>JALJCO010002252.1:0-367126 GCA_023101725.1 Atherinomorus stipes | reverse complement strand
TGTTAGAATAATTCTATATTATCAATGATAAGTGTGTGACATGCATGATCTGCTTCAGTGTGACATGCTCTCAGTGGAAAATTACTGCTATGGAGAAGTACTCCTATCTTCTGCTACTGTATCTGTCAACCCGTTTCCATACAAGGAGTTGTTTTGTCTAACATGACCTGTGTGAATAAAAAGCTGCAAGGCTCAGAAAAACCTCGGAGATGGTATGAGACTGTCTCCCCTTGCAAGTTAAAACTCTAACTTGGTGTTGACTCTTTCTTGTCTCTCTCATTCCTTTTGGGTTTATAAAGAATTAACCTAACATTTTGGTCCTTCGAGCCGGATGCCAATACAGTGGAGCTGACTCGGGAACGGCAGAACAACTCCGTAGTCTGTGCACAGCCAGCAGGTTGGACCTGCTGATAAGAGTCCAGTCCAGTGAATTCTGTACTGGCCGGGATTGGGTCTGCCGCCCCGAGTTTGATCCTGCTTGACGGCATCCAAAGAACCAAAGGGGTGAGACCACCAAGTGCAGAGTGGAGGGACATTGGTCCCTACAGGTGTAATTAAAAAAGTCATTGTTTTTCTTAAAAGAAGACAAGACACGTACGTTCCTGTTTTTTGGATAACAGAAGATCCGGATGGTCGCCAGGGTGTGAGACAGGGCTGGGTCCTGGTGGGACTGGGTCCCATTTGTAGAGTAAGTTCCTCACAGGCCTGGCTGGGACCAAATGACAGGACTGGGTCCTGGTGGGACTGGGTCCCATTGTTGAAACGGTTCAGAACCTCCTCAGGGTGTGAGACAGGGCTGGGTCCTGGTGGGACTGGGTCCCATTTGTAGAGTAAGTTCCTCACAGGCCTGTAAGCAGGACTGGGTCCTGATGGGACTGGGTCCCATAGTCATGAAGCTTCATTTGGTAAAACTCTAAATTGTAATAGTTCCTGTAGTACTTTATACTGAAAAGGAACAATTTAAATTAATTATAATTCAGTAATGACTAGTCTGGTTTCAAAAGGTGTGAATGTGAAGAGTGTGCATGTGGAAAGAGTGAAAGGATTTTGGAGGATTACTGACACCGTCCAGACCCGAAACCTACCGGTGCCAACATAAAGTCTGGACTGTGCATGAATCCTTTACTGAAATCATTAAGGCTTTAGGTGACTTCTGATCAGGATCTAAAACCTTCCTCACATTCCCGGGATAGAACCCCGAGTTCAGGTCCGGACCAAACAATAAGTTTGGCCTAGAAGCTTGACGTGAAGGGAAGGAGGAAAGGGTCCGCTGGAGAAATTTCCTTTTGACGAAGTCACAACCTTCAAAACTTCAAAACATGGGGAGCAATCGCAGTAAAGTAGTGTCTGTGTGTTCTGCAGATGCTGAATATATGGCTGTGACACATCCAGAGTCAGTGAGGTTCCTTCATAAATGGAAAAATAATGGAGTCCACATGACTCTGGATGTGGGACAGTGCACCAGGTTTTGTTATTAATTATTGTCTCCCCAGAAAGTGTTACCCGTAACCACGGACACCCCACCCCAACCTGTTGCACATGATAGCGCAGACCTTAGCACAGCTGTGTCCTGTTGGTTTGGTCTGCTATCAGTCAGACCAAACAATGGGATGGGGAGTCTGTTATGGAGTTTAGAGGACGAATGTAAAAAGTGTTTGCTGAGAACAGTGGTTTGGAGGATGATAACGAGGAAGATGGAGCTTTCAGGCAACAGCTAAAGAATGTGCTGCTTTGGGGTTTCAGGCCTTAAGTCAGGCATAACGCCTGACTAGACAGAGAAGGAAAGAAAAGAAGAAGGAGTAGGAGTAGGAGATTCTATACCTGTTTGAGTTATGTGCGGATGCGGAAGAAATACCAGAAATAACATTATTGGTACATGGGAGAAACAATCTGATTGCCAAAGTATGGATCATGGATCCAGATTCCAGGGAAGGTGTGATCGGCCAGACCATTCTAGTTTTTGCACATGCTGCAACTAGACAAGTTAAGTTGTGTCAACAATCACAACTGTTGAGGACTTAGTTTAAGTTACTACTGATAACCAGTCATCAGTGCACAACATTAGCAGTTAGCAGTAGAAACGACTTATTTGATTTCCTGTAGTAATCATGGAATGGTGATTAACCTCAACTAAACAGTTTGCATTCAAACAAAAACAGAAGAGTGTGAGTTTCACTAGCCAAACCCTCAAGCATATGCTGGCAGGTTTTGGGTACTGAAATCCAGGAGGTGCAGAGAGTGGATGACTGGACTATGTGTCAGTGCTCAGACTGACTACAGGAGGGTAACTTTAAACTCTATGAAGTTGCTACAGCCACACAAATATAAAATAGAAAGCTACTGTGGGCCAGGTCAGGAGTCGTCCTGACGTCCTGATATAAGTCTGGCCACAGTCTGGCTTTGTAGTTTTTATTAGAAACGTCCGTGTCTCTACAAGGCCTGGTACAGCTGTTTGGCCTCGTATCTGTCTGTCCTCAGTTTGTTTTGTTTGTGGGTTTCGGTGACTTCAGTTGTTGTGTCTTACACTGGATTTGTGTTGGCGTTGGGGTAGCTAGGCCTTGTTTTGTCATAGATGGGTTTTGGTTACAGGTTTTAGTTTGTGCCTTTTTGTTTCATAGGAATCCAGTTAAGGTTTATGTTGGTTTTCACATTTGGTTTAGGTTTTGTCTGTTTTTGGTTTCATTACTTTGAGCAGCATTGCTAACCTCATCTCCATTTTCAGTTTAGTTTCCCAGTGTTTGTGTTTATGCCTCATAAGCATCTGTTAAGACGACGTTCTCTATCAGCACAGAGAAATCAGACAGTAGATACAGTTTTAGACGTGTAGCTAAGGACAACTGCACATTGTTTAGGGCATGATGAGAGATCTAGAAAGCAGAAACTGGGTCTGGATGTATACGTTGTATACAGTTCTAAACTTTTACATCTGTTTTTTAGAGAAGAGCTGCTCTGTATGAGGGAGGCATACAAATAATTCGATGGTGCCAGTTCTTGGAGAGTTAAACTTCCAGGCTGTGCGTTTTGTGTGATGATATATTCGTTCAGCTTAAAGTATGCTTAACTAGTGATGTTTGTTCCTCTTATTCCGTGGAATTTGCTGTGATAACAGCTGCCCATGGTCATCCGTTCCAAACAAACATTTTTGTTTTGGCCTGGTTAGCTAACTGGTTGCACAGTCACAACTACTTCAACATGTGCATTTACTTTGGCAAACAGAAGGGACATTTGTATTTTTCATGTTGTTGCATTTCATTCACACATACAAATAACTTCTAACATGGTTTCATGGCTGCTACGTGAGCCTGATGCACACAAACGCTCCAGGTGATAGATAACACAGTCTTATCAGACATGCAGCTCAGCTCCTCACAGACTGGGAGAGAAGCAGCTGCTTAGTGGAGCTACTGTATGTTCAGAACAGCTAAAAACATTTCCAGCTATAGTTACACCAGCTTTCATCTTAGAACATAACTGAGAAATATTCATACAGCATAAGTTCTCTAACCTTGCAAACCTTTTTTGTTGATAATGTTTAGTGTTTCTCAGAACAGCCCTCACGACTGAAATCTGGGATTTCCTTACTCATCATATTGTTTTATGTTTGCATACTGTAGGTCTTTATAGATTTGCATGGACTCTGCATGGATTTTCATAGATTTTTTGTTGGATTAACTAAATATGAAGCCAAAAATATTTGTTCGGTACCCACAGATGCATGTGTCCAATAGGTTCAATTAACCAGTATTTCCTCTGACAGTAAACACTTCCACAGCCGACCCGGACACAGGTCCGACTTTCTGTGTGATGCTCTGCTCACAGACGAGACTTTTTCTTTTGTTCTTTTGCTATGCTGAGTTTGGATTTCAGCTGGAATATGTCCTGCTGACAGGACATCCAGTCCTGCCTGATTGTGCAGATTATTTTGGCATCATTTACTTGTTTTAAATCAGGAAGTGAACTGAGCTGAAGGAGGATCTAAAGGTCCAAAGGTGATGTTTTAGTCTAATGAAGAGGTGTCTCATATACTAGGTCTTCCAGGGTTTCTCGGCCTATAACTACTCTTTTTTGTATATGTTTTACTTGATGTCCTTTTATTTCATCATAGTTCTTCGTTTCTTTAGGTATAACATTATATAATACTTTAGATATTTTGTTTTTGTAAATGTTCCAGTATAAATTTTGTTTCTCATCCTGATGTGACATTGAGAACAAGGGAATTAGTGGACTTCTTGTGGATGCTTACATGTATGTATCTCCTGTTACTTACAGAATGAATCATGTATTACTCCATAGAGTGATGGTGACTGACTAACTGACAGAAGTGTTTTCACTTTGGGAGAATCTTCCACCAGTGTCATCCTACAGGTTGGAGGTGGAACATGGAGACTGAATGCTGGTTAAGGTCTTCAGAGGAAAACACACCCACACAAAGGTGGGAGGGGCCGTGTCCAGTGCTGCTTGCCTCTCAGCTGTGCAGATTGCTGGGGGGTCGACGTGGATTCCTCCTCACACACTGCTGCAGGTTACCGGTGGCTCTCACACCTCCCAGTAGTGACCAGCCCGGGGGGATTGTACTAATAGAGGATTCCGTCCGGGAGTCACAGAAGACTTTGGCATCAAACAAAGACCTAAATTGCTCTGTGAGGTGCTAGGAGAAAGACCGGTAACCTGATACCCAGTACAACATCATGGTACCACGCTCAGAGAGTGACGTCGTGGCTCCGCCTCCAGACAGAGACTGGCACCAGGAACCTGGATCATCTCCACAGTGTGAGTGGTGCATAGTTTATATTATTCTGGCTTCCCTTTCTTTTACCCTTTTAAACATTACAGAAGATTGTTTACATGTTACTTACACGGCTGAACAGCCGAGAAAAACAAAAGGATGAATGTTACAAAGTTAAAAGTTGATGAAGTGGAGGAGGAAACTGTAGCTGATTTATTTCACATAATTTAGATGAGATGCTTCACACAAACCATTTTTTCTAGTTCGTGTCATCATCTCAAATTCATCTCAGTCACATGACACCACCAACCCTGCGTATGAATTCTTCATTTGTGAATTATCTCTGATTTGTTGTTAAAGGCCGTGAACTGCATTGTGGGAAACCTGTTCCCCTACATCTGCATTTTGCATGGTCATGACCAAAACTTAGAAATTTGTGTGAATCAAACTTAAAATCATTCACATTCACTTTGCACTCATATTTCTTAGTAATAACCTCCAACTTATTTATTTCAATACGTTTTGATCAAATGGTTTAAGTAAATCTAAAATTCGGGTTAAGAGTGCACACTTGTTCACAGTTCATATGGTGACTTTACAAAATGATATAACAGTATCAACATATGTACATGTATGACGCACCGGGTCATTGATCTTCTTTTCCTACATTATTTTTGTATAGTGTCTCTTTGAATTTCCACTTAAATTGGATGATATTTTGAATGTTGTTTAGGTTTGTGCTCTGTTATGCTGCTGATTTATGATTTATTTATGTTCAGTGTTGTATAGTAATTAAGTAAAAATACTTAGTTACTTTACTTAAGTAGTATTTTTTCATATTTGTGCTTTACTGTACTATTTCTATTTCTGATGACTTTTACTTTTACTTCACTACATTTTCCGAGAAAAATCAATACTTTTACTCCATTACATTTACCTGAGCATCTTAGTTACTCGTGACAAAATAACAAGGAACGTAACAGCCAATGGACAATCTTTGTTTTGTTGTAGTGGAACTAGCAGCCACTAGCAGCCTTGTGCAGCCGTCTCTGAAGCTAAACACACCTTTACCTGCCTCAGCAGCAGGTGAAAGACTGTTCAGCATCGCTGGTCTGGTCTTCAGTCCAAGAAGAGTGAGACTGAGTTCTCACCATTTTGAGAAACAACTTCTTTTGAGGTTGAACAAAAAGTTTTTCAGGGTTCAGTAACGACTGGATGGACAGTTCATGTGCTGTCACACTGCAGTCATGTTAAAGTTCAACCAATCAAGTTTTTGTTTGCTCGCATCACCTCCAAGCACCAAGAGTTTATTAGGAAGGATTTTATATTGAATGCACGTGGGTATGAATGTTGGTAGGCATGCACACAGGTCTTTAAAGATGTGTTTGTGTGTATTTTTCTATATGGTTGGTTTATGTAAGGAAGTATGAAGCTCCTTTACACTTTGCAAATTAAAACTTAAAAACTAAACTAAACAGAAATAAGGAAAATGTTAAACTCAAATTTCTGATTGCATTTTAATAACTGTACTGTTTACTTTTGATACTTAAGTACAGTAAATACTAGCTACTTTTTTACTTTTACTCAAGTAATATTCTAGCAGACGACTTTCACTTTTACTTGAGTCATTTTCCAGTTAGGTACTTTTACTTTTACTCAAGTATGGCTTTTGGGTACTTTATACAACACTGTTTATGTTTCACACCTCATACCAACATGGGGGGGCTACCGGGTTATTATTGGTCACAACACATTGTTGATCATCATCGTGAACGTGACAACCTACAGTATCAGACAGCAGTACAGGTGGCACACAAGTTTAACGGTATAATGTCCACACGTTCTCTAGACACCAGGCCAGCAGCCTTCATGAGTGCTCTCAGACTGCAGGCAGGGGGGGGAATACCCTCTATTATTTGTTGTGCCAGCTGCTTATGATGTCAACAACGCACCATGTGATGGGAGCAAACCCAGCTCTTTCATCTAGAGGGTACATGCCACAGTGTATACCTCCATGTTCCTTCTGAGGAAGGTTCCAGCTGTCCCACAGCGATGGTCTGGGTTTGTGGCCCCTGCAGTTATCTCTGTCATCTGGCCTGCCTGATCCCTGGAGCCCGGGTGTGTACTGACCTTGCTGAGCATCCATGTCAGACTGCTCGTACACAGGAGGGCTGCAACAAAGAATGTACCTAAACTATGACTGCCAGCTGGCTCAGTTTGGTGTCGTTACACTTTCTCATTCTTTTAAAATTGTAGCTATGAGTGTGAGAATCTCACTGCTCGAGTGAGACACAGGTTTTGGTTCTTACACCTTAAAATACGTGCCTACATGCCTTCTGACTTTAGCCTTATTGTTGGTCTTGGTCCCTGGTATCAGTCACTGCTGACGCTGTGCACTCCCATCTTAGCAGTGCTCATCCTGTTCTGACTGTTCTCATTCTGTATGTTGCCATGTTTCAGAGAGTTGGTCAATAATGCGTTCAGAGGTGGAATGTGACTCTATCCACCTGTTCCTGGCAACACACACACACACACACACACACACACACACACACACACATATATACACACATACTGTTCTGCTCATTGTCCTCTGTTATCTTATTTCTCTTATCTTATTTTAGTTATTTACCCTGCCTTAATATGTGTTTATGTTCACATGGGTCTTTGTTGTGTATTTTGTTCATTTCCTTGTTTACTCATGATGTTCTCTTTCTTTGCTCTGAGGTGCAACTCTCCAGCTGTTCTGTGAGGATGCCGACATTCCCCTGCAGCTTTAATGATGGGACGTCACCGATGACATCGGGGCGATGCAGATGGACCCCAGTTGTGCTTTACCTGGGTTCTGTGTCTGCATATGAACGCATCTCATAGAACATTTTACAGCAGAAATAACATTAATACAATTATGTTTAGTGTTTAATGTTATTTGGTGATTTGTTAGCGTCAGGCTATTGTTATCTGTTGTCCTTATTGTTATGGTTGTGTATTTTGTGTTGCAGCCGTCCGTCACTTATTGTTTGTTTGTGAGATGAAGGCATTATGATCATGAAGGTTTTGTTTTCAGTGTTCATCATTGATAAACAGGAGGGAAATGTTAGAATAATTCTATATTATCAATGATAAGTGTGTGACATGCATGATCTGCTTCAGTGTGACATGCTCTCAGTGGAAAATTACTGCTATGGAGAAGTACTACTATCTTCTGCTACTGTATCTGTCAACCCGTTTCCATACAAGGAGTTGTTTTGTCTAACATGACCTGTGTGAATAAAAAGCTGCAAGGCTCAGAAAAACCTCGGAGATGGTATGAAACTGTCTCCCCTTGCAAGTTAAAACTCTAACTTGGTGTTGACTCTTTCTTGTCTCTCTCATTCCTTTTGGGTTTATAAAGAATTAACCTAACAAACTTGATCCGGAACAAACAAGCGGACTCGGTCCGCCTACAAACATGGGTCTCGGTGCGATTGAAGCGAACCAAATACAGGAAGTGGACTACAAATTGCTTAGGCATTGTGGGTAAAACGTTTCACAACGTGGGCAAACGCTACGACAACAAACACACGTGAGGGACTGCGGTACTTATAAAGATGGCTCGTAGTCATACGTGGAGTTACGAGGAAGTAAAAGCTTTAATGGATATCTGGTCTGATGAAATCATACCCAGCTCCTCATACAAAAATAATGTCGCTTAGTGGGGGGAACAGAAGTTGTGAAAACCTTCTTGTACGTGCGTCTTGTCCACTCCTACGGTAAATCCGAGAGCAGCGCCACCTGAGATTCTCATTCTTGGCTTGTTTGGCAATAGAGCAACGTGAACGCGATCTCGGTCCGGAAGACCACCCCCGCCCCCAAGCGAACCGAGTCCCCAAACGGACCGAGTCTCACGGACAATGCTTTCTGAATGCACCCTAAAAATCTTGTCCAGCAGTTATTCCAACCAATCACAAAACTAGTTGAATTTAATTAGCACAGCTCCTCTGCAGGTAGATGAGCTTGTTAGTGAAAACGCCTATTGTGAATGTACAGGCAGATCCAAAAACATGGCAGCATTTTTACCTTCTGGGACATGGATTGTCCATCTTTGGCACTTTTAAGGTGTTACTTATCCTATCCGACTTTAGCTCCTATCAGAGCCAGTAATGTCATTTTAAAGCTCAGAGGTTCTAGCCTCACAAAGTTGTTTGTCCATTCAGAGACACTTAGTGGCAAAGATGTAGTAAAAATAGTGACAGAAATATGGCAGCTGCCATGAAGCCTATGTGGACACACAGCAAGTACACTATATTGCAAAAGTATTGGCCCACCTGCCTTGACTCACATATGAGCTTCAGCAACATCCCATTCCTAATCCATAGGGTTCAACATGACGTTGGTCTGCCTTTGCAGCTAGAACACCTTCAACTCCTCTGGGAAGGCTGTCCACAAGGTTTAGGAGTGTGTTTATGGGATTTTATGACCATTCTTCCAGAAGCACATTTGTGAGGTCACACTGATGTTGATGAGAAGGCCTGGCTCTCAGTCTCCGCTCTAATTCATCCCAAAGGTGTTCTTTGGGGTTGAGCTCAGGACTCTGTGCAGGCCAGTCCAGTTCCTCCACACCAGACTCTGCCATCCAGGTCTTTATGGACCTGCTTTGTGCACTGGTGCACAGTCATGTTGGAAGAGGAAGGGGCCAGCTCCAAACTGGTCCCACAAAGTTGGGAGCATGGAATTGTCCAGAATGTCTTGGTATGCTGAAGCATTCAGAGTTCCTTTGACTGGAACTAAGGGACCAAGCCCAGCTCCTGAAAAACAAGCCCACACCATAATCCCCCCTCCACCAAACTTTACACTTGGCACAATGCAGTCAGATAAGTACTGTTGTCCTGGCAACTGCCAAACCCAGACTCCTCCATCAGACCGCCAGATGGAGAAGCGTGATTCGTCACTCCAGAGAACGCCTCCACTGCTCTAGAGTCCAGTGGCGGCTGCTTTCCACCACTGCATCCACGCTTTGCGTTGCACTTGGTGATGTATGGATGGATGCAGCTGATCACCATGGAAACCCATTCCATGAAGCTTTCTGTCACTGTTCTTGAGCTGATCTGAAGGCTACATGAAGTTTGGAGGTCTGGAGTGATTGACTGAAGAAAATTGCCGACCTCTTCGTACTATGTGCTTCAGCATCCGCTGACCCCGCTCTGTCTGTTTACGTGGCCGACCACTTCATGGCTGAGTTGCTGTCCTTCCCAAACACTTACGTTTTCTTATAATACAGCTGACAGTTGACTGTGGAATATTTAGGAATGAGGACATTTCACCATTGGATTTGTTGCACAGGTGGCATCCTATCACAGTTCCACGCTGAAATTCACTGAGCTCCTGAGAGCAGCCTAGCCTCGTGAGACCATCCTGATCTCGCAAGCTTCAGGTTTTCACTCGCAGATCAGTCTGGCTACTTTCCATTGAAGGAAATTTGGAGCAGTTCACCAAACAAACGTCCAATCAGCGTTGGCTTTGAGGCGGATTGAGGTGTGACGCAACGAGAAGCGACAGTTCAGTCTAAACAACATGGCGGCTTCAGCAGATGAAACTAGCGTCAGCGTGGCTATCGCTCAAGTTTGATCGGAATTACTGCCTATATGTTTCTTGTTTGCTGAAGCTAACGAGCCATTGCCGGCAGCAGCAAGACTAGCCTGGCTGATGGTTGTGTTTTCGTTGTCGCTCTGTTAGTACGTTATATGCTTCATTAATCTGATTGGTTGATTCGGCCCGTCTATCACCAATATAGGTGGTGATAGACAGATGCCTTATCCAATCAGCTAACCAGTATTTTTGCCCCTTCCCAAAACTACTCCAACGGATGATTCTCAGATGGATATGCGGGAGCAAATCCATCTGGCAGAGTCAGGTTAAGAGCAACCCATTCTTTCACAAATGTTTGTAGAAACAGTCTGCATGCCGAGCTGCTTCATTTTATACTCTTGTGGCCATGGAAGTGATTGAAACACCTGATTTTCATAATTTGAATGGGTGAGTAAATACATTTGGCAATATAGTGTATATATAAATGGTTCATTCTGAGAGAATATGAACATACATATTTGGTTAAGTGATAACATGCCAATACAAATGCAGTTTTTAAAGATAGATTCCATTTTTCTGTCATTGATCTTCGATTTTGTTACACACTGCAGCTTTAAGACCGCTGTGATCAAACCTTTAGTCATAACTTCTTCATCCAGGAGTGTTAGCTAGTTTTAGGCCAATATTCAACCTCTCTTTTATTTCCAAAATTATCAACTCAACTATGTGCAGATTTGAGCAGAAATAATCAGCTCTAAGAGTTTCAGTCAGGATTAAGAGCTCTTCATGGCACAGAGACAGAACTGGTGAAGGTTACCAATGATCTCCTCCTGGCCTCAGGAAAATAGAGGCCAGATCAGTCTCATAATGAATGAACTCACACAGGGTTTTTCACAAATGTACATGGTCTGGTTGGCAGTTGTATTTCGGATTTTGAAATGCATACATTGTGTTTCACAAACGCACACACTCTGGGGAGTCTCAAAAATCACCACACAGATTTCTCTCACAAATGCAGCGATGACAGCAAATGAGAAATTATCCTAAATGCACATTCAGCGATTTTTATCATCTGTGAATTGATATTACAAGTGTGCATAAAAATTTTATTTGTGAACCAGTGTGCATTTGTGAAACAGATTGTGTGGATTTCTGAATTCATATTAGAAGTTTCCATAAAAATTGTATTTGTGAAACAGAGTGTGCGCATTTGTGAAAAACCCTGTGTGAGTTCATTCATTATGAGACTGATCTGGCCTCAGGAAAAAGTCTCCCATCTGGACTTATCTTGTTGGATCTCTGTGCTGCATTTGACACCACTGATCACAATGTTTTGCTACAGAAGCTTGAAAGTGTTACTGAGATTAAATCAACCTCATCAGGCTGGTTGAGGTCATATCGATCTGGTAGATTCCAGTTTGTTAATGTAAATAATGAGGCTTCCTCACACACCAGAGTAAGTCATGGAGTTTTTCAGGATTCTGTTCCTGGACCAATGCTTTTCACATTATACATGCTTTGTGGTAACATTATTAGACAGCATGGTAGCCTATAAACTTTCATTGCCATGCAAATGAAAAAATACTCAGTTATACTTATTCACGAAGCCTGAAGAAACCAGTCAGTTCCCGGACGAGCCCCCGATTTGTTAGAACCCACATGTTATGCTGTGACAAAAATGGGGGAACAGACACGCTGATGCAATAAAAATAAGTATTTATTAATGAATTAAAACTCTGTAAAGCTGTAAAGACCTGTCACAGTCGGATTTAAAGACAAAAAGGCCCGGATGAGTCTGGATTTATTCCTTATAAATTCAGACAAGACTGAGGTTGTTGTCTGGACCTGAAAAACTCAGGACAAAAACTGTCTAGTTATGTTATTATTCTGGATGGTGTAAACTTGGAAACTAGAGTGAGAAACCTTGGAGTTTTTCCAGACCAGAAACTGTCCTTTAATCACATATAAACCAGGTTTCTAGGACCACCTTCTTCCACCGACATAATATTCCCAAAATGAGGAACATCATATCTCAGACTGATGTAGAAAATCTAGTCCATAGATTGTCACTTTCAAATCGGACTACCACCATTTCTGGTCAGTGTTCTGTCCCAGAAATGCTCTGAAAAGCCTCCATCTGACCCAAAAATGCTGCAGCGCAGCTTCTGATATTTCTCCAGATTTATCTTCTTTTCACTGACTCTCTGTTAAACCCAGATTTTCACATTTAAAGCTCTAAGTGACCAAGATCCAGAGGTCCAGATTTCCCCCAAAAGACCAAATGAAAAACAAAATGTAAACGAACACACAGGAAAATAAAGTGAGGATGAGCTTGATCTGAAACTCCTGAGGACCTGATCTGAGATCAGCTGCTGGACATGTTAATGTGACCTTTTGAGCCAGAGTCACATGACTCAGGGAACAGTTCTGTCGTTTGTTCCCACCAATCAGAACGCGACGTGGGTAGAGAGATCCACAGATTTTAACAGTTCCACAAATTCCTCCATGAACACAAACTGACCTCCGGGAGTCCTCGGGACCGCTGGGGGTTCTCGTACTCGGGGAGCTCCTCAGAACTTCCTGGTCCTAATGGAAGTCCTGCTGGTTTAACTCATGTTCCCCATCTTGTTGCTTTTGTTCAGTTTCAGCTGCAGATGTGTGGACATGTTTGTGTTGACTGATCAGTCAGGGACTGGTTGGTCGATCAGATACGAACTGATGCAGCTCAGGAGGTGGATTTTTGGATGTTTTACCAACAGAGATGAAAGTCATCAGCGGTCAGGGAAACAACTGAACTCTGTTTGGATCACACACACACACACACACTTGTTGTGTCGGATCAGAGAGGTCATTGTCTTACTGGTAACAATCAGTCTGGTCTCTGGTCACATGATCCTGCCAGCAGTTGTCTCCGTTTGTCCTCAGTCTTGTCTGTCAGGTGGAACACCTGTCCACTGCATCTGTTTCAGGTTTTCCTTTGAGTTCATTCAGAAACCACCACCAGAACCAGCAGGTTCTAGACTCTGGGTCCTTGCTGAAGTTCAACAATGGACGTCATGGTCCTTCATGTGGATGAGGAGTCATAAAGCATGAAATGAAAAAAAATTAGCGAAAATAATTTAATGTCCATGAGAACACCACATGGATTAATTAATGGTGGACAAGGGGATGGATGAAGGAGGTCCATGTTCTGTGCCCGTTTCCTGGATTTTGCTCTTTGGCTGAACCCAGCTGGACTGGACTTGTGTATCTAGACTCAGTTTGGACAATTCTTAATCATTTAACTGTTTTTGGACTCTTCTGACAGCATTTGGACTATTTAGAAGGTATTTGGACTAATTGGACTGTCTTCCATCTATTCTAATACATTAAAGGAACAGTACACCCACAGAATGATGTGCCTTCATTTTCTACTCACCTTCATACTGAGCAGGACTCTGGAGCACTTTTTTCATATCTCAAATGCAGCCGGAGATCCGGGTTTTTTGTTTTTGTTATCCGCCAACTTTCACATAATGAGGGTTCACTCACGCTTGAAACAAAAAGGTCCATAAAAGTCCACAAAAACTTGGGAATATTCCTCCATACTGCTCGTCCAATGTAATCCAAGTGTCCTGAGTGGGTAGCGTCCAGAATTTACCTGAAACAACATCATTTAGTATATTTTTTAAAGGAGTGATGACATAGCAGTTAAAAACTTTTTTTTGTTTTTTTTGGTTCTTTTTTTCTCGAAAAACGGCATTTTTTTTTTTTTTTTTTTCCGCCACCCCTCCCTCCCTCTCTCATTTAATTCGTCCCGTGATATGATGGTTTTTCCCCACCCCCCTTTCTCCTTTTTTTTTTTTTTTTCCCTTTTTTTTTTTTTCTTATTTTTTTAATTTTTTCTTACTTCTCTGATTTTTTTTAATTACTTTTCCCACATCCCTTCACACATCCCCTTTTTTCACACAAGACAGCATTTAGCAAATATATATTCTTTCAGATATTTCAATTTTTGTTCCCCCCCCCTCTTTTCTCCAAATTTTTCTTTTAATTCCTTTTTTTTAAAAACCCAACCTACTCACAGAAGTTACTACTAGTTCCATACATGCAGCTGAATCAGATGGGAGGGGGAGCAGACGGTGCAAGACCGTAGGAGAGAGAGAGGGGGCGCTGTTTACTTGAACGTGCTCTTGTTGGAGCATTAAATACGTAATAAAACTACGTAGAGAAGCCTCTGTCTATTCAACTGTTTCTAGCAACAAACTACAGACCAACGAACTTATTCTCACTCTACATCATCCTCATCAGTGCACAATAACTATAACCCGAAAACCCCAGAAAACAAATTTGGCACCTTAAAGCCTAACCCTAACCCAGTACGACGTCGCACTTCCCTGATGCACATGCATGTGAGTTCACAACACTATGGAAGTTGTGGCAGACCAAAACAGACAAGATCATTCTTTCTTTCTTTTCTTTCGTTCTTTTCTTTCTTTCTTTCTTTCTTTCTTTCTTACTTTCATTCTTTCTTTAGCATTCTTTCTTTCTTTCTTTCTTTCTTTCAAAGTGTGTCAGCAGCCCGATCGCTCTTAGCACAATGTAAACAGCAAATTTCTTCTTCTATGCTTGCATTATCGGCAGAGTAGGTGCTGTGCTGAACGCTGCGCTATAAAAATATACTACTAAATGATGTAGTTTAGAGTAAATTATGGACGCTACCCACTCAGGACACTTGGATTAGATTGGACGAGCAGTATGTTGGAATATTGACAAGTTTTTGTGGACTTTTATGGTTTCAGGCGCGAGTGACCCACATTATATGAAAGTTTTCCGACCCCCGAATCTCCAGCTTCATTTCAAATATTGAAGTGCTCCAGAGTCTAGCTCAGCATGAGGGTGAGTAGAAGATGAAGGACCATCATTCTGTGGTGTAGTCCCCTGTAAACCGTATTTGGACACTTTGGACGGTTTTGGACTATTTGGATTGACTTGAACTCTTGGGACTGTATTTGGACTATTTTTGGATGGTATCGGGACTAAATGAGGATTTGGACTGTGTATGGACAAATTCGGACTGCATGTGGACTCAGCTGCTTTTTCTTGTCTGAATTGCTCAAACATGAATTCCGCAGTACGGACTGCGTTTGAAGTTTGATGTCCTGCTCAACATCACATAAAGCAAAAGGGGGGGATAGGATCTGTGCGCGCGCGTATCCTCCTGGGACAGGTGGTCCGTTTTCCTCTTCAGTCACCCAACAGGACGCTGTCTTGCAGACTGAGACCGGAAGCTGTGTTCTGGTTCCAGAAAAACTCTCGCGCTTTTGTTCTGAAGGTCCGTGCCTTTATTTGGGCGCGTGCGTCCGCGCGCGCGCATGTGGACGGGGGACCCGCTGCTGACCGTGAGAGAGCCGCTGAGCGGGGAGTGAGGAGCAGAGACCCGTTCTTCCTCTGATCCGGATCGCTGAAAGCAGCTCCAGGACCGGGTCTGGATTTGCGTTCTGGTCCACTTTGTGGCTGCTTTGCTCTCCGTGTTTGGCGGATCATGGTGGAGGAGATGGAGGGGAAGGAGAAACCCAGACCCGGTCCGGATTATCTGTTGCAGCTCATTAACGATAAGAAGATGATGAGCAGCCTGCCGAACTTCTGCGGCATCTTCCAGCACCTGGAGAGACTTCTGGACGAGGGTGAGACCCCCGGACCGCTTGTCGGTCCACTTATCTGTCCTCTGAGGAAATAAGTTAAATAAAGTTCTGGGTCTGATCCGGATGGACCGCACTTACGTCAGTTAAAAGAGTTAAAGAAAAAAAAACCAACCACCTCAAATTACATTTGCTGAACAAATGATTTGATCTTCATTTCAGTTTCACCGTCTGATCATCAAATCACTGATCAATCAGACTGAAAACGTTTTGATAATATTATTTATGGATAAAAGGTCAGAACCACCAAGTTCTGGTTCTGGAAACACCCGTTCAGACATTACAAGGACGCGTCAACGCAATGAAAATGATGATAATAACAATAATGATGAGGATGAGTGATAATAATCCATGAAGTTTGCTTCGAGTTTTGAATCAGCTGAAAGGATCTGAAATAAAAAGCTACGCACGTTAACAGAACCGGCGCTCCCACGCGCATCCCCCACTACCAAATATTCTAAACGGAAAACATGAACATGAACCCAACGACAATCTTTATTCATGAAGTGGAATGTGTTGAGAACAAAATGACATCAGTGGAAATCCCAGTAGTGAACCAGCAGATCTGGATTCAGGAGGAAAGATCCCAGTCTGACCCAACTTCTCCAGACCATCCAGAATGAGGTCCAGTGGTGTGCGTGGCGTCCACGTGCCTGTTTGACCCTCCTACAACACCATGCTTCTGATCAGGCCCTGGATGTTCTACTGTGGGATCTCCTCCCAGACCTGGATCAGTCATTGGTTCTTCTCTCTTCTCTCTTTCTCTCTCTCTCTCTTAGCTGTCTCTTCCTTCTACAGCAGGTTTCCACCTCCATCACTTCCACAGACGACTTCTGTCTGCCAGTGAGACCTCCACCCGTTCTGATCAGGTGGTTTGGTTCTCTTGTGCAGGTGGAGACAGTCTGTTTTGAGTTGGTTTGGTAACAGCCATTCACGTGGACAGGCATGGGCGACACTGAAATTTTTCATGTCAATACGATATGATACCAGTAGTTTATATTACTTTTTAAATCAGTACCAATATCGATACTTTTGATCCCTTTAAAGGCATTATAGAAGATGTTTCTTTCAACATTTTTTGCAATATTCAATGAAATTGGGTTCACTATGATTTATTGAAAACTTTGAATATATAAATATTATTATAGTACATTAGCTGTGAAAGTAATAGGACTGAAAAAACATCCACCACTTTCAAACCAACCTTTGCTGGACCGTTGGACGGTCAGACAGGTCTGGTAGGATCTTCTCACAGACTGAGAGATGATGACGTAAGGTGGCGTGTCACGTGTCCAATGCAGTTTGTCTTCAGCCTTCATCATGAAAATTTTCAAGGAACTTCTTTTTTTAAAGCAAGTCTTCAGTCTGAGCGCGCCCAGTTTGGATAACCAGGGAGGAACGCTGGCACCAGGAAACAGGAAGATGAGATGAAAGGAAAACTGAAGGAGCACAAGCAGAAGAAGACCGTTTAACCCAGTGGAAATCCATACTGGGATTCAGCAAATCAACTGGAAAATCAGGCGCAAGAATCTCCTCATTATGTACCCGGTGGCTCACTTTCAGAAGGATCTGATCCAAACACATTCTGGTACATTTCAAACCCAACAAAGCCCTCAGACAGAGGCTGCTTCACCCAAAGGACTTCACATCCAAACACGAGCCAGTTGTTCTGGGCAGAGATGACAGGTGGTTTGGGAGACGAGTAACTGGGAGAAGCATCTCTGAACAGTTCTGCTTCGGTTTGCTTTGCGTGGAGGTTCTGCTGTGACCTCCAGTGGTTTTCTAAGAACATTACAGGGCTTCGAACTGAGCTTTGACGCAAGTGACACAAGCTGTGAGCTGTGCAGACATGGTGCTGATGATGGAGCCGGCACAGCTCTGAAACTCTCATCATCACGGACTGGCTCCATAATGTGTGTGTGTGGACGTCTGGTGTGTTTCAGAGATCAGCCGGGTGAGGAAGGACATGTACTTCGACACTCTGAACGGCTCAGAGAGGAACGGTGAGCTGCCGGATGCCGTCGGTCCAACCGTCCAGCTGCAGGAGAAACTCTTCGTTCCTGTAAAGGAACATCCTGAAGTAAGTCTCACTGCTGTTAATATAATAACAATAATAGTAATAATAATAATTTAATTATTCATTTATTACTTATTATTTATTCGTTTTACTTATTTAAACTTTATTTATTTATAGCGTAGTGTCTTGGTGCAGCAGAACGAGGCTCGAGTCCCTGACACAGCGCCCAGTCTGAACCACCATGGACCCCTGAGCAGGGTCCTTGACCCCCACTAACTGCTCCCCGGACGCTGCAATTGGCCGCTCCCCCCCCCTTAGGTTCAACCTGAGATGAGTTAAATGAGAACAAATTTCCTAATTGGCACGCTAATTGGGATTAATAAAGTATATATTATCTATTTATTGTCATTAATCCCTATTGGGAAATTGGGTCTCTGCATTTAACCCATGTCAAGTTTGAACTGAAAGCAGTGGGCGGCCAATTACGGCGCCTGAGGTCAAAGAATAACTTTCATTTTTTTCAAACTGAACCTTATTTCTAGGAGTTTATACTGTACGTGCATTTACTCATCAGTAAAATTTTTGTATCACTTTGACTCCTTCGGCTGATAATTAGATTAAGTTTATTACGTACTCTGCGAGAAGCAAGAACTTTGTTCTTGCCCTCAAGGCTGCAAGAAAAAGAAAAAAGTTCATTTTTTCTCAAGTCAGTACATGCTCCGCAAGAACCGGGCGCGCGCGGTGGTGTCCGTGTATTTAAAGGGACCAGAGGCAGGAAATGTGAAAGAATACACATGCATGTCCAGTTTTCTAATACTAACGGGTGATGAAGCGCTAAAAACCAAAAAGAACGTTTCCACCCACGTCTCTCTCTGTTGCCTTGAACAGACTGCGTGCTGCATAATGCTGCGATTCGGTGGCCGAATTTCGTCGTTTCGACGACAAATGACGCTGCATCCACGTCCCCGACAGTTTTGATCCAGGAAGGAGACGTCGCTGTAAATTCAAACACTGTAAGTGATAGTTATGGATTATTCTGCCGTCAGCAAACGATCCAGATCAACTGAAAGACACTAAAAAGTGTAACTACGGAGAAAAAGACTTTATCAGCGTAGTATACGTTATAGTTTCAGTTTGTGCTCCCGTGACGGCTTGGCTCGTGGCTGCAGTAACCCGCAGCGCCAGTCGCAAATCTTTTTTCTTAATCCTGCCTCAAGTCCCTTTAAATGCCACTTGTGTAGTTTACATTTTCGTACTTTCTCACCACTTCGATCAGCTGTTTATTAAAGCAGAACTCAGCAACTTCAGCTCGGGGCTCCCCCTAGTGGCGTCCTTTCATTGTCATAAAGTTCGTACACCCCCACAGCTCACAGACGTCTTCTCTACCTGTCTGTCCTCTTTTTTGATCCCTGGATATATTTCTAAGCTTTTACTAGCTTGTTGATGCTACTTTGCTACGTTGGGCAGCAGCTCGTCTCCCTCTGCAGCTGCTCAAAGCAGAGTCCCGTGTCTCTTGCAGCAGGATGTAAATATGCTGTGGATTATATTTTTCTCTGGTGTTGGCGGGCAGCAGTTAAGAATATGAACTTTTATTTACTTTTTGTGGACATGACAAGTGAATTTTGAGCCTCTTCGGCCGTGAGGCTCAATGTTGCTTCACCCGGTGCCCAGGCAGCACAAGCTACGTGAACCGGATCTTCACTCTGGTCCAGTAAAAGTTGGTTTTGAGGGCCAGGAGCCGGTGTTGAGGTGGTGGGAAGCTAAAGAATTGTTTTTAGTCTGGTTCTGGCACAAATCAGAGCTGGAAGCAGCTCGGTGGATAGGGGACCTGAGTGCTGTACAACAGTTTCTGTTGTTGCAAGATCTGTCGGGTCTGCTCAGGCAGACTTGCAAGTGCTGCTTACAGGCCAGAGACACCGGGGGGAGACTAGGAAACATGGAATTGCTCCGTAAACACGTTGTTTAGCCCCACAGGGATTCTGAAAAACATTTATTGAAGTGAAAAAGTTACTGAGTTCTGTTTTAAAACAATCTGTTCAACATTGCATTTATGGAAATGTGGAGGTGACAACTCTGCTTCAAGCGTCTGTGTTAAACCCCGCCCGCCTCAAATGTCAGACCAATCACACAATACTAATCCGAGCACCCTGAGAAGAAAGTTCTGCACGGCCGAGGGGTCGAGAACAAGCCGCAGGCCGTTCTCAATCATGCCGCGAGAACAAAAAGAAAGTTCTCGTTCTCACGGAGTATGTAGCAGCCTTTACTCACTGGTAAAATTTATATTTACGATATTTAGATAAGTCACCCTTCAGGGTACAATGGGAGAGACGGGGCAGCAAAACTCCTTCATTCACAATACTTTACGTAGAATGAACGAACGAGTACTATTGTCCTGTGAGTCCAGATTTAGCTCTCCGTTAGTTATTGGAGGGTTTCTCTGGACTCTACAGGGCGCATGCGCCCCTGATGTGTGCTGCTGTAGTACAGCTGAGAAGAGCAGCTCGCTACTCAGACACCAACAAACTGCAATCCACAAAACTCTGAACTCACAGGACAACAGTACTCATTCGTTTGTTCATTCTCCTCAAAGTATTGGTGAAATGAAGGAGTTTTGCTGCAGGCAACGCCTTATAAAACAGCTGCCCCATCTTTTCCGTTATATGGATGCACGCTGGAGGGCGACTTGATCTAAATATCTTACCAAGGAGTCAGTGATGGGATGCAGAAATTTTACCGGTGAGTTAATGCACGTATAAACTCCTAGAAATAAGGTCCAGGATGAAAAAAAGAGAAAGTTATCCTTTAAGGACTGTACACAAGGGCCCATATTGGTTCTGCGTTGGTTTTCTGCGTCAAAACCCACCACATGACAACTGTCACTGTCCTCACAAAGATAGGAGGACACATCTCTGAGACAGGTGTGTGTGTGAGAACACCTGCAGGTCTGCAGAGACACGCCTCCGACCAAAGGTGTCCGATTTCACCTGTTAGATTACCATGGTAACTTAACTCATCACCATAGTAACTGTTAATGAACTCATCACCATGGTAACTGATGCTGATCCTCGAGGTAACTGGTGCATGTACAGTTCATTCTGCATCGCACTCGTAGCATAAAAAGCATTGTTTCCATGGTAACACGATGCTGATCAGTGTTATCATCAGGGATCCTCAATCCTGGTCCTTGAGGGCCCGGATCCTGCAGGTTTTACTGACTCAGACCCGGAGAGAGGACAAGCTCTGAACTGATGAAAATCCTGTTTGAAAAAGTTCAGAAGAAGAATCCTGATTTATTTTGGATGCCTGACATGATGATTTGGTCATTTAAGGTTTATGTTTTAACCAGATTTATGGAGAAGGCCTGGACATGGACACAGAAAATACTGTATCCTGCATAAGCATGTAAGTCCTTATCATAGTTCTGTTGATCCTGGAATGTCTGCTTGTTTACCTGGTGGTTACGCAAGTTTTCTTCCTGCCATCCTTGAATTGTATAAATACACTATGTATTGTAAAGTGTCTTGTAATCCCATGGACAATAACGTGCACGACATGTTATTAAATTAATCAATAAATCTTTTAAAAAAAAAGCACAAGTCTGCTAATCATCCACTGAGCTGATCCGGCCTGTTGCAGCAGGGAAACTTCAAAACCTGCAGGATACAGGTCCTTTAGGACCAGGATCAAGGATCCCTGCAGTAAAACAGCATTGGAGATAAGCATTGCGTTACCATGGAAACAATGCTTTTAATGTTGCGATGCAGAATGAACTCGTGTTTTTATATCTGGTTGTGATTTATCAACGAGTCATCGCAAGAGCTTTAACAGCAGCGTCTGGACTTGGTTCCCAGAAGGACCCCTGACCTCTGAGAGGAGGTTCTGGTTCTGGTGATCAGCTGATGAAAAGAAAGCCCGGCTGTGTGGAACTCATTTGTAACCCGATCAGTACTGTGTGTGTGTGTGTGTGTGTGTGTGTGTGTGTGTGTGTGTGCGATGATGTCACTACAATCATCAAATCACAGCAGGAAACTTGAAAGTCATAAAAACCGACAGACACCTCACTGATGGATCAGGACGTCCACGAGTGTCCTCTTTCTTCACCTTCCTGTGGGTTGTATGTAAACCTGTAGACGATTGTGTGGCTGGTTGTCATGGTAACAGGTTTCTCTCTCCATGCCAGTTTAACTTCGTGGGGAGGATCCTGGGTCCTCGCGGTCTGACGGCAAAGCAGCTGGAGGCTGAAACTGGATGTAAGATCATGGTGAGGGGGCGGGGCTCCATGAGAGACAGGAAGAAGGTAACACACACAGACGCACACACACACACACACACACACACACACAGAACCACACAGAACCAGAGAGCTTTATCATCATATCTCAGACGGATTAACCGCTGTCCTCATTCATGGTCATTTACATCCAGAAACCAGATCTGGAAACAACTGTGTTCAGAAGACGTGGAAACTGTTGTTTGCAGAATAAAGATGGACAGAGGAAAGAAAAATGTTTCACTGAGACAAACGTGGAGCCACAACAAAACTTCTGTCCTCCCCAGGATCAAAGAAACATTCGGGGGATGGTCCCCGATTGTTGGCTGAGGGTTTCTGCAACATCAGCTGTGATACTCAACAAATGTTGTGTGGACATTGATATTTACATTAGAGATGTCCGATGTTATTTACCAATATCATCATTAAAATGTGATGTCGGAAAATATCAGTATAGATTTTTTTTTATCATAGGCCTACTGATTTTTCTACTACATCGCAAGATTTTGTATTGGAACCCTGAGATCTCGTGAGATGTTAGTAAATCTTGCTCCATTAGCAGCGGTCCAGCATGTAGAAAAGTCCCTGTTATTGTGGAAGAACTTCATTTCCCAGCATTCCTTTCAGAGTCACGTGACTACGGTGCAGCTGCTGCTGCTACAGACTGACTTTGAAGCTGCTTATAATATGTCTGGGTTTAAGTTGTTGGTTAAGTTACCAAGTTGTCAGAAACATTAAAATTAGCCGCATGTTGGCTAATACCTGCTAGCATCTGATATCTGGCAGCCAGATGTCCAAAATGAACTCCTCTGGCTGAGTTTAGGATATTTTGGGATCTTTGCTCTTGGAGCAGAGTATAGTTGTATTTCTCAAAATATGAGAGATACAACATCACAGTTGTCTGCATATATTGGTATTGGTTGAGATCAGATATCGGAAATTAAGAATTGGACAATATCGGTATATCAGATATTAGTAAAAAAGCGATAATTAAACATAATTTAAAGTTTTTTAAACATTCTGTAACATTCGCTAAAGGTCACTCCGAACCTCTGAGGAACATTACTGCAACATTTACTGTTATTTTACTGAAATTCAGCAAATGTTGCCTGGACGTGGACGGTGTCATGCTCCACAAATGTGAGCTGAAGGTCACAACAAATCTTTAAGGAACATTCCAGCAAAGTTTGCTAGAGAAATGTTAGCTGCACTGCTCAGCTATCAATGCTGGATGTCGACATGGAAAGTTTTCTATTCCTTTTTATCGTAGCAAGCAGAATGATTATTGCTTGAATGTGATTCAGGAATGTTTTCAAAAAGTAAAGTAATAAAGGAGATGATGGTGCTCCTCTCTCTGCTGTTGTGATAATTGTGGTCACATCAGAGAGTCATGAGAAATAAAATATATTTATATCAATAATCTGGATCGACATGTGGAAATTTGCTACAAGTTCAGAGAGGGCTGATGTCTCTATTTAGTTTTAAAGCCAATATCGGCCAATACCGATATCAGGCCGATCTTATTGTGCATCACTTTATTTTTATTTATTTATTTTTTAACCATTGGTGGTCCAGAAACAGAGTTATTACTGGAGTTTTTTTTATAAAAATCCCGATTTGGCATCATCTCAGTGAGAGAAGTACAGTGGCTCGTAGTTGCAAATGTGCTTCATGTGCAAAAACAACTGCAAGAAGAAAACGCTGCATAAATGAAAACAACTGCAACAAAAAATGCAACATACAGGGTAAACAAAAACAACTGCAAAAAAAGCAGCAAAAATGAAAACTGCAACAAAACATGCAGCATAATTAAAACTACAAGCAAAAGCTGCAAAAACTAAAACTGCAACAAGTAAAAGTTGCAAAAAGATTAACTGCAACAAGAAAATGCAATAATGAAAGTTAGCATTTTCTTGTTGCAGGTTTCTTTTTTGTAGCTTTTTCTTCTTGCATTTTTATATAGAAGCACATTTGCACCTGTGGGCCACCGTAGAGAGCAGCCATTTTTACAGTAGCATGGAAAATTCTGACAGTTTTCCAGCCTTACGTTTAGACGATGCTGCAGGATGACCATCTGATAGCTACATCACACACTCAGCTGTCGTAGGGCGGTCGCAAACACCAACTATCTTGGGGATCTTGGCACAAAACGTTTGGTGTACATTGTTTAAAGGAGTGATGACATAGCAGTTAAAAACTACTTTATGCTGTTGGCATTACTGTATATGTAAATACTCCAAAGAAAAAAACTGCATTTTTTACAGCGGAGTATTGTTTTGAAACGCCAGACCTCACTTCCTCAGTAATACAGTTGGGTCCGGTGATGATATGGAGCTTTACCCGGAGACCACGTTGACTTCATTTTCATTGGCTACACCTTATTTGGCTATGACCTTATTTGGAGAATCTAGGTCAAGCTGCGGTCGGAGTTTGCTAAAGGCTAACTGCTAGCAACATGGGCACTTCAGACAGTGTGAGCTACGTTTATCAGACAAGACAGCATTTAGAAAATAAATAAACTTACAGGTAATGACAAGGTTGTGGCCCCCTCCCTCAGTGTTGCTGCAGAAGTTTTCTTTTAAATCCATTTGTTTGAAAACCCAGACCTGACTGCACAGAAGTTACTAATAGCTCCATACACGAAGCTGAATCAGACAGGGGGGGGGGGGGGGCGGACGGTGCATAAACCATTAGGAGAGAGAGGGGGGGGGGGGGGGGGGGGGGGGCGCTGTTTACTTGATAGTGTGCTCTTATTGGAGCAATTAAATTACGTAGAATGATAGAACTACGTAGAATGATAGCCTGCTGTCTGATTCAACTGTTTCTGAGCAGAGAGACAAAGCTGACAGACCATAAACAGGAACTTTGATTCTCACTCTGGACATTCACATGGCCTCATCAGTGCACAACAGATCATATTATACACCCAAAACCCCAGAAAAGTGAAATTTGATGTCATGGCACCTTTAAGCTAACCAGCATCAGCTTCATCAGCCGGTAGCGTTAGCATCGCGTTTGCTGTGCATCATCAATGACTTTATTGAATGTCTGTTCAACTTGTTAAACCCAAAGAAACTTATCACCTGCTACCTTTCCTCTCTCTGGACTCTATATGTACTAATAAGCCTGTCGGATGGTCCTAAAGTTTACCTGCTTGTAGGCTCCGCCTCCTTCCCTGCTGCCGCACTCTGCATGCTGTGTTCATGTGCAGAGCAGATGTCTGACAGCAGAGCATCCCACCGCTTCAACAGGCAGCAATGTTGACCTTGTCTATGTGAAACCATTTCATTCACAGCGTTGTGAAGGCGTGGAGCTAACGATGTCGCCGTGGCGGCCAACCACCGGCTGAGTTATCGCAGGGGAAACGCTGAAATCTCACGTTTCCCTGGCTTGCTCTGCGCTTGCTGCTACTCATGGGACAACAAATGAAAATGATTGCGGTTGGCAAACTGAGTGCGCTAATTTTTTCTTACCCCGGCTTTACACCTGGTCCGTGACGTGAGCGCAGCTCAGCGCAGCGGCTTTGCTGCGACTTCCTCTGCGCGAGCATTTACACCGTTCACTGTGCGGCCGCGCAGCGCACCCGCGAGTGCACCAGCTGTTGTTCATTGGTGACATCACGAAATCACGAGAGGGCTGCTAGATTGCCTGTGATTCTCATCCAAATGGTTCATTTTGTCCACATGTTCATGCGTCATGGTTTTTTATTTCACTGTAACCTTGTGGAGATGCTGTCATGTTCAGGTAGTTCAGCAGTTTAAAAGCTGCACGGTGGCTTTTGTTTAGGAAGTTACCGGATATTTTACACTGAACCTGTGTCTGACTTCCTGTCTGGTTCGATCTGAACTACTGATATTGACACGGTGTCGGTGCGAGGAGCGTCAAAAATAGAGCTGGTGCGTATCTGTAGCGCACAGCACGGCATGCCGGAGCGACGACGGGTGGCTCACGCGCCACGGCGTGATCAATATGTTTCACACCATTGATTACATGGGTGCGATCTGGTGCGCAGGGCGCGCCGGTGCGCAAGGCGCGCCGCTGCGCTGCGCTCACGTCACGGACCAGGTGTAAAGCCGGGGTAACCCCGGCTTTAGAGTTCTGGTCCTGGTCCTGGTCCAGAAACCTGCAGGAAGGATATGCACTTCAAATTGAACCAAAATAAATAAATGTGATATTTTTCCTTTTATGAGCTCAATCATTCTGGAAAGGTGAGATGACCTGGAATACTAGTCTGAATCTGAGACAGAGTGTCTGTGAAGATGAAGACGGTCCAATGGGACGGGCTCAATCCACCGACTCTGCTGTTGTCTCGTGTAAAAACTAAAGCAGGGAAGATGCTGAAGAGGAGGAAGAATTTCAGACATTTCAGGTCAAACTGCTGCAAAAACACTTAAATATTTTTGTTTCTGAGGGCCATGCTAACGAGGTTAGCCACCTGCCACGCTAACAGAGACACATGAGACAGAAGGAGCAGCAGGAGACCAACACGACCCAGATGGAGGAAGAGGAGGTTCTGCTGGGGTTTGTTGTTTCTGTGCCGACATCCTGCTGGAACACCGATGGTTTATTATCATAGATCATGTGTTGCCAGGCAGCTCAGACGTCCATGATGAAGCTCAGGTCTCATCGTTCTCTCTGGTTCTGCTCACAACGCGCTGGAAACCTGAACCCTTCCACCAGACTGTGATGGAACAGGTTCTGGGTGTAGACCACGAGGGGGTCAATGCTGATCTGGAGCCAGTTCCAAGTCTGTGGAGACACACAGAACTGGTTCTGGATCTGAACCTGGATCTGAACTGTAGCCTGGTTTTCTGAGCTTGACCACTTCATATGAGTCAGTCCTTTATAAATAAACCACAAAAACTGGACTGAGCCGGTCCTGGAATCTATCCAACTATCCAGTTTGAACCCAACTGGTCCAGAACTGGAACCACTTCAATAAAAATAGATATTAACACCTTTTGGAGACTCAAAAACTGCATCAGAAATGGGTTCCCTCACTGCGCTGGAAACCAGGTCTTCAGACCTGATCCAGAACCAGCCTCCAGATCCAGACCATGTAGACCACAGAACCCAGAAGAGCCAACACCTGTAGCATGTCGGGTCTCCTGGGAACTCTCAGTTTGGTCTATAACAGATGTGTGTTTGTCTCCATTCATCTGTCTCTGCTTGTCTGTCTGTCCTCATATGTCTCTGTCTGTCTCCATCTGTCTGTCTCCACCCATGTGAACAGGAGGAGCAGAACCGAGGGAAGCCAAACTGGGAGCACCTTAGTGAGGACCTCCACGTCCTCATCACGGTGGAGGACACTCAGAACCGCGCCGACATCAAACTCAAACAAGCCGTGGACGAAGTCACCAAGCTGCTGGTTCCTGCCGTGAGTTTACTCGTGTCTTCCTGAGTTTACCAGAGGCCTGTCCTACGAAGCTGGGTTTTCTCTTATGGAGGTAACTTATGCTAAACGCATAACCTGGCCCGGACCAGGTTCAGTTCTGGATCAGAGATCACTAAGTATAAAAGCACCACCCCCTGACCAATCAGCGCTCTTAGAAAATGGCCTGCCCACTTTTAGAAGATTGATGCTGGAGCGCAGATTGTGAGAGAAGTTCTTAGAAGAGAAAGAATATTCAGAGATGGTGCAACCCTTTGATTTGCCAGATGATATTTTATATGACAGATGTAGGTTTTCCTCTGCTGGACTCCGTTACATCCGTCAGCTGTTGGAGCCGAACATCACAAATGTAACGCATCACAGGCGGGTACTGGCTACACCACAGATGCTCTGCATCACACTGAGGTTTCATCCATGTTAATAGACTCATTAACTTAATTTTGATATCGACCGACGCCTCATCTCGAGTGAAAACAAATATTAGTGCTGTACTGATGTAGCTGAATTGCTTAATTTTTGTAGCTGAATTATGCTCATGGTGTTCAAATCCCATTTGGTAAATTCATTCATTCATTCACAGGTAGTTTCATGCACACTGTCGGCGATGCTGATTATATTTTTGTATTTGTTCTTTACTTGTTCCCATGATCGTCTCGCGCCGCTGAGGTTGTATCTAAAAATAATATGGTTAAGAGGTCACACATGCAGAAAACATGAATTTATGGAGCGCACACCCACCCATGCCGTTACAGTACGTGCACGACATGAGCCTGGAAATATCTACATGGACAGAATGAGAAGGAAACACGCTGAGGAAGCGCTGTAGTGTGAAGTAACACTCGTGATCAGAGTCCGATACTGTTCCATGATTGTACGATCACACGGACTTATGCATTAACAGTCGGCCATTTTCTGCCAGCAGAGATTACCTGAGCATACCTGAGATTACGTGAGCGGACCTGAGATTACGTGAGCGTACCTGAAACTACCTGAGCATACCTGAGATTACTTGAGCGTACCTGAAACTACGTGAGCGTACCTGAGATTATGTGAGCGTACCTGAAACTACGTGAGCGTACCAGAGAATACATGAGTGTACCTGAGATTACATGAGCATACCTGAGATTACGTGAGCGTACCTAAGATTACGTAAGCGTACCTGAGATTACCTGAGCATACCTGAGATTACGTGAGCGTACCTGAAACTACGTGAGCGTACCTGAGATTACCTGAGCGTACCTGAGATTACGTGAGCGTACCTGAGATTACGTGAGCGTACCTGAGATTACCTGAGCATACCTGAGATTACGTGAGCATACCTGAGATTACGTAAGCGTACTTGAAACTACGTGAGCATACCTGAGATTATGTGAGCGTACCTGAAACTACGTGAGCGTACCTGAGATTACGTGAGCAAACATGAGATTACGTGAGCGTACCTGAGATTACTTTAGATTACGCGAGCATACCTGAGATTACGTGAGCAGATTTGAAACTACGTGAGCATACCTGAGATTACGTGAGCATACCTGAAACTACGTGAGTGTACCTGAGATTACGTGAGCGTACCTGAGATTACGTGAGCGTACCTGAGATTACCTGAGCATACCTGAGATTACGTGAGCATACCTGAGATTACGTAAGCGTACTTGAAACTACGTGAGCATACCTGAGATTATGTGAGCGTACCTGAAACTACGTGAGCGTACCTGAGATTACGTGAGCAAACATGAGATTACGTGAGCGTACCTGAAACTACGTGAGCGTACCTGAGATTACGTGAGTGTACCTGAAACTACGTGAGAGTACCTGAGATTACGTGAGCGTACCTGAAACTACGTGAGCGTACCTGAGATTACCGAGCGTGAGCATACCTGAGATTACGTGAGCGTACCTGAGATTATGTGAGCGTACCTGAAACTACGTGAGCGTACCTGAGATTACGTGAGCAAACATGAGATTACGTGAGCGTACCTGAAACTACACGAGCGTACCTGAGATTACGTGAGTGTACCTGAAACTACGTGAGAGTACCTGAGATTACGTGAGCGTACCTGAAACTACGTGAGCGTACCTGAGATTACGTGAGCGTACCTGAAACTACGTGAGCGTACCTGAGATTACGTGAGCGTACCTGAGATTACTTGAGCGTACCTGAGATAACGTGAGCATACCTGAGATTACCTGAGCATACCTAAGACTACTTGAGTGCACCTGAGATTACCTGAGCATACCTAAGATTACGTGAGCGTACCTGAGATTACGTGAGCGTATCTGAAACTACGTGAACGTACCTGAGATTACCTGAGCATACCTAAGATTACGTGAGCATACCTAAGATTACGTGAGCATACCTGAGATAACTTGAGCATACCTGAGATTACCTGAGCCTACCTGAAACTACGTGAGCGTACCTGAGCATACCTGAGATTACGTGAGCGTACTTGAGATTACGTGAGAGTACCTGAAACTACATGAGTGTACCTGAGATTACGTGAGCGTACCTGAGATTACGTGAGCATACCTGAGATTACGTGAGCGTACCTGAGATTACGTGAGCGTACCTGAGATTACGTGAGCGTACCTGAGATTACGTGAGCGTACCTGAAACTACGTGAGCATACTTGAGATTACGTGAGCGTACCTGAAACTACGTGAGCGTACCTGAAACTACGTGAGCGTACTTGAGATTACGTGACCGTACCTGAGATTACGTGAGTGTACCTGAGATTACGTGAGCATACCTGAGATTACGTGAGCATACCTGAGTTTACGTCAGTCAGAGTGAAAAAGGTGGAACCGCTGATGGACATGCCGATGGCTGCTGTGTCTTCCAGGCGGAGGGAGAGGACAGTCTGAAGAAGATCCAGCTGATGGAGTTAGCCATCCTGAACGGGACCTACAGAGACGCCAACATCAAACCCTGTAAGAGACTTATCAATTACACCAATCAGATACCGGTTAATTCAACAATGAACAGATATCGATCAGACACAGATCAAATACTGATCATCAAGCTGACAACACTGATCAGACAATGATCAATTATAAACTGATCAAATATTGATCAATCAGACACTGATCAGTCATACTGAGTTCATGTATCCCCCCCACCCCCTCCCCAGACTCCCTTTCTTTTTCTTTTGCAGCGTCCAATCAGACTCCTCGTGTTCTCTCTGGCTCCGCCCCCATCATGGCCTCGCCCACTGTCCTGCGAACACCCGCTCCGACAGGACCTGCCCTCGTGCCTCTCATTCGTCAGGTTCAGACAGTCTTACCCAGCGGAACGCCGACTCTGATGCAGGGGGCGGGGCCCGAGCCCGGTTTCATCTACGCGGCGCCGTACGATTACCAGTACGCTCTGACGGCGCCGGCCTCCATCCTGGAATACCCACTGGACTCTGGGGGGGTGATAAGTAAACCAGCCCTGCCCTGCCCGTGTGACTGCTCCCCCACTCCCCACCACCACCCCCACGGCCAGTGGAGCCCCACCCCCACGCTGCTGCTCAGACATGCGTCCTGAGACTGGAAACAAGCGCTCCTCAACAAACAAACAAACAAACAAACAAACATACTGCAGCCTGCAGTCATCGCTACACCGCTGCAGCATCATTCTGATGATTTACCGTCAGCTGTGAATGAGGCGGGCGTCAGGTATGACCCCACCCTGAAGCCGCTAGTAGCATGGTGACATCACAGCTCAGATTTCCTGGTTCACCTGAAAGCCTCTCAGACTCACCCAGAACCAAAACCTGACCCAGTTTGTGCCTTAACATGTTTCTAATGATTGTCTTTGAGTGGCTGTGATGTTATAACGTACCTGTGCTTACATCCCCGTCCTCCATGATGAGTTTTGGTGCAGCTGCTAAAGTTTTTCTGCCTCTACATCACAGCTCTCCACTTCACCGCGACACCTGAAAGCAGAAATATTTAAGAAAAGTTTTTCGGCTAGCTTTTAGTTGATTAGAAGTCAGTAAATATTGTAACACTTTTTGTAACACTGCACATTTCTACAGCCTGTTTGTGATTTTCTAGTTTGATACAACTAGGGATATTTGGTATTGGCCTTTTTTTTTTTTTTTTTTTTTTTTTTACTGATATCACATATACCGATTTTGTCCAACTCTTAATTTACAATATCTGATATCAACCAATACTGATCTATGCAGACTGTTAAGGTTATCTCTCATATTTTGAGAGATTTGAGAGATCCCAAAATATCCTTAACTCAGGACCCCACAGCTGAGCGATGTTTCCCAATAACTCATCTATGCAGCTGCGCCTGTTTCTGTTACATGGATCATCATGAAGAACGTTTTGGTCTAAAAAAACATGGCAAAAAATTTAAAAAACGCGTCATCAGCACTTTAACCAACAACTTAAAACCATGCTGGACCATGTAGAAAATATCCGTGTCCGAAAAAAATAGTCCGAAAAACTATACAGATATTTTCCGACATCATGTTTTAATGCTGATATCAGCCAATAATATCGGACATCTCTAGATGCTACATAACTGTCGGTGCGCACAGATTGGTTATTTTGGAGGCGTTGGTGCAGCAGGAAAGCCGGCTGCCCAGCAATGATGTCTCCTAATAACGAGACAACTGGAACGCATCGTTACTTTCTCTGGCTAGCTGAGGCGAAGCCTCTTCAGTCTTGTGTCATTGGGTTTCTCTGTTTAACATGAATAAAGATTTGTTGTTGTTGTTTTTATAAAAAATAAATTTAAGTCAGTTAACAAGTCAAACACTTAAATTGCAAAATATCTCCCCTCCAGTCAAAGCTAAGCTAATGCTAATAGAGCTTACTACTTTCTGATGGTTTATTGTAATTTTTCTGATAAATAAAGTTTGAGGAGAAGAGTGAGTGATGCTGATCCTGATGTGATGCATCTGGAGATGAAAACGGGATGTTTTAAACTTTTATCAACATTTATCTGTGTGCTAAAGAGGGAAAGTTTTCTTAAAGGTGGAAGCCACAAGTTTAATTCCTCCCCGCCAGTAGGTGGTACACTAAAGCTAACTTACTCAATTAGCATTAGCAACGTTGCAGAACCACCAAACTGTTAATTAGCATTATCAAATTTTTAACTTGCATATCCAGGAGGAAAGCTACAACTTTCATGGGGCTTTTGAGCACCTTTGCTACCTTCACCCTCATCCTGCTTCATTTTTTTGTCCTCTTGAAATTGAAAAATGTAGGTTGAAACCAAGGAAGATGCTATATCTACACATAGAAATTAAGCTAGCAAATCCGGAGCTAATGCTAACAGCGAAAAACCCTGAAGTTGGCATGGTAAGCAGATGTAAATATTTACTTTTTAGACCTGTCAAAATTGATAAAACAATTATTTATATGCTATAAAAACATGGGGGGGGGGGGTCTTCCAGATTTGGTGTTGAGGTGTGTGAATATGTGGAACGAAGAATGTTTCTGGATCAGGACTTCCTGTTAATATGTCGGTTTCTATGAAGAGTAGCATCTTGAGGATCAGACTTCCTCTAGAAAGCGGTAGCGTCACAGCTGATCGTCATGTTTGTTGTAAATAGAAATGTGTATAAAAGACAATAAAAGCTTCTATTGATTCAGGACTGATGATTGATCTGGTGTTTTTCCTCTTGGTAAGTTTTAATGAACCTAAAGATTAAAAACATGCAGAGCAGCCGGGACAGAGACGGAACGGAAGGATGATGGGGTCAAACACACAAGAGACATGGTGGGACGTCCACAAAGGACGTCACTGTCTGTCCCGCTCAAAAATACTTAAAGCAAAGAAATCGCCTTATGTTCGTCCTGACCTCCTCCCTCCCAGTGTCCTTTCTCACCTCCTCCCTCTTTGTATCTGTCCTAGCCTTCTTCCTCCACATCTCCTCCATCCTTGTGTCCGTTGTCACTTCCTCCGTGCTCACCTCCTCCTATTGTCCATTCTCACCTTCTTCCCCCTCACCTCCTCCCTCCTAGTTTCCGTCCTAACCTCTTCCCTCCTCGTGTCCATCCTCACCTCCTCCATCCTACTATCTATCCTTAGCTCCTCCCTCCTAGAGTACATTCTCTCCTCCTCCCTCCTTGCATCTGTCCTAGTCTTCTTCCTCATCACCTCCTCCATCCTAGCATTAATCCTTGCCACCTCCTTCCAAGTGTCCATCCTCGCTTCCTCCCTTCTATCTTCCATCCTCACCTCGTCCCTCCTATTGTCCATCGTCACCTCCTCCCTTCTAGTGTCCGTCCTCGGCTCCTCCATCTTCACCTCCTCCCTCCTATTGTCCATCCTAACCTCCTCATCCTTGTCTCCTCCCTCCTAATAAATGTCCTCACCTCCTCCCTCCTATTGTCCATCGTCACCTCCTCCCTCCTTGTGTCCGTCCTCGTCTCCTCCATCTTCACCTCCTTCATCTCTGTATACTTTCTCGCTTCCTCCATCCTCAACTCCTCCCTGTTATTGTTTATCCTTACCTCCTCCATCCTCGTCTCCTCCCTCCTTTTGTCCATTCTCACCTCCTCCGTCCTCACCTCCTCCCTCTTATTGTCCATCGTCACCTCCTCCTTCCTCGTGTCCGTCCTCGTCTCCTCCATCTTCACCTCCTTCCTCTCTGTATACTTTCTCACTTCCTCCATCCTCACCTCCTCCCTCTTATTGTTTATCCTTACCTCCTCTATCCTCGTCTTCTCCCTCCTAATCAATGTCCTCACCTCCTCCCTCTTATTGTCCATTCTTACCTTCTCCGTCTTTGCCTCCTCCTTCCAAGTGTCCATCCTCACTTCCTCCCTCCTATTTTCCATCCTCACCTCGTCCCTTCTAGTATCTATCCTTGCCTCCTTCATCCTCACCTCCTCCCTCCTATTGTCCATCCTTACCTCCTCCATCCTCATCTCCTCCCTCCTATTGTCCATTCTTACCTCCTCTGTCTTCGCCTCCTCCCTCCTAGTGTCCGTCCTCGGCTCCTCTCTCCTTGTGTGCTGGACATCTCTCATGTTTTGGAGCTGCTCTGCAGCAGCCTCTAGTGGCCATCGCTGGTACCACACTCTAAAACGTCCTCACTGTCTTCATGTTTCAGGTCTGATGGCTGCGTTCATCTGTGGTGGAGACTTTAGAAGAGGCTCCAAACACATCACACAGCTCAGAGTATAAAATCTAAAGTTGTCTGTAAATGCAGCTCCGTCCTCTGCAGAAAGGAGCCCAGAAATATCTTGAACAGAAAGACAGGGAGAGTTCTGTTGGACCCAAACAGTCTGCAGGAGGGTCCAGCCTCTGATCAGCTAATACATGGGAGATAAAGCCAGAGCTCTTGTGTCTGAGGAAACCACATCATACTGCTCCAAACTGAATCAGACTGTGTGAAAAGCTGTCAATTCTTGATCAAAAGAATTTAATTTAATCTTTAAATTTAATATCTTCCACATTCAGATGAAGATGTTGAGCTTTTGATCATTTCTGTGACCAGTGTTCATAGAAATAAAGTTTGACTCAAGCATCAACAAGAATACAAAGAGTATCATAACAACTAAGGATGTTCAATATTGGCTTTTTTTTTTTTTTTTTTTACCGATATCCGATATTGTCTAAGTTTACATTCTGATATCCGATACCAACCGATACCAATATATGCAGAGAACTGTGAGGTTGTATGTCTCATATTTTGATAAATAAAACTATGCTCTGAGAGCAAAGATCCCAAAATAGCCTTAACTCAGCCAGAGGAGTTCATTTTGGACATCTGGCTGCCATATATCAGATACTAGCAGGTAACAGGTCACATGACGCTGAAAGGAATGCTGGGATATGAAGTTCTTTCACAGTGACAGGGACTTTTATGCTGCGTTCCATTCGAACTTGGGGATTCCCAGTTCTAAGTTAGAAGTTTCAACTGGAACGGCACCCCAAAGTCGGATTTCCCACTCGGCAAGTCAAACAATCCTCGCAATGTTAGCAGTTTTAGAAGCTCCTGTAATGTTACATTTATTTACACTTCATACTAATATTTTGTTGCATAAATCAGTCATACACGTAGTATTGGTTTATACAGATGTCGGGGGAAGCTTCTGGAGTGTAATTAACATTTTTCATGTCATATATGTGAACTACAACGCCAGCTGTGCTAACAACGGCTAATATCAATAGCCTGAGCAAACACGTTGTTTTGCTAGGCTGCTAACTGGTTTTCCGACTAGTGAGCTGGAATGCAAGTTGGTCGGTGAAGTCACCCCCCAGTTCCAAGGTGAATGGAACGCAGCTTTATACATGCTAGCCTGCTGCCAGTTAAACAAGATCTTGTAAGATTTTGTTACGGAACAACAAAATCTAACGAGATTTTACAAACAAAATCTCGCGAGATTTCGTTTCTAAAATATCAATCCGAAAAACCGTACCAATATTTTTCAATACCACATTTTAATGCCGATATTGGCCGATAATATAGGTAGGCTGATGATATTGGACACCCTTAATGATAACCTATCAATAAAAAAAACTTTAATAAGTACGTTATAAATGTGAACCTGAATTTTCTTGAGAAAAATAAGCGCAATTCAACTTAATTTTTCCTCATTTCATGGTCACTATGACTTGAAGATCACAATGGATCAACATCACACACTGAGAACCTGAGAGTTCAGAGTTAGCTCTCTGTTAGTTATTGGGAGGTTTTCTCTCCACTAAACAGGCTGCACGCCGCCGCAGTGCAGCTGAGAAGAGCAGCTAGCTACCCAGATACCAACAAACCACAATCCGCAATACTCTGAACTCACAGGACAACAGTACTCGTTGGTTCACTCAAGTATTGAACAAAACAACAATGTAGTAAAGTTTTGCTGCAGATGTCTTATAGAGATGCTGCCCCGTCTCTCCCGTTATATGGATGCATGCCGGACGGCGACTAATCTAAATATGGCCAGAAGTGATACAGAAATGTAACCAGTGAGTAAATGCACGTATGAACTCCTAGAAATAAGGACTAGGTTGAAAAAAAAAAAAGACAGTTATCTTTTAATCAGGTACTGAAACTGGGGAAAAAGCAGTGCTTTACATTATAATTAAAATAACTTGTAAAGATCCGAAAATGATTCTAAATCATATTTAGATTATAGTTCCACATTTTGAAGTAACCCAAACCACCTGAACTGCCTCATTGCATCTCACAAACTGAAGTCAGACCTATTAAATAAGTTAAAAGATATGTTGCTGCCCTTCTGTAGAAGAAATTAGGAACTAGGGCTGGGCGATATACCGATATATTTACTTATATCATTATACCGCAATAAGTTGTGCAAATGTTTTTATTTTTTCGTTGTGACCCGGTTGCACCTCAACCGAAAACAAAGGTGCCACCGGATTATTGAAACTGTCTGTAGAAGTTTTGGGGAGGATTGTCTTCCAAAGAAATCATAAATGATCAGCCAGTTATCTTAAATTATTTTGTTATAGCAAACAATGCTAACCGGTGTTTTGTCAATTCCATCACTGAAGTGGAGCTAAACATGTTTCAATACTAAAAAACAGGTGTTTGATATGAAATGAAACATTCAGACAAATTAAGGTAAAAATATACCGTATATAGTCATCTAAAACAAGCATATTGTGATATATTTGGTCCATACTGCCCAGTCCTATTAGGACTGCCATTATTTCTACTGGGAAAAAAACACTTGTCATTTCACATTTACCAAATTCATGCCACAGTCCAGATTTGAGCCTCTGGCGGGCTGGTTACGGTCCAGGGGCCGAAGGTTTGACACCCTGCTCTAGAACCTTAGAAGACTGGTTTGAGAGTTTTTGTGATGAGTGGCTGTTCAACATGCTTGAAATCAGCTGGAATCCTGTTTCACGACCGTGATTAATAACTGGAAGGAAGTTCAGCCCAATGGAGTCGCAATCGTTTTAAAAAAAAAAATCCTCTTCATCCCCCTCTTCCTCCTCTGACAGAGCAGCTTCCGCAGGAGTGCTGCTGGATGCTGGACGGAGCTGTTTGCTGCCCTCTGGTGGACGTCTGGAGATCAGCACAGAGGAGAAACAGACGCCAACTTCTTTCAATGTTTATTACAAAACGCAAGACAGAACATGTCAGAACTGGGTTTATTCTATTGGCAAACACGATACAATGACGACCTTCTATGCAGCGTGAAGCTTCGCCGGACCACCGACAGAACCAAAACAAACCAACACATCATAGATCTAAACTGCAGTGGAGGAACAAGAACAACAGAAACAGAAACCAGAACATATGAAGGGGGGGCACCGAGAGCTTCTTGTCTTCTACATTAGGGGGCTGGGGGTGTCGTAGACGCTCAGGCGTCTCATATTTATAAATAGGTCACCATTAAATTAACTCTGATCCAATTCACACAGAAAAGGTTTTTCCACAAACTCAAAGTGTCGACAAGCAGGAAATAAAAAGTGGGGGTGGGGTTGGGTGGGGGGGTGCATCCAGGTTTGTCAGCATTCGACTCCATCCAGAACCTCAGTTCTCTGGACTGGACCCGAACAAGTCTGTCTCCTTCTCCGTCCATCAGAACCAAACCTCCGAGCTTCTCCGAGACGAAGATCCGATCAGGCGGTTCCTCAGACGGACGTCCGCTGGGTCGGAACGCCGACTTCGTTCATCAGTTTCTTTGTTGTGAGTCATGTGACCTGCTGGTCGTGAACAGTGAGTTTTGTTTTTTTTGTTTTCTTTTTCACTTTGAAAACTGGGCATCTCTTCCTGTACGCTGTCAGGTGATAAATGTGGTGATGGTGTTGCTATGGTAACGAGGGAAGCAGAGCAGGCTCTCCCGTTTTTTCTTCTTTTTTTGTGACATTTAAATATCATTTATATTCATATAATACAACATCGCTCCAAATTCATAAATAAGAAGTGTGGTTTCCACGGCAACCAACCTGCTGCTGGTCGCCAGATACCTGCAAACATGGCCACCCGGCCGCAAGGTTGTCCGACCAGCTCTGTCGAAGATACGACACAGCCAACCAATCAGAACGCCTTCAAAAAATCAAACCGTCAGCCAATGGAATCGTTCAAAGGAACGGGGGGGCGGTGCCAAGGAACAGGATACGGTAAGAAGAGGAAGGGGGCGGGGCCACTGAGATCAGTTAACCAACAATGTAAATGAGAAACAAAGGATGAAGTTTAAATCAATCAATAAAAGAAGGTTCTATCAGTTATTGATCTGCAACTAATTTATTTGGATTAATCTTTAATCAGATCGGGTGGAAAACGTTTAAACTCAAACAAACGCGGGATCGATTAATGAGCTGCTGACAAACTGAATCTGGTTCACATTAAATTAAAAGTGGAACATCAGAGCAGATCAGCAGCCTGACGTTGGGACTCAGTTTCCCATGATGCCTTTGGGTCCTGGTGCTGGGCAGGTGGGGGAGGGGGGGATGAGAGCGATCGTGTGACACCTCAGCCAGGTGGAGGGGGCGGGGCAACGGAAATCTAATCCCATTCTTTAGAGCGAGTAGCGAACGGTCACTTCTGACCATATATGGATATGACCGCAGGTGGAGACCCCCCACCCCCTCCACCGTACGACCATATATGGATGTCCTGCTGCTATCTACACCAGAGAAAAATCAACCAGTTTCTGAAACCCGGACAACCAGAGTCCACAACTGGTCCAGATAATTTCTGAATTTGAACTTTTTTGTAGAACTGGTCCCAAACCAGTCCAGAACCAGTCAGCGCCGATTCAGAACCAACCCAGAACAGGTCCAGAACCGGTCCAACCCCAGTCCACAGCCAGGCGGCGTCACTCGGAGTCGGACTCGAGCGGGGCGGTCTCGTCCAGCACGGGTCTCTTCCGTCGCTTGGCGGTGGCGCGGGCCCGCTGCTCCTCCTCCATGTGGGCCTTCTTGTGGCGCGAGAAGCTGGAGGAGTGCATGAAGGTCTTGTTGCAGGCTGCGCACGTGTAGGTCTTGGTCTTGGTGGGGAGTCCGGTCTTCTGGTTCTGCTGCAGCTTCCCCCGCCCGCTGCCGTCCCCCATCTGGTGGGTCTGCTGGTGCCGCGCCAGACTGGAGGCGTGGCTGAACCGCTTCCCGCAGTGGCCGCAGCCGTGGCGTCCCCCTCCACCCTCCTCATCCTCCTCTGAGGCGGCGGGGCCCCGTTTGCCGGCCCGGCCTCCCCGGCGGCGCCGGTTCTTCTTGCAGAGGGTGTAGAAGTTGGGCTTGTCGCGAGAACAGAGCTTGAGGCGGATCTTGAGGTCGGACGAGCTCTCGCCCAGGTTCTCCTTGCCGGGCGTGTAGCTGTCCAGCAGCTCCTTGACGTGGGTCACCTGGTGCTTGGACAGCTGCGTGGACGTCCTGAAGCTCATGTCGCACTGCGGGCAGGCGTAGAATTTGTCGGCGCCCTGACTCTGGATGATGGCGGTCGCCACGTGCTGCTGTTGCTGCTGCCTCTTGGTCTTCTTGTTCTTGCCACCGACCTTCAGCGAGTGGCGCAGGGCGGCCATGTTGGGGCCGAGGGTGGCGTCTTTGGGGATCCCTTTTCCTTTCTTGTGGATGAGGCGGTGGCGCGACAGGCTGGAGCTGTGGTTGAACTCCTTCCCGCAGATGTTGCAGGGATGGATTCGCCGCTTCCCGTGCAGCCGCAGGTGACTCCCCAGCATCCTGCCGGACAGACAAACAGATTAGACCTAAAAAAAGAGGCCAGCCTACCTCTAGTTTACCCTAATGCTAGGGACACAGTGCATGCAGAAGCAGGCCGAAGAGCTGATTTTCTTATCGACGCCGCTCCTCTTTCTGTCCACATCGGTCATAGTCGGCAGCAGTCCTGCTTCTCTGCTGTACTTCTACAGCTGATAATACTACATCTTCTGTTCTGCTTTCATACTGTATACAAGCAGACAGACGATATTTTTATATCGGATCCTTCCACTTGCTTTTTCAATAAAGATGAAGACATGATTGACATATAATTAGATCTATTAAAAAGAAATCGGGTTTAAAACTTATTGGGGTGTTTTACTTTGAAAATGGTTTTATTTTGAAAGATTTGTCTCGCGTTCTTGCTTAACTTCCTAACGCAGAAAGTAGAACAGGAGCCGAAACGATCGCTCCACGCCACGTCTCATCCAATGTGGTCGACACCATCTGTTAACCAAGGTTATAATAGTTTGGGGTTTTTAATTAGTTTCAGTTTTTATTTACTTTTGACTTTTTGTTTTTCAATTCAGTTAGTTTTAGTTCGTCTTTTTAACAGATTTGCTAGTTCTTCTTTTTTCTTTTTTGCTTAGTTTTAGTTTAGTTTTTATTAGTTTCAGTCTTAGTTTTAGGGGATTTGTCTGGTTATTGTCTGGTGTGACATTCAAAATCATCAGAGTTACTTGATATAAAAGCAAAGTAAATAGATTCAATAGAAATAGATTTCATTTCAATCCAAAAAGCTTATGTATTAAATCATTACAAAAACTATAACAAAGGATGTTTTTGTAATAATTTGTTAAGTTTTAGTTAGTTTTTTTAAAGACACAATTCAGTTTCAGTTAGTTATCCTTTTTTGAAAAACTCATTTTTATTTCAGTTAACAAAAATATTTTGTCAATTTTAGTTTCCGTTTTAAGTTAGTTTTAGTTAACTATAATAACCTTGCTGTTAACATGGATGCCGAAATGAAACTGCTGCGCTTCGGTGCGCTTTCCAGTCCAGTGTGTCGTTAGGGTAAGGTTGTGGTGGAGCAACACATGTTTTTGTTAAAAGTTTGTAGGTTCCTGGTTCACAATAAAAGTCAGTTAAATTATTCCTTTTTTTCCTTTTAATAGAGTACTTTAATCTTACTGGTGTATTTATGCACAATGATGTTGAATTTAACATTTAAACACTGTTTTAGAGGAAATTTCAATACATTAAGCTGCATCATTTTTTGGGATAAAGCCCAAAATAAAAAAAACAAAACAAAACTGTGATATCAGTGACAGGTTTCATCACGATACCTACTTACAGGTAAAGGTACGTTTGGCCGTGAAAAGCCACAGAGATCAGGGTTTATTTTACTGCGTGTGGCCCCTTGACTAAAATGAGTTTAACATCCCGCCATTTCCTCGTAGATCCAGTTAACGCGTTGCTTTCAGCCGATATCTGATCCTCTGTCTCTATCACGTGATCCCGGTGGGAAGATGCACCTGATGTTAAACCCTTGTGCCCTTTTCATATTTAGGTGCCATCAACTGCATCTCCACATGCTCCGTCAGGGGATAGTGGTGGGCAGATCGATACAAATATTGACTATTGATACATTGGTATAGATATCAATCTTTACTAGTGCATCAATACTTCAATGTAAGGCTTGAAAACGATCAGAATCTTCATAAATATGGAGGATAAAGTGTTTTTTGATGGATCTGGTTCACTGCTGTGTCAAAGCCCCCATATTCCCTAAACCAGCTTCTCTCACTAAGATAAAGCCAAATTCAGACTTTTAAAACGTCACCAGTGATGACTTTGTTTCTGATCACAAACTTCATAAATAAGGAGGATGTGTGGTTTTTGATGGATTCGGTTCACTTTGGTGACAAAGTATCTACGTGACAAAAACCAGCTTCTCTCATCGAGATAAAGCCAAATTTGCATTTTTATAGTAGATAATAATTTAGTTTATGCATTAATGAGTTTAAAAAATAGTCTAAAGATTCCACAGAATAATCTCTGGGCATCAATCTGTTATTAAAAAGTATCGGTATCGACGATACCAGCTCTTTATTTACTTGGTATCGGGTCGTTACCAAATCTTGCAGTAACGCACACAATTGGGGTCTTTTCTCAAATCTAGGGATGCATGATAACCATTTTTTAAAACCGATACACAACAGACTTCAGCTCCTAAAGTCTGATACCGATAACCGATAACACAAATACATACCTAATCATACCAAATCAAATATTCCAACTGTTAGGGGAGGGAAAAAATATTGACACACTGAAATATCGTGATATTTTCATATGCCGATTTTATATTGCTATTTAAAAACGTGGTATTGATCTATTTTACCAACAAAATCTCGCGAGATCTCATTGTTCTGTTACAAAATCTTGCGAGATTTCAAAGAAAACCTGTGATATTTCATGACACCAATGAAATATCGCAAGATTTCGTTAGTAAAATAGATTGATGCCGTGCTTTTTAAAATATCAACATGATATTGGCATATGAAAATATCGCAATATTTTAAAGCTGTAAAACAGCAGTTTTCTGTCCCCAATATCGCAGCGAGAAAAGCCTAAAAGTGGAATTTTCAAGTTCTGCATGTCGGATCTTAAAAATTCCAACTGTATAGGGTATAAGTTATCGGGATAAGTCATGATATCGGAATGATGTAATAATTTTCCTGTTATTACGTGCATCCCTACTAAAATCATCACATATCAATATTTTCAGCTTTTTTTCTCCTCAAATATCGCATGAACAGTTCAGACTTCCTAAAAACTATGTAAAAGAGTTTCAACCCTTTAAATACCAGTTTATTGTGAATCCCCATTAGCTACAGCAAGACACTGCTGCTATTATTCCTGAGGTCCACACAAATTCATTTTTCATTAAAAAGCTATTTTGTATGAAATACAGATGCACCGGTGCGACACCAGATTCAGATATCGGCTCCGATACTCTGAGATAAATTAGCTGGATCAGATATCGGATGAATTTGGCCAATTCAGCATTCCAATCCAACCATTTCTGTTTTTATTAATATCTAAATGTACACTTCATTTGTTAATAAATAAAATTAAGCACATCTATATCTGTGTTATTTTGTTACCTTTTTTTAAACAAGGCTAAATGTTTGTCAAGCATGATGCCGTCACTCACGTGGCAAGATATACGCCTCATTCATCCAACAGTAGTATCAGATCGGTATCGGTTATCAGCCGATGCACTCAGCCCAGGTATCTGTATCGGACTGGATCAGTGCATCTCTGTTAAGAAATCTCTTTTTTTTTTTTAAGTATTCATTTTATTCTGAAAAAAACGAAAACAAATTTCATATGCTTGAATAAAAAGGAACGGACAGAGGAAAATCTTAAATAATCTGCCACTCTCACCCAAACAATGAAACTAATAATAATCAAAATGTATTTAACTAATTAAACTTAACTCAAAACAGCTGCAGACCAACATGCTGCTGATTTGCAAACAGATACTTCATATTTGACTCTTCATTATATCAGTATTAGGGTCTCTGGGGGGGATTTTGTGCCTTGGATGCATCTAGTTAGTGATAGTTGACATTTTTACTGGATTCCATCAGATTAAACTGTTTTCCTGTTCTAGGCAGAGATAGGATATTCTTGTATTTTCGACAGTTACAGTATATTATGGGGCTGTGGGACACCAGTTAAAACCATCAAAAAGACACTGGAATTAAAAAATTGTACTAATAGAAGTTATTGCAAACATTCATGCCTGAGCTGAAAAAGTTGAATAATTTGGGTAAAAATGCTCGGGAGAGCAGAAAGGTTCGGTGAAGTACAGACTGTCAGCTGACACACACACACACACAGTTTACACACCTGCTGCCTTTGAAGCTCATGCCGCAGTGGGGGCAGGTGTAGCGTGCATCCTGGTGGGTGGGCTCTAGCGCTCTCTTGGCGGGCGGCACCGCCCCGGTTTTCCCCGTGTGGGTCTGCTGGTGGCGGTACAGGCTGGAGGCATGGCTGTAGCACTTCCCGCAGTAGCTGCAGCGGTACTGACGCTCGTCAGGCTCGTAGTCTGCCTGGTCCGAGTCAGCCTCGCCGTCCAGGTGGCTGCTCCCTGCCTCCACCAGAACCTCGTGGTCCTCCTCGCCGTCCTCCTCCTCCTCCTCGTCAGAGTCCGTCTTTATCTCCACGCTCTGCTCCGTCACCTCGCAGGGATACACCTCCTCGTACGGGGCGAAGAACGCCTCGTCCGTCTCAATCTTCAGCTGGTCGGCCGTCAGGTCCGACGGGTCGTCGGAGTCCTTCTTCACGCAGGAGATGGTGAACTTGGAGCCCACCTCGGCCCACTTTACCACGTACTCGATGGGCTGCGTGTCGAGCTCCACGGTGATGAAGTCTGCGCCCAGCGCGTCCGACTCCGACACCGCCAGCTCCGTCTCCGAGTCCTCCATCCTGAACCGCCGTAGTCAGCAGAACCCAGCAGAGCTCAGGAAGAGGAGGCGAGGAAGTGTCAGAGGAGCAACAACAGACCTGAGGGAACACAGATGATAACATCATCGTTACTATGACAACATGAAACACTGTTCCCCTCAGCTGCTGCCCCAAAACATCATTCAAACTGATGAGGTTCTGCTCAGTGACATGAAGCTGGAACAATCCATCTCTGATTAATCAATTACCAATAACTGTGCCATAAGCAGCTGAAGATTATTGATCAGTTTATTGATTCAAGTCAGGAGTCCTGGTCCTGTTCCAGTTTGACTGCAAAAACAAGGTTTTGGTGATGATGAGATCATGTTGGAGTTGGAAGGGGGGTGGGGGGGGGTCCATTTACAATGGCTCAATAATCACCCAACCAAATCCTATATGCTTAGGTCGGGGCTCTCTGGGGCTCCCCAAAAGGATGGTGGGGCCCTGGTATGGCAACTCTGGTTACTGTGTAACCGCACTCATTATTTATTACCACAGACGAGTCTGCGAGTAAACAGCCTGACGACATACGCCCATATTGGGGCAGCACAACGTGACGTCACTACAGTGGACAGACACTGCAACCTCTGACCTCTTATCAGCCGCTGAGCTTCATCAAGTCACGTGATCTCCGTCAGTTTAAGTTAAAAGCATAAAACCCGCCAGCTGCCTGTCTTATCACAACCCCACCTCCATGCAGAACTCCGTTCACAAATCTGACGATTTAAGGTCTGGCAGCCCGCCCGGACCTGCACAGGCGCGGCGGACGGACTACTTCGCTTTAAACCACTCAGAACATCAATTCCTAATCAAATATATCAATATGCGTTTATTTCACAATAAATATAAACATTATTACCAAGTAATCCTCATTATCAAGACGGTTATTTACCACTAAAACAGCCCGCGGAAGGTGGCTGCCAGCTGGGCAACCGTCATTAAAGATGCTATTTACCGTCATTAACCAGTTCAACCAACAATATTCGAAAGCCGAATGGATCATAGGATCAATATATTTGCAAAAATGCCTTAAACTGCCGGGGGGAAAAAATATTTTAGTCGTACAACGTGAACGTGTGAAACGGTGTTTTTCGTAGTGGGGTTCCGGGGCTCGGCCGGGTTGGCTGTCAGTGATGAGGAAGCAGGAGGAGTTCTCTTCCCTGAAGGGTAACTGTCACTAGGAAAGAGCGGCCGGTGAATTAAGGAGGCGCGAACCGAACCAGACCGGATCCCCCGGAGCACGCGGGGTTCGGTTACTCACCGAGATTCCGCAGCGGCCGAGCGGCGTTCACCGTCAATTTCACCGGTGGACGCGGTCACAATAAACAGGAAGCAACGGACGTGGACACAAAGCATTGTGGGAAAAAAGGATTAAATGGTCGTGAGGGCCGGAAGTACTACGGATTGTCCTTCAAAATAAATGCATAAGCTAAAATAATAGTAATAATTTAAAAAACAAACAATTGACGTAAAATAATAATGATGACGACGATGATGATGACAAAAACATTTAAATGAACATCAAGTCAAGCTGAATATAAAATTTAAGAAAAATATAAAAATAACATGTTAAAAAATAAGAAACGAAATCGTTTCTAAAATTAACCATAAAATCTATATAAAAATAAACATAAAGAAAAAATCAATTACGAAATTAATTAAGCCAACCAGATAAAACATTCTTGACTGTAAAAACAGGATATCTTCAATTATATAAATCGATACATTAAAATAAGCCGACATGGGCTTTAGTAAAATGTGAAACAAAATAATGAAGAAATGTTGAGTGGCATATTTAATACTCTAACAAAATAAGAATTAAAACATAAAAATAATGCATTTTCTGTTTCTGTGGGAATTTTATTTGAACAAATGATTCAGCTTCTGGTTTAAATTTGATGAGCTTCATAGATTTCTGTCTGCCATCAAACACTGCTGAACAAAGATTAAAACAATCACTTCTTGAAAATAGTTACCCTGATTATCACTCAATCTGAGTACTTATTAAATCTGATGAAAACGTACTCCTGTAAAGCTCATTTTAGAGACAGAAGTGAACTGACTTTTATTTGACTCTTAAGGCTGCACTTTGGTCCCATCTTTACCTGTCCTATGACGACCAATCAAATCATCAGGATATCAAGATAAAACTGCAGTCACGTGACACACCTGTCACACCTTATGTGCATCAGAATATTTGACTTCCTGTCCCTAAACTTCACCCAGATGGAATCATCATCGTCATCATTATCAGGATGTATGCTTCAGTTAATGTCTTACAAAAGACAGGATGGGGAAGAACAGGAGGGGGGGAAATTAACTATACGAGGATGAGGAGAAAGATCAGAAGAGGAAAACAAGGAGGGACGACAGAGCGAAGGGAGATGAGATGAAGATGAGAGGATGAGGAAGAGAGAATGACGAGAGGATTAAAAAAAGACGATGAATGGAAGGAAGAGGGGAAGATGACTGAAAAAGGGAAGAGGGTGAGAAGGAAACGACCAACAAGAATAGGAGGAGGATGATAGAATGCGAGGAAGAAGGATGGACAGAGGCGGAAGAGGAGGAAGGAGAGGATAATGAGGAGGTGGTGGTGGTGAAAGAGGAGACGCTGAGCGGTAAATATCCAGGCCTGCAGTGTGCGCTCTGCCGCCGCAGCAGCGTCGCCGCTTCTCTCGGTACCGAACCCTCCACCTGCATCAGACCCTGTTTTAGTTCATTTCCAGCAGGATGAAGCTGCTAAGAGTCCCGCTGGGGCTCCAGCTGGACGTCGGTTCTCAGCGCGTTTCATCCGGACATCAACACACAATGTACGACGCATCCGATCGCCCCACCGCGCCGTCACCCACACGCTTCTTTATCCGTTTATTACCGTCATATTCAGGGGCTCATGTTTTAGATAGACACTTACGATTCAACCCAGTACAACCCCTCTTTTCCCGGTTCGGTCCCGGACGACGTTTTGAGCCAGTGGTCTTTGCCGCACCTCTGTCACATCCAAGCCAGAGAGCGGCAGCAGCTAACGACGCTGCAGCGGTAAGGAGCGATACGAAGCGGCACGTCCCCAGTCTGAGTGAATGAGCCGCTGCGGCACAGAGGCGGCAAGCGGCAGACCGCCCGATCCCTCTCTTCTCCGTGATTGGTTGAGGTCCTACGCAGCCTCTGTCTGATTGGCCGGAGAACTGAAAGCTGAAACGCTGCCTTCAACTGTCGCGAGGTGTCGTGAAGCCCCCAGAATGTCCCGCCAGTGACAACAACGACCTGCAAAAACTGTTCATCGTGATTTAACTATTTTAATGCTATTATTAAGTGAGGTTCTGTATGTATTATTCATTCTTTATCAACTATGATACCATATGAGGAGTTTTCAATGAAGAATCAATAATAAATTCAGCGTTTTTCGTCAGGCTGGTTGAGTTCCTTCATGAAATGGGTAATTTTTTGTGAATCCAAGTAGGCTACTTTTTTTAATTTGACCTCACCTAAAATGAGTCAAGATAGTCATTTGTGAAGGCTGCTAGATAATTCAGCATATTAAACATCCAGTACTAATACATATATGAAGTAATTTATATTATCTGTCAGTGTCAGATGCAGGTTCCCATCCCCAAATATAAGTAAAAAAAAAAAAAAAAGTTTAGTTAAAGTTCATGTTCTTACAGTCTTCATGGTGGATTTGGTGCAGAAAAATGAATTTAGGTTTTACGGGAGCTTCAGATGTGTTTCACTGGTATACTTTTAATAGGGATGGATGGGTGTCGATACTTCAATAGCTGGCGGTCAGTAAATTGGATCCTTTGATACCACAATGTTGGTACAAAACATGCAATTTGTTTTCACTTCTGAGAGTTTTAGGCAGTGAAATTATATGTGAAACCACCAGCCAAACTGCGTTCCCTCTGTGTCATGTGATTATAGTAGGTAGCCAATCAGAAGTCACAATGATGATGCCGGTGTTGTGTTTTAATATTCTGGTTTAATTCAGGTTTTTCTGCATTAAGTCTTAATATTAGGGATGTTCGATATTGGCTTTTTTACCAATATCCAATAAACCTATATTGTCTAGCTCTTAATTTCCGATTCTGATCTACGCAGACAACTGTAGGTTGTATCTCATGTTTTGAGAGGCACAAGTAAACTTTTTGATGATGATAAAATAATTACTGAATATGTGGCCATGGTGGTAATATAAAAATGAGATACTGTGAAAATATAAAGCATGATATAACAACAATTATCCATGGTTTTAGAGATGCTTGTGATCAAAAGATTTCTATTAGTGACACTCTAACATCTGTTGACTCCATAAAGGACAACAAATCTGGAGACGACGGCTTGACGGAAGAATTTTATAAACATTTTAAACTGCTGTCTGCCCCGTTTTTGGTTTGAGTTTTTGGAGAAGCCATTACAAAAGGCCATCTCACCATCACTACAGTAAGGGCTTATGAAATTAATTCCTAAACCAAAAAAGGATAAATTAAATATTGGACGGGACTGGAGAGCATTATTGATGAAGAGCGGTAATGTAAGGTTAATTTTTTTTTTTTTTTTTTTTTTTTTTTTTTTTTTTTTATCCCTTTATTTTACCAGGAAAACCTCATTGAGATTGAAAATCTCTTTTCCAAGAGTGTCCTGGCCAAGACAGCAGCAGAGAAGTAAAGTTACAAAACAGGCATTCCAAACACAATAAAAATCATAAAACAAGTTTAAAAATGTAACTAAAATAAATTACCAATAAATTAACTTTGCAAAGTCCACAAATCAGGCAAAGCATTTACAGACAGATTCAAGTACGTCCAAGTCATCCAGCATTTTCTTAAAAACATCAAATGAGACCAAATCACTAGAATTAATTAATTAATTACTAAATTAAATATTGAGAGGTACTCTTGAAATATTTGCCTCAATTTTTGCAAAGAGACTAAAGACGGGACTGGAGAGCATTATTGATGAAGAGCGGTAATGTAAGGTTAATACTTTATACGATGGACTATAATGAGTTTATTATGGAGGACAGTTTGGTTTTATTTGCTGATTTATTTCAGGGCTGCAATGCTTTTGATGGGGAGCTTAAAATATCCCAGTTGACCGATGATATGGCTATATTCATGAATAATCAAAGAAATGTAAGTAAAGTTTTAGACTGCATCAATGAGTTTTCTGTGGGTCAAGAATGAATCTGAGTAAGTCTGTTTTGCTTCTGTGATCTGAGTGTCAGTGACATTCCTGTAAACTTACCTTGGTGTTGTCTTGGACAAACAAGTGTTGTAATATAAATTTTGAACCCATTATTAGTCAAATTGCAAGTAAATTTAATACACTGTCTGCCCCCCCCCAAAAAAAAAGTCGGCACAAAAAACAAACAAAAAAAAAGTCATACACTCTAATATTACGTTGGACCGCCTTTTATCTTTGATTACGGCAGCATTCGCTGTGGCATTGTTTCCATAAGCTTCTGCAGAGTCAGCAGATTTATTTCCATCCATTAATTTCTCACCAAGAATTCTGTGGTGGCCAATCCATGTGTGAAAATGATGTGTCATGCTCCCTGAACCAGTCTTTCACAATTTGAGCCCGATGAATTCTGGCATTGTCATCTTGGAATATGGCTGTGCCATCAGGGAAGAAACATCCATTGATGGAACTATATAAAAGCACTCTGAGAGCGCTGACCTCCACCAAGCAGCTCGACTGCCTCATTTTTGTGTGTTCTGGATCATAGTATCCGAAATTTTCTCTGGATCCAGATCAACTTTCAAAACATTCTAGAACTCATTGAGATCCTTTCTCATAATTTTTTGCCAAACACACGGGCCATTTGTCTGGAGTTATATGCAAAAATTCCAAAAGTTTGGCCTATCAGGGTAATATTGATGTAAGACTGTTTAGGCGTTGGTAAGGAGGTTTGATGTTCATCATGGGGTGTCAGTCAGAACACACAGGACTCATTTGTACAGTTAACTGTCTTTACTGGTCACTCGACAGGCTTACAGGTGAGGAATTCCAGGCTAGTTAAGGTGAATGCTGGATGGAAGTGAGTGTGGTCTATAAACACAGAAACAGAAAGCCATGAGTGTGGTGTGCAGCTGCGCTGATCGCAGTGTCGCCACAGTTTGACGTCACTGCTCTGAGACAAGTCAGCTATGTAACGCCACGCGGCTAGGAGAATAAAGCAGCTACGTATTCAGACAGTCGTGGTCCGAGTATTTCCTAGACATAACATTGGCGACGAAGATGGAGCATCCGTTCTCACCTCTACCTCCGTTCCTCGCCCTGCCCGGTGAGCCTGCGATCCCGTGGTCCAGCTGGTACGAATCTTTCCAGACGTTTGTAGCAGCGCTTGGCCTAGCCGATGCTACAGAAGACCGGCGGAAGGCTATGCTAATCCACAGCCTCGGTACCGAGGGACAGCGCATTTTCCGCACACTTGACTCGGCACAGACGTATGCGGAGTGTGTCACATTACTGGCTGGACACTTCGCCGCGCCTCAGAGCGTTATGGTCCGTCGTATCGTCTTCCGCCAACGCCATCAACAGCCTGGTGAGTCGGTCCGCCATTACGTCGCGGATCTCCGCTGTTTGGCTAGCCTGTGTAAGTTCGGCGTTCTGGAGGAGGAGATGATCAGGGACCAATTGGCGGAGCACACGACCAACTCGAAGCTGCGAGAGAAACTGTTTATGTCTCCAGACGATCTCTCCCTCACGAAAGCGGTAGATATGGCTTTCCAACTGGAATCTGCTGCGCTGCTATCATCGCAGCTAACTGGTCCGGCCCCGACCCATTCGGCTTTGTTGACACAGACCGCGGGCGTAACGGTCCCGCCCCCTAGCCTGAGTCAAGACAACCACGGGGTGAATGTCGCAGGCCTGCAAGGCGCCACTGCTCGCCGTCTATGTGGAAACTGTGGATCTCCCTCTCACCACACACGCGCCCCGGCCTGCCCAGCTACAGGCCAGCGGTGCCAGCGTTGTGGTAAACTTAACCATTTCTCCAGGGTGTGCCGCTCCGCGCCGGCACCCACAAACTCTAGACCCCGTGTTACCCAGTCACCGAACCCTACCACCATTCACTCTGTGGGCTCCAGTGCAAGACCATTCAAATGGTGTACGGTGGAACTAGATGGTGTGTCTTTACCATTGTTGCTGGACACTGCAGCTTCCAGGTCTCTGCTCAGTGAATCCACAGTCCGCCGACTTTTTCCTCGACATCCGATTAGGGCAAATGCTGTGGACCTGTATGGTTATGGACATGCTAAAATTGGCATGGTGGGAACCATCACCCTTTCAGTGCAATATGGTTCCCATGTCCTTCCTGACTTTGTCTTCCAGGTGTCACGCCACGGCACCAACCTCCTCGGCTTTGACCTGTTTTGTGCCCTGGGTTTCTCCATTACAGACAATGTGGGCTCCACTGTTCTGACAGTCACAACACCCTGGCAGCACCGATGGCCGGCGCTCTTTACTGGATTAGGGTGCCTTAAAGCTTTCAACCATCAACCCCTTCTCGATCCAGCTGTGCCTCCTGTCATCCAACCTCTCCGCCGCTTGCCTCTGGCCTTACGAGACGACATAACATCGGAACTACAGAAGCTGCTGGACTCTGGTATCATCGAACGAGTTGACGCCTCCCCTCGGATATCTAACCTCGTGGTGGCGAAGAAGAAATCCGGTGGCCTGCGCCCCTGCATTGACCTCAGGCAGGTGAACAAGGCAGTCATACCGGATAAATATCCGCTTCCCACCATGGAAGAACTGTCAGCTAAGTTTCATGGGTCTACAGTTTTCTCCAAGCTCGACCTACGTCAGGGCTATCTGCAAGTTCCTCTACACCCGGACAGCCGCAACCTCACTGCCTTCATGACCCACATGGGGGTCTTTCGCTACACCCGCATGCCCTTCGGCCTCAGCTCAGCCCCCAGCTGCTTCCAGAAGATCATGACCACCATCTTCGCTGGCATCCCGGGTGTGGTTGTGTACTTGGACGACATCGTCGTACATGGTGCATCGTCCGCCCTGCACGATCACCGCCTCTCCAGGGTCCTCGATGTGCTTTCCCACCATAATCTCACGCTGAATGGTGAAAAGTGCATCTTCGCAGCACCTGCCATTGAGTTCATGGGGTTTCGTCTGACGGAGTGAGCCCACTTCACTCAAATGTGGACGCTATCCTGCATCTACCTGAGCCCTCCAGCCCTGCCCAGCTGTCATCGTTCCTGGGGATGACCGCCTTTTACTTGCGATTCCTACCACGTTACTCTGAAACCACTGCACCACTGCGTGTCCTCCTCAAGCAGGATGCCCCTTGGTCCTGGACCCCCGACTGCTCTGCCGCAGTCCACCAGCTCAAAGCACAGCTCACTTCACCACCAGTGCTCGCCCACTTTGACATACAGAGTCCTACGTTTGTAACCTGCAACACCTCTAACGCCGCTGTGGGTGCCGTACTTTCCCAGCTCCAGCACGGTACAGAGCGCCCGGTGGCATTCGCCTCACGGTCGCTCACCTCAGCAGAACAGAAGTACTCGGTTGGGGAGAGGGAAGCACTGGCCTGCGTCTGGGCATGTGAAAGGTGGCATATGTGTAACCAAGTGAATAAATAATAGCTATCAGTGTGAAACAGAGCTTATTCTTAAGAGTTTCAGTTCATGTAAGATTTGTGTTGCTTTTATGCTCATTTGTATCTGTAATATTGTGATCACTGCATCTGAGGTTTTTGGGGACGCTGCCCCTTTAAGAACAGCGTCAGGTTAGCGCATGCATGCACGTAGGATGACGTTACTCTGCGTTTTGTCAAGCGGAAGTCTGAGAGAGAGACTGCAGACATACATGGTGGTTAAAACTCAAGGTAAATGCTCTAAAATACAACAAATCTGCTATACATGTGTGTCACAAAGTGTTTGGTAGCCTAGCAAGCCAAGTTTAATGCATGATGGCTTTGTATTCCTGATTATTTCTGTAGATTGCTGAAACGTGCAATGCCTGTCTGTATGTAAGAGCCGACCACGCTGTGAGCGGAAGGCGCGGGTTGGCGTAAGTTGTAACTGTCCTGATGGATTTCAAAGTTTGTTTTTATATTTTCTATATAGTTTGTACAACTTTCTTTGTTTGTTTGATCCAGAGGGGAGAGATTTTGCTGTGTCCCAACTTGTGAGGGTGTGTGCTGGTGAGCAGGCCGCACTCTAAAAAAAGTGAGTTAATTAGCTCTTCACGGTACTTGAAGTTCTTAAAAATGTTTACAAAGCATTTAATTCATGAATGTTTGTTTATTGGGTAACAGATGCACTTTAATGAGACATAGTTGTGACTGTGATATTACCGGTAGCCATGTATTTACTTGAATTTTGCTCTGTTTTCTGTCTGTTTTGGGGCAGGTCACTACTGTTGTCTATACTAGCAAGGTTTACTTTTTTTACTGTCCTGTGTACCGTGCAAGTGCACCTGTCTCTTACTAATATTGAGATCCTGACTGTCATAGACTGAGTGAGTGACAGGGCATGGTAACTTGTTTTAGGTCAGTAATCACTCAAGTGAAGCTGATTTGTGATCCTTATTTTGTATTTTTATTGTTCATTCCAACTGTTAAAATTCACAACAAAACAAATTAATACTGTGTTCTACTGGGCACAGTCGGGGAATAAAAGACCCACAAAGAGAGTTTTTGTGTCCTGTCTTTGCCATTACGACTGGGTCACATATGTATCTTTACGGACGCCACTTTACACTCCGGACGGATCACCAGGCCCTCACGGCCCTGCTGCCCACAACAGGATCAGGCCACAGGCCTCTGCGCCTCTATCGGTGGTCTGAGCGGCTGCAGGCTTACAACTTCACCACACAGTTCACGCCTGGAAGGGAGAATGTGGTGGCAGACATGCTCTCCAGAGCCACAACCAGCCCGGCACTGGACTCTGTTCAGGACCCTTCAGAACCAGAGCTGGTCCTGACACTGCACACGCCCCTCCAAGGAGTCATTTCCTTAGAAGAGCTTCATGACGCATCAGCACACGACCCAGTTCTCACCCAACTATGCACTTTTATCCGCGAAGGCTGGCCCAACAGAGTCTCGGAGGAGCTTGTGCCCTTCCACCATGTAAAGAATGAACTCTCCTGCTGGAATGACGTTTGCGTGTCAAGGGGACTGTGCACAGTCATCCCCACCACCTTGAGGGCCTGTGTCCTGGCTATGGCGCCTGAAGGCCATCTGGGTGTTGTCAGGGTCAAGCAACGGTGCAGAGGTCTAGCCTGGTGGCCGGGCATTGACAGGGCCATAGAGACACTCGTGAAAGACTGCACAGCTTGCCTGACAAGCGGCAAGACGGGCCTGCCCCCGCCTCCTCCATTGCAGCCCCTGCCATGGCCGCCAAGACCTTGTTCTCACCTTCAGCTCGACATCTGCGGTGAACTTCATGGCCTCCCTCACCATCAACGTTTCCTCCTGGTGGTCTACGATCTCCACTCCAAATGGCCTGAAGTGCTGCCCAGTGGCACGGTCACTACCAGGGTGGTCACAGACTTTCTCTCCTCTCTTTTTTCCCGTTGGGGTGTGCCAGACACCCTGACCACTGACAATGGACCTCAGTTCAGCTCGGCTGACTTTGCTGCTTTCACCAGTGGGAGGGGCATCAAACATATCAGGACCGCTTTTTACCACCCCCAGGCCAACGGGGGCGTGGAGCGGTTCAACCAGACCCTTAAGAACGGGCTGAGAGCGCATCTGGCGGACGGCCTCCAGTTTTCATCAGCCCTGCAGAACACCCTTCTTCACTATAGGGCGACGCCCCACACCACGACAGGCAGTTCACCGGCCCTTTTGATGCTGGGACGTGAACTACAGCTTCCCCTGGACCGACTACGACCGCCGAGGGAGGAAATCACAGCAACCAAGCCTTCCGTGGGTGACAGGGTCAAAGCACAACAATATCGTATGAAGCTGGGGTTTGACCTAAAACATCGGGCAAAACAGCCTACCCTTGCCGTTTCGGATTGGGTTCGAATCCGTCGACCCAATCGGTCCCATAAACTGCTCTCTTTCTGGTCCGCACCTCAGCAGATTACAATGCAGCTGGGACCGGCCACTTTCCGCCTGGCGGATGGTTCACGCTGGCATGCCAGTCGCCTCAGACGGGTGGCGCCACCATCTTCTGCTGACCAGTCAGCTGCACCTGACCCATGTCCCGGGGGTGGGGATTGGGACTGTCTTGATGAGCAGCAAGAGACCCCAGCTGGACCTCCGCCAGAACCAGGCCATCTGGCTGTGCCCCTTCAGCTGGGACACCGTCCCGCACAGATCCGCCAGAAACCTTCTTATCTCAGGGACTATGTTACAGACTTTTAAATGTTCCATGACTTAAAGGGACACTGTGTAATCGGGAGCAGCTCCCTCGTACTTTTCATGCTGCGTTCGCGTGAAACCGGGCAGACCGACGACATCCGCTGCATGTAAAGTTATCACCGGCTTCTATGTGAAGACGTGGTCCGTCAGTTACAGTGATATCAGTCCACATCTGTTCGGTTGTCATGGCGACGTCGTATTGTTTTCCTTGACCCATGTTTTACCGTCTTTCGCTCGGCTTTATTGATTAAAATGACATCTGGTTTGTTACCAACGGCCGTCTGCCAGACTGCACGTGAACCCAGCGTCAGTGAAACGCTAGTCTCTCCCCTCTGCAGCGCGGTTACTTTTCAAAGGCATTACCTCGAACTGAGCTGAAAACTCCGGTGTGTCCGGTGAGTTTCTGTGTTTTCCTGCTGTCATGCTTCTCCCGAACGCAAAAACATGGCGATACGACATGGCAGCCTCCACCGAGCCGCCCCGCTCGATGTATAAATGAATGATACGAACGGTGAATTTAGAACTTAGAGGAGCACTTCAGTTTGTTGATGGGAGTGATTACTGATTAATGAAAAAACACTTTTGAACCAAATAATCAGTTTTTGTGAATAAAACACAGGAGAACTTACACAATATCCCTTTAAGTTAGTGCATAGTCTGTCATGTGGCAGAATAACCCACAAGACTATGCGGGTGGACCAGTAGTTGACCTGGTTTACCCAGTTAGCTTGGTTGTCAGTTAGCTCTGGAGTGTTATGGTTGTGCTCGTTAATGTTTGTCAAGGAGGGGGGGGGGTGAATGTGGTGTGCAGCTGCGCTGATCGCAGTGTCGCCACAGTTTGACGTCACTGCTCTGAGACAAGTCAGCTATGTAACGCCACGCGGCTAGGAGAATAAAGCAGCTACGTATTCAGACAGTCGTGGTCCGAGTATTTCCTAGACATAACAATGAGGAACATTCGTTCAGCAAATAAACACATTCAAGGTATTAATTATTACTAATAAATTCCTTACAGTCAGGACTAAACATGCATATGTGTTCAAGGCTAACAGTTACAGTCACTGGCAAGTAACAGGTCAGCTAGCTTAATAGCATAAAAAGGCACATGGTGAATGGAGGAACACTTCTGAATAAGTAAATCAACTAAATAACATTAAAGCCTAAATAAACATCCTGTTCAGCCAGAAATACAACTAGTTACTTCCAGTTCTTCACAGACGCACACAGTTCACCATCTTCACCTGCTAGAAGTCTGTCCAACAGTCTTCTCTCCTCGTGCTCACTGCTGCTCATGAGTTTCATTTCTGCATCCTGACATCATGTGCTTTGTAGCGCAGCTGCACACTTCTGCCACAAGGGGGCACTCACGCCTCATCAACAGCCTTTCCAACATGGCCGATCTCACAATGATAAAGAATCCTTCAAAAAAATTCCTGGATCCAGATCACCACCAAAATTGAATGGGTTCGTCTTTGGGCTGAGTCATACGGATGGTGAAAATTTCAGGTCAATCCATCCAGTCCTTTTTCCATAAAGTTGCTGACGGACAAACAAACGGACAGACGGACGGATGGACAAACCAACGCTACCGAAAACATTACCTCCTTGGCAGAGGTAATAATCTGGTCATTCAGTATATTCAGGTATCAGCTGACCTCGTTCTTTAAGCACATACTGTTGCTGAACCTGGACCTGAGCAACTGCTGCAACCCCAGATCATAACACTGCCTCCACAGGCTCATACAATAGCACTAGGCATGATGCTGCATCACTTCATCTGCCTTTCCGGCCACATTTCTTCCTGAAAGAATAATGCATTGGACAGTTCTGAACCCAGTTTTAGTAGTTTCTGCATCTCCTTAGACGTTTTCTCTGCTTGATGCCAATGATTTGACCCTTCTCAGACAGACTAACGTCTTTTCCATCACCATAGGATGTGTCTTCCACATGGTTGTTTAGGAAATGAGAAGCAACTCATTGCACCAGTTGGGGTTAAATAACTTGTTGCCAGCTGAAAGATAATCGCCCATGCAGTAATTATCCAATTGGAGGCTCGTACCTATTTGCTTAGTTAAATCAAGGTGGCAACGGCTGGTGGATGTTAGAGACCTTGTGCTCCTTCACCTTCTGTTTGATGATGCCCCACAGCTGCTCTTGGGTTTAGGTCTGGAGACATGCTTGGCCAGTCCATCACATTCACCTTTGACTTGGAGAGGTGTTTGAGGTCATTGTCATGTTGGAATCGAGCCCATGCGGCCCAGTTTCTGCTTCAAGATGTCACAGTACATGTTGGCATTCATAGTTCCCTCAATGAACTGTAGCTCCCCAATGCCAGCAGCAATCATGCAGTGCCACACCATGACACTCCCACCACCATGTTTAACAGTAGGCATGGCAAACCTGTTTTTATACTCCTCACCTGGTTTCCGCCACACATGCTTGACTCTATAAACCAAATAGGTCTATCAGACCACAACACATGCTTCCAGAAGTAGAGGATGCTCCCCTCCTTTAAGAAACTGGGCCAGTTTAATTTCTTCAGCATTCTCCCCCCCCCCAAAAAAAAGAGACATGATAAAATGAAAATGATGTACTCACTTTTGTGACTGATGTAGATACACTGATCCAAAATTGATCCAAAATCCCCCCCAAAAATCATTATCAAACTAAGCGGCAACGTCCGGTGGCCAGCTATAAAGCTACCCGGAAGAAGGAAATATTTGTAGTTCTCCCTTCATCCGCTAGGGAGCTGGCTGCAAAACATTGCAAATCCCCATAGACTCCCATATTAGAAAGGCCAACTTCATAACAGATATAAACATGTTTATAGCCTGGTTCAAAAAAAACATTTCATGTTTATGGGATCACCGCGAGCATCCGAGAATTCGTCAGATCCGGTTTGTTAGGGGTGAAAACATTGCTTCGTTGCATAGAAGAGTCTGCTTTATTACTTGTCAATCTTGGTTTATTCCACTTTGGAAATACCGAGAAGTCCCGCTGTGTATGGCTGCCATAAACATAACTACCACACGGACAACAGAGATGTTTTTTCAGTTCCCTAAACAACAGAAATAACCCCGAACGGCGTGCTAAGTGGCGAGCAGCTATCAAGCCCATAAATGTTGACAGTTCGTACTGGAAACCATGGAAACATCCAACAATATGTTTGGGTCACTTTGTGACTGACAAAAAAAGCATGTATTCTGGTCTCACCATTTAAACCCTGTAGTTGTTTTTGTACAGATGATAGAAATTATTAAAATCAGTGGCTGTACAGAATCACAGCGCTCACAGCAATCACAGCTCCTTGTTTGCTCTCGGAAAGGTCTCAGTCTGTAGCAGAGGAGCACAATGGTGGTTTTAAGCCAGCTGATAGCAAGTCTGAGCGAGTCTTCCTTTACCCCCCCCCCCCCCCCCTTGGGGGTTAATCTTCGTTAGCTCCGTTTAGTTTCGAGTTAGCTCGGTTAGCGTTTAGCCCAGAGTACATCAGCTGTCAATCATGCTCCGAGGCTGCTCTTTGTTCATTTTGTAATTTCGGGGAGTGATGAAACATGTGACGCGGCAAAGATGGGAACGCCCAACTGGCTTCATTTTAACTCTTCAGAAGCCAATGGGTCATGTGAGTGGAAGGTTTGTCCCCTTTCTTTATGGTCTCTGTATCAAACCCACTTTTATTTTGAAAATGGATTTATCTTGAAGTTCCTCTGACAACGTTTTCCACTTGAGTGGGGATTCTTAGTCATAGTCTTAGTCTGTACCGCTTATCCAGTTCAGGGTCGTGGGGGTTGCTGGAGCCTATCCCAGCTATTATCAGGTGAGAGGCGGGTACACCTGGACAGGTCGCCAGTCTGTCGCAGGGCCAACACAGAGAGACAGACAACCATTCACACTCACATTCATACCTAGGGGCAATTTAGAGTGACTAGTTAACCTAACATGCATGTCTTTGGATGGTGGGAGGAAGCCGGAGTACCCGGAGAGAACCTATGCAAACACGGGGAGAACATGCAAACTCCACACAGGAAGGCCACGGTTGGAATTGTTCAAACCCCCTCCCCAGCCGGGAATCGAACCAGCGACCTTCTTACTGTGAGACCAACAACCACGCCACCGTGCAGCCCATTATAATCAATATAATATCATAGTCAAACCAGTGATTTACACCCCTTCTTCTGGTGGTACTATATACAGCACAGTCCTCAAATTAATTCATACCATTCCATTAAAGAAAAGACTAAATTCATGCTAGTTATTCAAATAAAAAATAAAAAAAGTGATAACGCATTTTAAAAAGAAATACTAAATTATAATTTGGTTAAATAAAATATTGTTTTTGCATTGTGGTCAAAAAGAATAATAAAACTGTCCCAAACAAATTAGAGCACCTTGCTCATGAACAGTGGACCAACATACCTGTCAGCAGGTGCAGTTGCCTGATTGGACATTACAGAAAATACTTGATTGCAGTGATTGTCTCAAAGTGTTCAACAAAATTTAAGTCTAGGAGCTCCATCATGTTTTATATATATATATATATATATATATATATATATATATATATATATATATATATATATATTTTCTGTTAAACCACAATTTAAAAACAATTTCATGAAATTTTTATTTATTATTGCTTTAGTCAGTTTCAACTAAATTTGCTGACAGCTGATATTTTTCTCCCTCTTTAACAGGAGGGTATGAACAAATTTGAGGCGGTTTTTAGTATTTTTCCACATGTGAGCAACACAATACACATCATATAATGTGCAAGGTGCACATCCTGATTTGCAGGAGCTGAAAATTTAATTTGATGCATGAATTCGACAGTAATTTAGTATTTTCCTTTTCTACATATATTCTTATCATTGCAAAAGTGAGAGGGAGAGAAATGAAAGTTAACATATCTATTGAGTTATGGTTGGAACAAGGTAGTAGGCTTAATTTTAACATTAGGAATGTCGACATGTCCCACTGACATCCCTGGAAGACAACAGTTGTGTTGCGCTCATAATAGACGTTTATTTGCACCATCGTGTAGTTTAGTTGATGGAAATCTGAAGCAGAAATTTATAATGAAAAATACATTCAGTAGTTGACTTTATTAAATTATTTATTCATTTGTAAGTGACAAAAAACCTATTTACTCAATTATCTCTGTTATTCCAAGAATTTGATGTTACAATATTTATCTCACATCAGTTGTGCCAGAAAGCAGTTTGCACTGTGTTGCAATCCTCCTCATCATCATCTTCATCACAGAAATATTTTCTGATCTTGCAGAACAAGAAATCCACGAGTTAAATTCTTTAACATAATGAAACCTAGAAGGAAAATGTGAACATTGACAGATAAACCCAGTCATAAACAATCATCTTTGACAGCTGGGACAGCCAATCACATTAGCAAGAAACAAAAGAGCAGAGCCAATCAGAGCAGTTAAACTGGGCTGAAAGGCGGGATTCATAGTGATGCCGCCAGGAGCAGCTCAGCAGCTGCTGGATGTTAGTGGGGACATGTCCCTACTGTCCTACCCGCATGGAAAGGGACATACATTTTATAACCTGCACTTCTGTATTAAAACTGTTCAAAAATCCAATCTACATGTTTTAATTCTGCAAGTCAGAAAATACAGATCAAAAACATGTCCGACTTTTTATCAGAGAGCTGAGGCGGGTACAGCTCCACAAAGCTGAGTCTGATTATGGATAAAGAAAACAGATAAGAACGTTTAGTGGAATTAGCTGATAGCAGAGGTGTGTTTTCCAACTCCAGAAATAAATATTCAGTTAAAGTCGATCGACTCACCTGTAGGGAGCTGACATCCCTGATCCAGAAAGTAAAAATCCTGTCTGGCAGTTGTTCCAACCAATCACTGCACAAGCTGGATTTAATCAGCACAGCTCCTCTGATGAGCTCGTTAGTGAAAACACCTGTTCTACATGTCGGCAGATCCAGAAACATGGCAGCACTTTTACCTCATGGGACCTGGATTATCAGCCTGAAGCTGACAGTGGACTGCTCCACTGGTTTGCTCCACTTTTCCAAACGGCATGAAGCAGGGATATCAAGTCCTCGAGAGCTACTGTCCTGCACATTCTGGTCGCATCCCGTCTCCAACACACCTGAATCAAATGAATGGCTCGTTACCAGCCTCTGCAGAGCTGAATGACACACGCATGAGGGGATTAACCATTTAATTCAGGTGTGTTGGAGAGGGTTTGTTCTAAAAATTGCAGGATATTAGCCCTGGAGGACCGGACTTAGGCACCGAGGTTAGTTTTGGATTTTTAATTAGTTTCAGTTTTTATTTAGTTTTGACTTTTTGTTTTTCAATTCAGTTAGTTTTAGTTAGTTTTTTAAGCAGGTTTGCTCGTTTTTACTAGTTTTCATTTTTCAGAAAATGCATAGTTTTCGTTTAGTTTTTTATTAGTTTGTAAATTATACGCATTTGTCTGGTGTGACATTCAAAATCATCAGAAAGTCACTCAGAGTAAAACCGGTAGAGCAAACAGATTAAATAGAAATAGATTTCATATTAACTCAAAATGTAATGTATTAACTGATGTATTAAACTAATTTACAAAGACTAAAACTAAGGATGTTTTTGCAACATTTTTGTTAGTTTTGTAAAGACACAATACCGTTTTAGTTATCGGTTTTTAAAAAAAACTCATTTTTATTTTCATTTCAGTTTACGAAAATGTTTCTTCAATGGGCTTTATGCACATCTCCACTACAGGGGTTAGACAATGAAACTGAAACACCTGTCATTTTAGTGTGGGAGGTTTCATGGCTAAATTAGACCAGCCTGGTGGCAAATATTCATTAATTGCACATTGCACCAGTAAGAGCAGAGTGTGAAGGTTCAATTAGCAGGTAAAAAGCACAGTTTTGCTCAAAACATTGCAATAGATACAACATTGTATCAGAGTTCAAAAGAGGACAAATTGTTTGTGCACGTCTTGCTGGCGCATCTGTGACCAAGACAAGTCTTTGTGATGTATCAAGAGCCACAGTATCCAGGGTAATGTCAGCATACCACCAAGAAGGACGAACCACATCCAACAGGATTAACTGTGGACGCAAGAGGAAGCTGTTTGAACGGGATGTTCGGGTGCTAACCCGGATTGTATCCAAAAAACGTAAAACCACAGCTGCCCAAATCACGGCATTCGCTTGGCCCAGGACTTGTGCTAGATGGGCCAAGGACTACCGAACCATTCTGGAGGACCATGTGCATCCAAAGGTTCAAACATTGTATCCTGAAGGCGGTGCAGTGTATCAGGATGACAATGCACAAATACACACAGCAAGACTGGTGAAAGATTGGTTTGATGAACATGAAAGTGAAGTTGAACATCTCCTTCAACTTCAACTTAAAATCCCTCTGACCACTGTTCAGGACTTGTATATGTCATTTCCAAGACGAATTGTCGCTGTATTGGCCGCAAAAGGAGGCCCCACACCATACTAATAAATGATTGTGGTCTAAAACCAAGTGTTTCAGTTTCATTGTCTAACCCCTGTACTTCCTAACTTTAGCCAGCTCGTTTGTCTCCTGTCTGTCATTATTGGACAATTTGATTAATCCAGGTGTGCCTGACCTCAGTAACCACAAGGACAATGGCCAGACACACCTGGATTAATCAGTTTGTCCAATAATGAAAGACAGGAAGCAAAGGAGCTGGCTTAAGTTTAGAAAGTAGTGGAGTTGTGCATAAAGCCCATTTCAGTTCGCAGGTTTTGGTCAGTTTTAGTCAACTATAGTAACCTTGTTGGGCACCCCTGGCATAAAGTCTAGTTGCGAACACCTTTTTTGTGTGATTGGTTAAAGATAACAGAAATCTGATGTGTAAAATATATGCTAAACATTTTGTATTTGTAAAACTGTCCTGTTTCTAATCCTAAACTGTATACAGATTGTAATGTGACGAGTTATATGTGTGTGTATGTGCATGTATTTTTATATATATATAAATATATATATAAACAGTATATCATAATAAAAAGAAAATCTATGGATATGAAGACATTGATTTTGTGTTGTGGTTCAACAAAAATATTAAAAACAAACACATAAAAAATAAAATGAGTAAACAAGCATGATGGGGCTCCGAAACTAAAATTTTGTTGAGCAAAAATTTGAGGTAATCACTGCAATCAGGTGATTTCTGTAATGTTCAAAAAGACTTTTGCACATGTTGACAGGTATGTTGGTCCACTGTTCATCGGAAAGTTGCTTTGATGTGTCTGGGACAGTTTTATTCGTTTTTTCTTTTTGTTGTTGTTGTTTTTTTTTAAATTAGTTTAGAGTTTTCTTTAATTGGAGGGTATCAGTAATTTATGTATATATATATATATATATATATATATATATATATATATATATATAACATATATACATATATATATATAAAATGTACCATGCAAAGAAGAGACTTTTAAAGGAAAGTTTATATTTAAAGTTTTGGCAGCAGGCAAAACTTATGTCAACTTATCAAATCAAATCAAACTTTATTTATAAAGCGCTTTTCCTGCCAAAGGCAACCCAAAGTGCTTTTCAAGACATAAAAACAAACGCATTTTTAAAATAAAACAGGCCTTCACACACCCAAGCACAAAACACAGCACACACAACTATAAATATTTGCACACACACACACACACACATACCCCCCCCCCCCACTCAACTGTGCGTATAACTTCCACCCAGATCTAATGTCAACATCTAGTGGGACAAGCCCAGATCTGGGTGGTTCTCAGTGTGAACGATTCCCCAAGATGTTTCCTCACAGCAGCGTCAGGCCGGATTACTTCATCCTCTTCAGCAAACTTTGATTTTATCCCGTTCGTACTTTGTACTATTCATGTATGAAAGAGCTTTATTGATAAAGTTTGATGTGGTCTGAAGTTGCATGGGTTAACGGCCGATGTCACCTTTTACACATTCACCATCCCGGGGCGATGCAAGGTTCAGCAGGACCTCCTGACATGCGCATGTGATCCAGCAGGAGGCGCTCTCTGACTCCTGATCAGCTGGTTCAGCAGCAAACACTTCACATCTTCATCCATCACTCACTCTGCTGTTACATCATCAACCCGCTGACCGATCAGCTGATCAAGCACCTAAAACAGCAAACCTAAAACCCAAAATAAACAGAAGTGAACCTGAAAATAAAACCCTGAAACTTCCACCAGGAAACACCTGCAGCCCCACAAAACTCCACACGACCAGACAAGAGGAAGTCTGAACTCATTTCAGGGTGACCTCCTCCTCTCTCCTCGTTTCCTCTCCTTCCGATTCCTCCTTCCATCTTCGGCGTCTCCTCTCCCCTCGTTTCCTCTCCTTCCGATTCCTCCTTCCATCTTCGGCGTCTCCTCTCTCCTCGTTTCCTCTCCTTCTGATTCCGCCTTCCATCCTCAGCACCTCCTCTCCCCTTGTTTCCTTTCCTTCTGATTCCTCCTTCCATCCTCGGCGCAGGTGAGTGGAGGAGAGGTGAGGAAGAGGAGCAGAGGATGTGCAAACAGACTGAGATAAGGAATATCTCCCTGTTCAAACACAGGTGCTTCTCAGCGCTGTGTTTTCCTGATGACCGTGAAGTACACACAGCTGTGTTGACTCAGCTGACAGACTGAAGACCAGAGCCGGCCGTCGACCCGAGAGGTCAGAGGTCACCGTGATCGATCAGCTCCAAAATCACATCAACATGTTTACCAGAGTCCTGATCTGAGACCTGGGACCTGATCTGGGACCTGATCTAAGACCTGAGACCTGAGACCTGATCTCGACCTGGGACCGGATCTGGGACCTGATCTGGGACCTGGGACCGGACCTGGGACCTGATCTGGGACCTGATCTAAGACCTGAGACCTGAGACCTGATCTCGACCTGGGACCGGATCTGGGACCTGATCTGGGACCTGGGACCGGACCTGGGACCTGATCTGGGACCTGATCTAAGACCTGAGACCTGAGACCTGATCTCGACCTGGGACCGGATCTGGGACCTGATCTGGGACCTGGGACCGGACCTGGGACCTGATCTGGGACCTGATCTAAGACCTGAGACCTGAGACCTGATCTCGACCTGGGACCGGATCTGGGACCTGATCTGGGACCTGGGACCGGACCTGGGACCTGATCTGGGACCTGATCTAAGACCTGAGACCTGAGACCTGATCTCGACCTGGGACCGGATCTGGGACCTGATCTGGGACCTGGGACCGGACCTGGGACCTGATCTGGGACCTGATCTAAGACCTGAGACCTGAGACCTGATCTCGACCTGGGACCGGATCTGGGACCTGGGACCTGATCTGGGACCTGATCTAAGACCTGAGACCTGAGACCTGATCTCGACCTGGGACCGGATCTGGGACCTGATCTGGGACCTGGGACCTGATCTGGGACCTGATCTAAGACCTGAGACCTGAGACCTGATCTCGACCTGGGACCGGATCTGGGACCTGATCTGGGACCTGGGACCGGACCTGGGACCTGATCTGGGACCTGATCTAAGACCTGAGACCTGAGACCTGATCTCGACCTGGGACCGGATCTGGGACCTGATCTGGGACCTGGGACCGGACCTGGGACCTGATCTGGGACCTGATCTAAGACCTGAGACCTGAGACCTGATCTCGACCTGGGACCGGATCTGGGACCTGATCTGGGACCTGGGACCTGATCTGGGACCTGATCTAAGACCTGAGACCTGAGACCTGATCTCGACCTGGGACCGGATCTGGGACCTGATCTGGGACCTGGGACCTGATCTGGGACCTGATCTAAGACCTGAGACCTGAGACCTGATCTCGACCTGGGACCGGATCTGGGACCTGATCTGGGACCTGGGACCGGACCTGGGACCTGATCTGGGACCTGATCTAAGACCTGAGACCTGAGACCTGATCTCGACCTGGGACCGGATCTGGGACCTGATCTGGGACCTGGGACCGGACCTGGGACCTGATCTGGGACCTGATCTAAGACCTGAGACCTGAGACCTGATCTCGACCTGGGACCGGATCTGGGACCTGATCTGGGACCTGGGACCTGATCTGGGACCTGATCTAAGACCTGAGACCTGAGACCTGATCTCGACCTGGGACCGGATCTGGGACCTGATCTGGGACCTGGGACCTGATCTGGGACCTGATCTAAGACCTGAGACCTGAGACCTGATCTCGACCTGGGACCGGATCTGGGACCTGATCTGGGACCTGGGACCGGACCTGGGACCTGATCTGGGACCTGATCTAAGACCTGAGACCTGAGACCTGATCTCGACCTGGGACCGGATCTGGGACCTGATCTGGGACCTGGGACCGGACCTGGGACCTGATCTGGGACCTGATCTAAGACCTGAGACCTGAGACCTGATCTCGACCTGGGACCGGATCTGGGACCTGATCTGGGACCTGGGACCTGATCTGGGACCTGATCTAAGACCTGAGACCTGAGACCTGATCTCGACCTGGGACCGGATCTGGGACCTGATCTGGGACCTGGGACCTGATCTGGGACCTGATCTAAGACCTGAGACCTGAGACCTGATCTCGACCTGGGACCGGACCTGGGACCTGATCTGGGACCTGATCTAAGACCTGAGACCTGAGACCTGATCTCGACCTGGGACCGGACCTGGGACCTGATCTGGGACCTGATCTAAGACCTGAGACCTGAGACCTGATCTCGACCTGGGACCGGATCTGGGACCTGATCTGGGACCTGATCTAAGACCTGAGACCTGAGACCTGATCTCGACCTGGGACCGGATCTGGGACCTGATCTGGGACCTGGGCCGTATTTATCAGACTCAGAATCACTCCTAAGTACTCGAGTTGACTTATGATGTAAAATTCTTCACTAAAAGCTGAAGGTAAAAGTTGCTGATCGAGTGTTTCACTCACACGTGAAGCGAATCGCAGAACTGAATCTTCAATGTCGTTTTCAGAACGGGACCACGACAGTACTGGTGCTGTAAACAGAAATTTAGATTATGATGTTTATGATTATTGATGATGGAATCGGTGTGATCGGGGGAGTTTTGTCAGTCACATATGGGCAGATATGAAAATCCCAAAATGGGCTGATTTCCGCGAGAGAAGTTCATTTTGGACAAAAACAAGCAGACGTGGTGCAAGTTCTTGATCTGTTCTTAACAACTGGCCACATTTATTTATGTCATTTCCACATGTTTGCAACACACAACTACGGCTAGTTTATCTCGTGTCCAAGATTTAATAATGCACGGCCACGAGATAACGTGACCGTAACATAAATGATACTCGCTCTGTCCACATGATATCGTTTGATCAGATCATCGTTAAAGCCAGATCTTCCTTCAGTTGGAACGTCTCTCTTGTCTCAACGACATCCTCTAGTGGCAACTCCCACCGTCTAGGACGCCTCTGGAGGTCTCAATCTGATCCAGTCTGAGTCCTGATCTGAGTCCTGATCAGGGTCCTGGTCTGTGGTCTGCATCTTCATGGAGGACTCTGAACTGTTCTGAGCTCAGATTGATGATGGAGTGGATCCTCTGTCCATGTGGAGGATCTTTGACCTTTACACAGCCGGCTGCAGGTAGAAGTCAGAGGGTTTGTTTCCATGGAGACAGTCATGTGATCAGTATTTCTATCTGCATTGATTGGTGCTGATCAATAAGGAGCCTGACCTGCAGATCAGACTTCTGATCGATAACTGACACGGATCAGAATCAGCTGTCAGCACAAACATCAGCCCCTGCTGCTGAGGCTGGGAGACCCCGTCACTGAGTCTCAGTTCTCAGAACCTGCTGCAGTGATGTCACAGTGATGTCATACTTATCAGCGGTGTCCTGGTGGGCGTGGCTTCCCCAGCTGGAGGTTTATCAGGAAGTGTGTTTTACTGATAAAGTTTCTGTGAATCGCCGGCACATTGTCGGCGTGTGGTTGCGGTTCTGGCCTCTCAGCTGCTGCTCGCCCAGTTAAACTGGTTCTAGAAAATCTGCCCCACTTCCTTCCACACAAACAACTTCCTGTTAGATTCCAGTCCGTAGGTGAAGCCTCGGTTACTGGGAACTTTGTTTCCTTTAAGGTGGTTTATCAGGGGTTCCCAAACTGTTTGTGAGTAATTTTTCAGCTCAGTCTCCTAAACCAGGAGTCAGTATTACGTTACAAACTGGTCTCCAGTAGGCTGGACCAGTAAAACAACAGCAGAACAACCAGAAAATAATAGAAACTCAAATCCACAAACATTGAAACATTTTTTAAAATGAGAACAACATGAAAACTAAAAGACCCTGAACAAGCCAACATTTAATGTGGAACAGAACATCTGTAAAATAATAATGTGTAAAAGTTTTAATGCAGAAAATGAAGTCATGTCAAATGTGATGCTGCAGCTGAAACGGGCAGCAAAGGTCAGAAAGCTCCAGCTGGGACGTCATATGTCAGTAATGATGATTTCACGTCCCAGAGTTTGTGAAAATCTTTAAGTTTTAATTTTCTTCAAATCTAAAAAAAAAAAAAAAAAAGGCATCCCAACATTACTTGAATTTAGGTTTTTTATTTACATTCTATTGTATTTTGATGCACTATTCATTAGCAAGGGGCTTTAATTTGTCTGATAGTTTTGTTTGTTTGTTTTCTCAAACTATTTTTTTATACAAAAATTCAAAATAAGTATTCTAATTTTATTCTGGGTTTTTTTTTGTAAAATTTTGTAAATTTTTGTGTGTTACTACTTATTTCAGTTTTGTGTTATTTGAATTGCTATCATATATATATATATATATATATATATATTCACATATTTGTCTAAAAAATATGTAAAGTGCACCTTTTAAGTTGAATTACAGAAATACATGAACTCTTTCAGGATTTTCAATTCTTTGGGTAGTACCTGTATGTACATATGTATGTATGTATGTGTATGTATATATATATATGTGTGTGTGTATAACAATTTATATAACACAAAAGTGTTATTTAAACACTTTTAAACACTTTAAACACCTATATATATATATATATATATATATATATATGTATATATATATAATAGCAATTCAAATAACACAAAACTTTATTATTACTTATTTCAGTTTTGTGTTATTTAAATTGCTATTACACACACACACACACACACACACACACATATATATATATATATATATATATATATATATATAATACATACGTACATACATACATACATACAGGTACTACCAAAAGAATTGAAAATCCCGAAAGAGTTCATGTATTTCTGTAATTCAACTTAAAAGGTGCACTTTACATATTTTTTAGACAAATAATATGTGAATCAATATATTTCAAGCTTTAATTTGTTTGGATGTTGCTGATTAGAAGTTGCGGCTTAAGAAAATTTCAAATTCAAAAACTCAAATAATTAGAATACTGTAAAAATCTCCACTATTGTAGGCCCAGTGTCACAGTCTAATCAGATAAGTAATCCAAAACATCTTCAAAAGTGCCCTGAGCCTTTAAAAAGTCTCTGTCTTGGTTTAGAAGAATTCACAATCATGGGGAAGATGCTGATTTGACAGTTGTGCAGAAAACCATCATTGACTCCCTACACAAGGTAGAAAGACACAAAAAGAGATAGAAAAGAAGCTGGATGTTCTCAGAGTGCTGTCTCAAAGCACATTAATGGACAGTTAAGTGGAAGGAGGAAGTGTGGAAGAAAACGGTGTGCAAGCCGGGGAGCTGACAGCAGCCTGGAGAAGATTGTCAGAAAGGGCCATTTAAAAGTGTGGAGGACTTCATAAGGAATGGACTGAGGCTGCAGTTACCGCTTCAAGAGAAAAAACATGCAGGCGGATGCTGGACATGGGCTTCAAATGTCGAATTCCTGTTGTTAAGGCACTCCTCAACAGCAAGCAAGGCCATAGGCGCCTTAGCTGGGCTGGAGAAAAGAAGGACTGGTCTGTTGGCCAGTGGTCAAAAGTCCTCTTTTCTGATGAGAGCAAGTTTTGCTTCTCATTTGGAAACAAAGGTCCCAGAGTCTGGAGGAAGACCGGAGAGGCGCTAGAAAGAAGATGCATAAAGTCCAGTGTTAAGTTTCCCAGTCTGTGATGACCTGGGGTCCATGTCAGCTGCTGGTGTTGGTCCTCTGAGCTTCATCAAGTCCAGCATAAATGCAGCCGTCTACCAGGACATTTTGGAGCACCTCATGCTTGCTTCAGTGGAGCAGCTGTATGAGGATGCAGAATTCAGCTTCCAGCAGGACTTTGCACCTGCCCACATTTCCAAAAGTACAAAATCCTGGTTCAACAACCACGGATCACCATGCTGGATTGGCCCGCAAACTCACCTGACCTGAACCCCATTGAAAACATGTGGGGCATTGTCAAGAGACAGCTGAAGAGGAAGAGACCAAACAATAGAGAAGAGCTCAGGGCTGTGATGGAAGCATGCTGGTCTTCCATAACACCTGAGATATGCCAGAAGCTGGCAGCATCCATGCCACGCCGGGTTAAGACAGTCATTAAATGGGCCCCCACCAAGTATTAAGTACAGATGCAAGATTTTACTTTAGAAGGCCTGATATTTTTGTATTTAAAACCCTTCTCTGAATGATTTTATGCAGTATTCTCATTTTTTGAGTTTTTAGATTTGAGGTTTTCTTAAGCTGCAACTTCTAATCAGCAACATCCAAACAAATTAAAAATATTGATTCACATATTATTTGTCTACACAATATGTAAATTGCACCTTTTGAGTTGAATAACGGAAATACGTGAATTTTTTCAGGATATTCAAATTTTTGGGGTAGCACCTGTGTGTACATACAGCTGTGTAAAAAGGTTTTTCCAAATTTCTTACTTTTTTGCATGGTTGTCACACTTAAATGTTTCAGATCATGAAACAAATTTAAATGTGAGACAAAGATAACACAAGTTAACAGAAAATGCAGTTTTTAAATGAAAATTTTTATTTTTAAGGGGGGGATCCCAACTTAAATGGTCTTGCGTGAATAAGTGATCTTCCCCTAAACCTAATAACTGGTTGGTCCACCTTAGCAGCAACAACTGCAGTCAAGCGTTTGTGATAACTGGCAGTGAGTCTTCTACAGCGCTGTGGAGGAATTTTGTTCCACTCATCTTTGCAGAATTGTTGTAATTCAGCCACATTGGAGGCTTTTCCAGCATGAACCGCCTTTTTAAGGTCATGCCACAGCATCTCAATGGGATTCAGGTGGGGACTTTGACTAGGCCACTCCAAAGTCTTCATGTTGTTGTTCTTAAGCCATTCAGAGGTGGACTTGCTGGTGTGTTCTGGATCATTGTTCTGCTGCAGAACCCAAGTGCGCTTCAGCTTGAGGTCACCAACAGATGGCCGGATATTCATAAACAGAAACTGCATTTTCTGTTTACTTGTGTTATCTTTGACTCACATTAAAATTTGTTTGATGATCTGAAACATTTAAGTGTGACAAACATGCAAAAAAGTAAGAAATTAGGAAGGAGGCAAAAACTTTTTCACACAGCTGTATGTGTATGTATATTATATCACCAAAAGTATTGGCTCACCTGCCTTGACTCACTTATGAGCTTCAGTAACATCCCATTCCTAATCCATTGGGTTCAGTATGACTTTGGTCCACCTTTGCAGCTAGAACAGCTTCAACTCTTCTGGGAAGGCTGTACACAAGGTTTAGGAGTGTGTTTATGGGAATCTTTGACCATCTTCCAGAAGCACATTTGTGAGGTCACACTGATGTTGGACCAGAAGGCCTGGCTCTCAGTCTCCGCTCTAATTCATCCCAAAGGTGTTCTATGGGGTTGAGGTCAGGACTCTGTGCAGGACAGTCCAGTTCCTCCACACCAGACTCTGCATCCAGGTCTTCATGGACCTGCTTTGTGCACTGGTGCACAGTCATGTTGGAAGAGGAAGGGGCCAGCTCCAAACTGGTCCCACAAAGTTGGGATCATGGAATTGTCCAGAATGTCTTGGTATGCTGAAGCATTCAGAGTTCCTTTCACTGGAACTAAGGGGCCAAGCCCAGCTCCTGAAAAACAACCCCGCACCATAATCCCCCCTCCACCAAACTTTACACTTGGCACAATGTAGTCAGACAAGTACCGTTGTCCTGGCAACCGCCAAACCCAGACTCCATCAGACCGCCAGATGGAGAAGCGTGATTCATCACTCCAGAGAAAGCCTCCACTGCTCTAGAGTCCAGTGGCGGCTGCTTTCCACCACTGCGTCCACGCTTTGCATTGCACTTGATGATGTATGGATGGATGCAGCTGATCACCATGGAAACCCATTCCATGAAGCTCTCTGTCACTGTTCTTGAGCTGATCTGAAGGCCACATGAAGTTTGGAGGTCTGTAGTGATTGACTCTGCAAAAAGTTGGCGACCTCTTCACACTATGCTCTTCAGCATCACTGACCCGCTCCATCAGTTTACGTGGCTGACCACCTCTTGGCTGAGTTGCTGCAATTTCCAAACACTTCCATTTTCTTATAATACAGCTGACAGTTGACTATTTAGGAGCGAGGAAATTTCACGACTGGATTTGTTGCACAGGTGGCATCCTATCACAGTTCCACCCTGGAATTCACCGAGCTCCTGAGAGCAACACATTCTTTCACAAATGTTTGTAAAAACAGTCTGCATGCCGAGCTGCTTCATTTATACACCTGTGACCACAGAAGTGATTGGAACACCTGATTCCCATTATCTGTATGGGCGAGCAAATACTTTTGACAATACAGGACTGTCTCAGAAAATTAGAATTCATGATATTCTAATATTTTGAGATAGGATGTGCCATAATCAGCAATATTAAAACAATATCATGTTTTTTTTGAATTGCATTACAGAAAATAAGGAATTTTATCACAATATTCTAATTTTCGGAGGCAGTCCTGTATAGTGTGTGAAATGACTTTAAAGTATTTTTTAACTACACACATTTTTCAAATAATTTACATTCAACTTCATATATACACTAAATATTAGTTTTATCTTTCCTAAATTTTGGGCCGTTTATTAATTATTCCCTTAATTTATTTTATTATATTTTTGTTACATTTACATATTTCGTTTTTATTTAATAAATCTATACATTGATGTGTTTATATATGTCTATTTATTCATATATGTTTATTTATTTATTTTCAGTCTGATCTGGAGCTGGACCAGAAAAATTAACAGCATAACAATCTGATAATAATAAAAAAAAAAACTTCACATTTTCCCTTTTGTATGGCAGCCAAGAGCAGTCAAGGTCGCATATTTTTGTAAATGCCGTTTTCTCAAGATAACGAGATCCTTATCTGGTTATCTCAAGAAAACAAACTCTATTTTCCAGAGATAAAGAGATAGTTTATCTCATTATATTGAGAATACGAGTAGTTCAAAGAAGCAAAAGTTCATTATGATGATCCTAGTAGAAATTATGATAAACTGACATTTCTGGAGGAAATTATGCACAGTTTCAATATTTTATGTAGTTTAAATGCTTTAAAAAAAAAAAAAAAAAACTACATACATTTGTTTTTGTTTTTTACTATACCCCCCCCCCCCCACACACACACACACACACATATATATATATATATATGTATATATATATATATATATATATATATATATATATAAACAAATAATCTTTTTTCTGTTCTCATTTCTCTGAAAAACAGCAAAGATCAGAAAGTCTGACAGAAAACAGGATTTTAGCAGAAAAAAAGGTTGAGCCATATTTACTTGTAGAGCACATTTAAAAACAACCTTGGCGACCATGAAATCAATCAAATCTGAAAGTGAATAGAATAAACAGGAAAAACAGAAAGAAGGTGTTTCCATTGAGTTGTTGCTGGAAACTGCAAATCTCAGCGTGGAGCAGAAACTGGACACGTGGAGGAAAAAAGAAGAGTCAGGACGAAAAAACCACAGCAAAGACCTGAACCAGGACCTGAGAGATGCATCTGGACCTTCAGCTGATCCATCAACTGCTGGCCAAATCCTCAGCAAGGATGGTCTCCGTGGAAACGAGGATGTCAAGAAGCTTCTCTTTAGAAATGTAAACGGTCCGGATCTAAAACCTGTTTTTCTCTTGTTTGTTGTGGATCTGAAATCTTTTGGCACCTCAAGTGAAAATGTGAAGAACCAAACAGCTACAAGAAGTCTGAATGTTTGAAAGGAACTGCATCTGATTTCACTTTTTATTCTATTTATTTATTTATTTTTAAAGAAGATATGAAAAAAAGAGTCAGTATGTTTTGTACATGTGTGTGTGTGTGTGTGTGTGTGTGTGTGTGTGTGTGTGTGTGTGTGTGTGTGTGTGTGTGTGTGTGGATGTGTTTACTTCACCTGCTGGTTAAAGGGAATCAGCGCTACAATTACTGTCAAGGAAATAACCCCATTTAATTTCCATCACCATGAAAGTGTAAAATCACAGCCACATGCCCTTCAGGTAGAGATGCACCGATCCCGTTTTTTCCAATCCAATCTGATACCAATACCTGGACTGAGCATATCGGCTGATACTGATCTGGTACTATTGAATGAATAAACTGTAAAAGTTGCCATGTGAGTGAAGGCATCAGGCTTGACATAAACATTTAGCCTTATTTAAAAAACAAATGACATGCACAGATATAAATGTACTTAATATTATTAACAAATAAAGTGCACATAAGCAGGAAAAATAAATAAACAACGCTTCTCTGCTCTGTGATGATGTAACCAGTGTTGCAAACATAGAACTGAAGTGATTAGATCACTGTAACTGTACAGCAATAAAAAAAAACAAAAAACGACTGGATTGGCTTCATTCATCTGATATCAGATCCAGGTATCAGACCGGTGCATCTCTACTTCCAGGTCCTTAAGTTTTATTTATTCATATATTTTATGCCAACATACCAAAACAAAGTAAAGTTAAATTCCATCTAAATCTCCTCTGCTGGCTGCAGAATAAATAAATCCGACATATTAACTCTGGAAAGTTGCTGTTTGACATATAAATAATCCTGGAACAGTGGAAACCCAGAAACTAGACCACATATCTGGAATTAAACATGCTTTCTTCAACAGACTTCGATTAAGACATCAAGCACACGCAGGGCCGTTGCAACAAAGCAAGCAAACAAAGCAATTGCCTAGGGCCCCGAGCTGGACGGGGCCCCAAGACAACAGCTGGCCTGGTTATGGACTGAATGTAACGACAAACTGTGTGAGCGTCCCTTTAAAGTGGAAATGCAACATTTAACCAACTTTATTTACTAGACTGAGTCCTGGTCTTATCAATAATTATATACCAAACATGAAAAATAGAAGCATATAAAAGAAAAATGTTGCAAAGTTTGACGTTTTTAGGAGAAGGGCACCGCCATCTTCAGTGATTGTCACTGCAGAAAAGAGCAACAACGTAGTTGTCGGAATACGCCTGAAGGCCCCCTCCCCTCCATCTGCAGCTGCCAGTAGCCGGTGGTGTAGCATCAATGCGCCCCTCTGGATACGCGTCCACTCCCATTTCCACTGCGTCCATCAGTGTGTTCCCCCTGCTATGACCGACCTTTTGTTAAAAAGTACGCTTTATGTTGTTTATTTAAAGGAGTGATGACATAACAGTTAAAAACTAGTTTATGTTGTTGGCATTACTGCATATGTAAATACTCCAAAGAAAAAAACGGCATTTTTTACAGCGGAGTATTGTTTTGAAACGCCAGACCTCACTTCCTCAGTCATACAGTTGGGTCCGGTGATGATATGGAGCTTTACCCGGAGACCACGTTAACTTCATTTTGATTGGCTACACCTTATTTGGCTATGACCTTATTTGGAGAATCTAGGTCAAGCTGCGATCGGAGTTTGCTAAAGGCTAACTGCTAGCAACATGGGCACTTCAGACAGTGTGAGCAACGTTTATCAGACAAGACAGCATTTAGAAAATAAGTAAACTTACAGGTAATGACAAGGTTGTGGCCCCCTCCCTCAGTGTTGCTGCAGAAGTTTTCTTTTAAATCCATTTGTTTGAAAACCCAGACCTGACTGCACAGAAGTTACTACTAGCTCCATACATGCAGCTGAATCAGACAGGGAGGGGACGGGGGGGGGCGGACGTTGCATAGACCGTTAGGAGAGAGAGAGGGGGGGGGGCGCTGTTTACCTGATAGTGTGCTCTTATTGGAGCAATTAAATTACGTAGAATGATAGAACTACGTAGAATGATAGCCTGCTGTCTGATTCAACTGTTTCTGAGCAGAGAGACAAAGCTGACAGACCATAAACAGGAACTTTGATTCTCACTCTGGACATTCACATGAACTCATCAGTGCACAACAGATCATATTATACACCCAAAACCCCAGAAAAGTGAAATTTGATGTCATGGCACCTTTAACAAGTTAAATTTATGACTTTTTAAGACCTGAATTTAATGCCTATGTTTTTGCCAATGTGGCTGTGAAGTAGGCTACTTCACAGCCACATTGGCAAAAACACAGATCCTCCTAGATTTATAAGTATAATGTCAAAAAAGACAGATTGAACAACAACCTTTGGCCATCATTATATGTCTGTCATCAGTGCTTGGCTTGAAATTTTCTTCCAAAAGGTAAATAAGATATTTACGCAAACCTCATGCTGACAGGTGACGGCTGTGCAAAGACCCAACCTGATCTCTTCCTGATTGGCTCATCAGCCAATTTATTGGACAAGATTTATTGGTTGGGAAAAGCATGTGGATCTGTTTTATTGTTTGTAAGACTTTATAAGACCCTGCAGGGGGGCTGGTGTCCTGTTTTCAAATGTAAAAATACTATCTGTGCTCCATATGCAAAATGTATGAGCAGTATTTGCATATAAACATTTTCGGTGAACATAAAGACTGTCTTTGCCGTGGTTTGTTTGATTCCTGAAGGTTTAGGAGGGTTTTGAGGCATGTTTTTTGTTTCAAATTCCTTGAAACGGCCCTGATCACAAGCCGAGGATGTATTATTTACCAAAGTCGGACATAATAGCAAAACTGCAAATGACAAATTTCCCTTTGTGCTAAAAAGATGCTGGTTATCCTGCAGGAGGTGAAACATGGATGGTTCCCTCCTTTCATTGCTGGTTTTTATGTCATGTTTTACAGACTGATCCTCCAAAATCCCACCTTGCTCTTTTTTATAACCAAAAAACTGACAAGGGTCCGATTGTTTACAGCTGCATTTCTCCGGTGGGGGGGACGTGGAGACACTCCAGGGGGTTCACGAGAAAATAAAAGAAATAACTCGTTCTCTTTTCTATCGTTGTGACTTCAGTTTCTATGAAGAGGTGAGAGTTCAGGTGGTCAGGATTACTACACGTGTGTGGAAATGTACATGTATGAACATTTAAAATAACTTAATGATCAGGAAAAGATGCTCTGATCATGATGTGAAGTACTGGATTTTTCTCTCCCAGATACCTGGGATTAAACGTTTGGGATTTAGCAGATGCTCAGTGATCTGTGAATGCATGAATGATAAAATTTGTCAAACTGAAAAAATTACAGATTATATACTAAACACATAGTTGATATAATTTAAAAATCAAATCTGATATTTTAAACATATTACAGAAAATATATATTTTAATAGAAATATAAATATGAAACCACAAAATTAAGTATGTGAAAATGTACTTGAGGCAAAATAGTTAAACATTCCCATTTTTTCCCCCAGAATTGTTCATGATGTTCCCCTAAAGGACAGTTCGACCCAAACATCCTGATAAGATGCTTGCTCTGCTTTTTTCTAAAACTAAGGGAAAATGGGAAGTTTTCATTTACAGGTTATTATGCTCTTCGTTTCCTGGTTTGGACCACCAGCGAGCAGATTCCAGGGAACGTGGCCCCAAAACTAAAATAGAAGCTGAGGCCCCTGGTTTAAGTTTTAAGGAGTGCTGGGGAACGATGTTGGAAAAGAATAACTTTCCCTCTGCGGTACTTTCCAGCATTAAAGGAAAACAGAGCAGATGTTTGTTCCACCTTCAGTTTCAGACCAGCTTTTCTGGGAAGTGAGGATACCGAGGGATTTCCTCGATTAACCAGTCGTGGCTTTTAAAACCAAGATTATTAGAGAAAGGAAGTCGTTTTGATGCTTTTGGTTGATAAACTTTGCTGAAAAACCCGCGAGGGGTCATGTGACGCGTCATTCTTCTCTCCTTTCTGGTTGATGTGGACAGATCTGAAACCTGGACAAAAATAACCAGTTCCAGAGAAGAAGGAACCAACTCGGCAAAAATCATCACATACTGCTGATGCAGGGGAGGACGGAGTGGGCGGGGCTTCACTAAGGCGAGCCCAGCATACGCCCAAGCACCTGTGGACGACGTGTGGGAACGATGCAGGTGTCAGATTTCCTGAAACAACTACATGATGTCACAGACAGAGACGACCTCACACTGATGATGTCAGCATATTTTATTACTGTAGAGAATAACAGCAGGAGTTAAATGATGACATCACAGCTTTACATGTTTAAGCCCCACCCCCCAACAAAAACCAGAGCAGAGCATCAATAAAAGCACCAATCACCACTGACTGCAGAGTCATGTGACCAGACCACTGGCTGTCTGCTCTCAAGGCATTCTGGGAAATGGTTAATCCTCTCAGACCACAGCTGTTCTCTGCCCTGAGCTGCGTCTGCCAGGCGAGCCGACGGCTCAGAGCAGAGAACAGGTGTGAAGCTGCAATCTGGACAGGAAGTGAGTCTCTGATGTCAGCAGAGAAAAACGCAAGAAGAAGAAGGAGGAGGAGAAAACGTCCACTCAAACTGCACTCAGACCAGCTTCTCTCACTCAGCATCATTCAGATAAAAGCTCCAATTTATCTAAAAACTAACCCCGCCCACTTATGTATAACCCCACCCACTTATATACGACCCCATCTTTGCACACTTTGCTCCCAGATCTTGGCTCCGCCCCCTCTGGTCCTGAAACAACACTTCCTGTTTGGAAGCAGGTTATTGATCATCATGAACTGAAGATGAAAATAAATCTGCTCTTCAGCCTCATCAACACACAGTCTATTGATCATCAGTTCTGGATCCTGATTGGATGGGAGCGTGGGTGGCGGCTCAGGGTGGTGATGTCACAGGAAGAAGAAGAAGAAGAAGGCGGTGGCGTTAGATTGATGCGATCGTGTGCGATTATCAGCAATAAAGTGACTCCCAGAAGAAGAACAATCTAAATCCTCATCATCATCGTCATGGTTACATCTGGAGGAGAGACGCACATTTCAGACGGGAAACTGGATTTGTGTTGTGCGAGTGCACGTGAGGCAGGTGACTCACCTGTATGGCACCCCTATGCAGCCATTTGTCTTTGTCTCCGCCCACCTTCATGCAGGAGAACAGGTCGCAGACTGTGGGCAGAACCAAGCGCTCCTGCACAGCAAACACAAGGTCAGCACAGGAAGTGGACTCGACTGGTCTGAAGCGGACCGTGCTGGTCTGGGTGGTTACCTGGGCCTGACTCCTCTTCTTCAGCAGCCATTTGTCCTCCTCCTCTGCTGGATGGGCGGGGCCTCCTGACTCCGGAGCAGGAGTTTTCCCCGGAAGCACCCACAGGTTCGGATCCAGAGGATGCTGGAACGGAGACGAGGAGGAAGAGGAGGAGGAAGGCTGGAACTGGGTGCTGTGGACCATCCTACTGTTTCCAGGAGTCACCCAGGCAGCGAGAGGGGAGGTGCTACAGGAGGAGGAGGTGCTGGGGTGAAGCCAGGCCTCCAGGATGGCCTGAACCTGCAGAGAAGTTGAAGTTTAATTCCCGAACCGGCCAAGTAAGGAAGCAAGTAAACTTTATTTATATAATGCTTTTCACAGACGCACAGTCACAAAGTGCTTCACAATGATAAAACCTCACAACATATAAAAAGACAAAACCTACTTAAACACAGGAACATAGAAACAGACCGATCACAGCTCTGAATGGAAACAAGTCCAAAGGTGAATTCCAATTCCTGTCGTAACCCTCAATCTCAAAAATGCGCACTCCCGGGAAGTGCAAGTGCTGTCCCGATTCTCAGAACATGAAGCTGAGGGGCACGTTTGAGGCTGAATCGCCCTCAATACTGAGATTCTCCGACACCACCTTGTGAGTAAAGATTACCCAGAATGCAAACAGCAAAGAAGGCGAGCTACAAATTATTGTCTTTGTTAATAGAGATATAAACTTTACAAAAACCATTGTATTAACTTAGTTAAGGCCCATGTTTTGGATTAGTTACCTCATTGTCACAAAACAATTATTTCTATTTTACGATCTTTTGTCAATAGTGGCCGGTGCGGCCAAGCCATGTTGCTATCATTTAAGTTAGTCAACGTTAATGGTCATTTTTCTCGGTGCTAATGTTGTTGTTTTATCAAGATAACAGCCTGTCTAACGTGCTTGTGCCGATAACGGTAGAAGACGACCGGACTGATGTCATCTCACATAGCCGCAGTCATCTAATTTCAATAAGCTGTGGTATGTTCATGGTGGTGGTGTTTATACAGACTATTGGATTGACAACTCCAATAGTTAAATAGGAAAAATTCAGACAGTCCGCAACCATTTCAAAAACATGGACCTGATGAAGTCGTCAATGACGGCTGCGTTTGTGGTTTGTGATTAAACAGACAGGGTTGACAGTGCAACTACATGTAAATAAAGTAAATGCTCCTTCTGAATTGAAAGACTGAACGTTGCTTTGGCGTAATGCTGCCCCCCCCCCACATTTTGAAAACGTATCTGCATTTATGGGGTGTCCCATTTCTAAGTCACAAAATAGCCCTTAACACTTGGTTTTGAGGGCGACTAAGATTGGGGGGTTAGGATGGGAATCGGAATTGGCCCTTACTCTGATTGGGCGTTACCTTTTGTTCCTGCTCTGTGTGGAAGATGGTGGGCGGGGCGTTCTTGGCGGGGGGCGGGGCGTTCTTGGCTACGGGGACTCCGTTCTTGTCGCGGCCCTCCTGCTGCAGCAGCCAGCGGCTCAGCGCCTCCCTCCCGCAGTTCTCCTCGCACACGCAGTCCCCGTAGGTGGAGCACGGCTCGTTGGCCCGGCAGTTCTGCTGCACCGGCACCACCTTCTGCAGCCACGCCTCCAGGGAGGGGGGCGGGGGGTGGTGGGGGAGGCGGGGCTGGATGTGGGCGGGGTCTTCAGGCACTTGAGCTGGCCCAGGTTCTCGATCTCCACGGCGCTGCTGGTCTGACAGCAGGACGAGCAGTCCTGCCGGCTCGGCTCCACCAGCCATTCGCTGGACGACCAGTCGTCCTGGAAGGGCTTCAGCACGCGCCGCCATCGCTCTGCGTCTGACATGGTCTCCATGGCAACAGTGGGAGGGGTAACGAGCCAGTCGTTCAGCTCTTCTTCCTCCTCCTCCTCCTCCTCTTCTTCCTCAGATGGAACGAGGAACTCTGATTCGTCGATCTTCTCGATGGAGAAGGAGGAGCTGCTGCTGTTGGTCCTCTCCCTGCTGACAGGGTTCTGGTTCTGGTCCTGAAGGAGCCACGCCTCCAGGTCTCTGAGCTGGCCCCAGGCCTGCAGGAAGTCCATCGAGGCCAAGACGGGACAGGAAGTCTGAGACACATACAGGAAGTCAGATCAGGTCCTGGACTAACATCCATCAGAGCCGGTTCTTAAGATCTGGTCCAGGAAATCACCGGTCTTACCTTGCTCTCCTTGTGAGACAGCAGCCAATCCTGAGGGTTCTTGCTAGACTGGTAACCAATAGGAGTGCTGCTGCTTGTTGGACGGGTTCCCAACAGCCAGTCGCCCAGAACCGCCACCTCCATCTTCTGCAGACACAGAACCAACACCAGAATCAGAACAACGGTCCAGAACCAGACCGGAAAGGTCCAACGTTCGCCTCCGACTCACCTGCTTGTTGTCTGCAACGGGACAACTCTGGAGGACGGGGCTCTGGCAGGACGCACCTTCCACCAGCTACAAACAAGAACAGAAACCGGGTCAGAACCAGGACGCCGGAGCCAGGATGCTCAGAGAGTCCGAGTCAGGACCCAGGTGTGTTACCTGTGCGGTGATGCTGCCGAACGAGGTGATGGCCTGCCTCAGAGAGCGCGTGTCGGCATGGAAACTCATCTCAGGCGTTTCCTCAGGTGTCAGGCTCAGAGAGGACAACCTGGACGGACAGGAGGGGAAAACAAACACACCCAGAGGTTACGGCTCCACCCTCTCAGGTGTGTTCAGGTGAGATGACCTCAGCGGGGCGGGACTTACTTCTCCATGCAGCTGGTCAGCTGGTTACTCAGGTCGTTGCTGCTGTTGGAGTTCTGCAGCTGATGGGCGATGACGTCGAACTGGCCTCTGAGCTGGAAGGCAAACAAAACAGCCGGTAAACAAACACAAACAGCCGGTAAACAAACACAAACAGCCGGTTAACAAATGCAAAGTTTTGAATCAATCACTTCCTCACTGGATCAATACAGTTTTAAACCACATTATGTAAAACTACAGAAATTCATCATCATATTTGGTGATGAACTGGGACTCTGAACAGAACCAGTGTGTCCAGTTACCCGGTGCAGCTGGTGCAGCTGCTGCTGCAGCGTTTCCGTCTTCACTTGTTCCAGCAGCTCGATCTGTCCGAGCAGCCACACCTCCCTGCAGCGCAGCGCCTCCTGCTGGCGGCTCACGCAGCTCTGCAGCTCCGAACGCACCTGAGGACGGAGACAGACAGGTGAGAAGGCTGATGCTGATTGGTCGGTTTTCACTCCGTAATAAAAATAAAATACAAATGCTTCAGCTGTGTTGTGAAGTGTGAGGTGAAATATTTCAATATTTTATTCTTCAAAACATGGACGCAAACTGTGCCGTTGCCATGGCAACGTGTGCAGAAGGCTCAGTGAGCTCTCACTGGACAAACAACACTTTTTTATTATCCAGATCTGAAATCCCGTCGCTCCTTCTGAGACTCTCATGCCCTGATCCGCCTGCAGCTGAACGTCCTGTATCCTCACTGATATCCAGGATTCCCTGCAGGGACAGTCTGTCCGTCCTCTCTGGTGACATCAGCCCCCCCGCCCTGAACAAACTGCAGCTGCAGCTCTGTGGAAACTCTGCTTTACAAGTGTTTAAACAGCAGAATCCCAATGAGGAGCAGGACCAGTGTAGACCAGGACCAGAGAGCAAGCTAAGCCATCAAAAGAAATTAAATCTTTTCTGCTCAGGAAAAACATTTCCTGCACGATTTCCAACCATCTGCAGCAACCTACACACACACCTGAAAACCGTAAACAAGCATCTGCAAACAATCACATGTAAATATCTGCAAAAACCTGGAAACAACGACCTGGAAATACAAAAAAAAACCCTGGCATCAAAAACCCGGAAATGCCAACAAAGATCAGTAAACATTTGGAAACACCTGAAAAAGACCAATAAAAACGCCTGTAAACAAACTCCTGCTGCTGATCTCTCCTCAAATAATCTGAGCGTTTACCTGCAGCTGATCTGAAGACAAACCGTCTGCAGGTCCAGGCGAGTCCAGCAGCTGTAACTGTCTGTCCTCTGTCTCCTATTTCACTGCTTCTCCACGCCTTGCGTTCTCTCTTCTCTCTCTCTCTCTCTCTCCCCCCAGTCTTTTATAGGGCGACTCGCCCCATATCAGGTCACGTTTCTTAAAAACACACCCGTAAGGCGTTTCCATAGAAACCAGAGCCAACATAGACAGGTGATTCTGATGTTTTTGTGAGTCAGAACTAATGAAACAGGACTGTGGTGACACTGATGATGATGATGATGTGTGTGTGGATGAAGCTGCTTGTCTCTGATTGGTCAGACAGAGAAAAGAGGAATGATCTGCAGCTGATCCTGGATCAGCGGGTCGGACCACTGCGGTTCTTCTTCCAGGTTGATGATTCACTGAACAGGAACAAACTGAACCTTCCTGAAGCTGCTGAGTCTCAGCTTCTTATCAGCAGACGTGCACGCTCCTCCGTGCACACTCAGCAGTTCCCAGGAAGTAACAAGGTCGCAGTTCTGTTGGTCCACCTTTCAGTTACTGGACAGCAACGCCAACGTTTCTGACCCGATGCATATGCATGTGTGTGTGCATGGGCGTGCATGCCAGTTACAATGAGAAACCAGACAGAGACGGAGGAAGAGGAGGATGAGGAAGGCTCTGACCTCTCTGGCATTCTCTCTGAGCTGCTGCTCAGCCTTCAACACGCCATTGATGGCGTTCTCCAGCTGATCCTGGGCCTGCTGGCACTGGTTCAGCCCACCCGCTGCTACCGCCTCCATCAATGGCATCCTGGACAGCAAAGAGGAAACAGGAAGTGCAGAGTGTCAAAATAAAACATGCTGAAATTCTTACAAATCCATTTCCACACCAACTTATTTTTCACCAACCACCCCCATTGCAAAAATAATGATAAAAAGCAGCCTAAATGAAGCCTAAACAACTCTCTCATCTGTTAGTTTTCCCAAAAGCATTTGAAAACCAATAATAAAAATATTGAACCAGCAAAAAACAGCCTAAATCTATTAAATAAATATGAGATTTTTATCAGGACTGTCAAATCCATTAACACAAAATGGATTTTTGATGCATAAAGGATAAATGATGTTACTTGTCTCTTACTGGGAGCTTGTTGGTTTCTACTGTCTGAAAAAAATCCAGACTTTCACGAAAATCTCCTTAATTTTGCCTTAATGCATGCTAAACGTTCCCAACGCCGAGCTCCATCCCGACCGGGGGGCATCTGCGGGTCAGACTGAGGCTGAAGGCTGCCACCACTCGATCTGGATCAGAACCAGAACCAGAGCTGAAAATCCTAATCTCTGGCTTTTGGTTTTCATCTGCCTTGTCTGGAACAATGGCTGACTCAGCGTACGCTCCCATTGTGTGTGCACACGGCCACATTGTGCTGTGGGATTGGTCAGAGAGTTGATGGGCCTCCACTGAGCACTGGGATTAAACCAGTCACACCAGTAAACAGCCTGTGTCACTGAGCACACTGCGGTTTATGGAGACACGCGTTGATGTAAAAATAAAACCATGTGGTCTGTTAAATATAGCTGTAAGCCACGTGCACACACCTGCAAACACACACAGAGTGAAGTCCTCGAGGTCGCAGAGTGGGCGTGGCTTCAGGGCGCGGCTGCAGCTCCCTATCAGCTGGAAACAGCTGATCAGCTGACGAGGCAGCAAACCTGATAAGTTTCTCTGAGCTACATCTGACCCCACACTGCTGTTACCACGACGATCAGCTGCACCATTTTCCAGATGAAAACAGAGATGCCCCTCTTTTAAAGCTGAAATGTGGATTATTGATCACTCCAGCAGCAGCCTTTGTGTCAGCTAGTTTTAAATTCAGCTCATTTCAGACAGCAATCACAGATGGACCTGGTCCAGCTCTAATCAGATGGAAAACATGTAAACAAGAGTTATTTAGTCAACTGATGATGTCATCTCTCTGAAAACAGCTGACAGACAGAAATATGAGCACTCAGTTTTAGAAAACGAAAAACAATCCCCTTTCAGATCAGGGATCGACTGTTTCCTGCAATATCAGAGGAACTGATCTGATATCGAGGAACTGACCAAAGTATCTGACCTTAGAGAACAGAACAAAGAGCTATTACATGACAGAAATTATCACAAGTCCTGGTCCTGCTGGTTTATTAAAAACAATCCACATCCAAACAACAAAAGACTTTTAATGTTAGAACAGAGACATTTTACTCCACCACTAAGCTGTTTCAAGTCAAATTGATAAGGAAAAATTCTGTTTTGGGGGATTTTAACATCAGTGGCAGTATCCAACCCTGTCCTAGTCAGGATTAATTAATCAGATATGTTGGGTTTCAGAAAGTTCTGCTGATTTTCTTACGTCTGCATTTGATATTTTCCTCTTTTTCATATCTCACAGAACAAACAAAGACATTATTCACTGAAAAGTAATCTGGGGATTAACAACGCTGCAATTGCGGCTTTAGTAGAAATATTTCTGCATCATACAGTTTCATCATGTAACCGTCTGAGTCCATGTGGAGGCTCACCGGCAGCCGACATGTTGAAGAAACACCAAAAGGTTGTCGTACCTCATGTTGCTACTCAAAGACGGAAAAACACCGCAAACAGCTCCGGATTCTGCCGCAAACACGCTCATACAAATTGTGCTCTTCTAACAGATTCCTCCTGTGCAAACTGAGCTCAGAGGAATGAGGAAACTGCTTTGTGCATCCGCCATAACAGTCTGCAGACCCACACGTACGCACCGCCACGGAGGGGGAGGGAGAGGGAGCATGCCGGGGCCGGTGAGAAGGCCTGGGCCTGGGGAGTACCCTTCAGCCATAACATAAACACGATATCGTTTAGTTGTCAATCACACAAAACATGTCCAGCTGATGTCTGTCATTTATTAACCAGAGATAAACGTGACAGGACGCCGTCTGAACTTTGCGCTCCAGACTCTTGTGGAAAACACCGCATGTTTATTTGCAGACTGTTTGCAGACAGGTTGTTCACTTTAGACAATAACTTCTCACTTTCTCCAAATGGCAAAGGTCTCTCCCTTCATTCGGCCTGCAGAGAATGCGCCCAGCAGCGCTTTGGTCAATTAAACTGTCAACTTACTTCAACAGAGACATGCTCTCGCGGCCTCTTTCGCTATTAATTTAGGAACAACCTGACAGCAGAACAAAGCAGTTTAATTACAGATATTTTTGGTAATTTAACTTTGGTCGTCTTGCTAGGGCAAGCCGATTAACTGTGTGGAATCTAAAATGGTTGACTAAAAGGAAAAACTACGGCAACAAAGAATAAAACATGATTAAAGAGACGGTGACGTTACATATTAAATAAATCTAAGCAGATTTTGCATTACCTGCTGGCAGTAGGATGTGCTTGTGTTGTTCATTTAAAAACAAGATAATTTCGAGGTTGAGTCAAGTTTTTGACAGTTAAATGAACACAATTATAATGTCAAACTGTAATTATTTAATGTCTCTTTTTATATTGTGATTAAATTTGTGTCGCAGTGTGCGTTAGCTCACTTTGTTCGCAAAAAAAAAGCCATACGTTGCTGGAATCTGACAACAGCAACACTAAACCTCTATAAAGATACAAACAATAATACAATTGAGTGTGTTTATTTATATATAAAAAGAGAGAGATAAATACAGAGAAATTCCCTGAAGCCGAAGTCAAGTAGACCGATGCCCACACGACTGAGCTTGTTTAGCGGCTAATCGTTAGCTTGTGTCGGCAGGTCAGCGGAGCTAACAGCGCTAACACGTTAGCAGAAAATGTCGAAGATAACTAGAGCCGTTAAGTAGCCTCGTGCGGCTTTACTTACCGTGTGCCTTTACTGTGGACCCTCAACTTCGATGTCATAAATGATTCTAATTGTTTCCGTGAGCGATCAGGATAAAAACTGTCCGTTGAATGCCGGTGTTTTCCACCAGCCGCGGACCCAATGTCACGATCACGTCACGTAAAGGGGGAAAAAAATACACAAACTGCAGACGGAAAACTCGCGAGAACTTGAAGCAACACCTCGTTGGGTTTATAAGGAGTGAAGTCGCCCCCTGGTGGCAGAAAGAGAAAGTTTAGTTTATACAATAAATTTAATCTAAATACATATTTTAAAGTTTAAAACAAACAAAACTAAAGTCAAATAAAATAAGGTCACTCACCTCTTGCTGATAAGGCTTGCATTACTTTAATATGATCACAATATGACAGAAGAACCATTAACACATACATTTAATTAATAAATATATATTTAAAAGAATTTTTAAAGATCTAAATTGATTTAACTTCTTTAACATCTCTCTCCAGATTGTCTGAGAACAATCTGACCAGCTGCAATAAGGTTTAATCCCTTGGACATTTTATTCCAGAACAGATGACAGATAAGGACATTTATAGGCAGTGCTGCATGACGTATATACAAGGAAACATTCTCACACACAAGTTCAGTGGATGTACAGATGAGGATATCTTTGTCTAGGACATATTGTACAACGCTCTTTGCTGCACACTTGTGGACAAACTACAGAAAGGCACAATGGCATGAGGTTGCTGTTGGAAGAAACCTGGATGGAGCAGTGCAGGCGGTGTGTGGCTGCTGAAGTCCGCACTTTTAGATTGTTTTAAGAAATTGTTTAAATTTAAATTTTTCGCCCAAGTTCTTCAGAGAATCGAATTATTATGGAATTGACAAATGCACATTTTAGTTCTATACAATACCAGTCTGAAAACTGGGGAGGCACTGGTATGGTTGTCTTCTTGTGGGTGCTGACTGATGTACATTTTTTATAAGTCTGTTTTTTGTTTGTTTGTCTGTGTCTGTAATAAACACTGAACTGTTTGTCATTTCAAGTTTTTGTCCCAGAGTAAAGTGAGCTCATGCAGTGGCGCCCCCAAAGGGTGGCAATGGCCACCCACAACAAAAGGCTGGCCACCCTTAACCTGATTTACATCATCTGGGTGCGTTCAACAAGTACACGCGGGGGCGTTCCCTTTCCTCACGCACTCCATCTGAGTAAGGCGACAGTTATAGGTGATTTCGTCTGGTTAGAGAAAAATAGGAGCCAATCACTAATCGCGGGTGGGACTTTTGAAGGATGGGCGGCGTTTGTATGAAGTACATGTCCTATCGTCAGTCAATAGGCACCTATCCAATATAATTCTTGATATGGAAGACAAGTGGTCATATTGTTACACGTTAATTCATAATCAATTTTACCTCGGTAACACTTTGTCGTGGTCTGTCGATGCCTTCTGATGCTGGCCTTGGCACCTTCGACGACGGGGGGCCAGTTGGTGTTGGGGGTTGGGCACGTAATTTAGATGGCGTGCGGACCCTGTCACGTTTGAGTGTGGCTGTCTGTACACTCTCTGCCTCGGCTGATGTCTGTGTAGTACTAGTAGTTCTACTCTGATCAGCGTGCGATCCCTCTTCTGCCTCTTGCCATCCTCTTATCGTGGCCAGAGTAATCTCATGTCTCCCCACCAAACGAAGACATTTCAGGCATATCCGAATCGACTTGTCTGGAGTGTTAACCAAGTTTAGACCAAGTTCTGCAAGACGTTGGTCTACCCTCTTTCCGTAAGGAACTCCTTCAAATATGCGCTGGCTGTTGCATATGTTGCCTTTTATTCGGAGGTTTTCTTTGCACATTCGACAAAAGTCGTTCACAGACTGTACACCGCTCGTACTAGCTGTCGCCGCCGCCGCCATGTTGTTTGACTGAAGCTTTTTGAGCTTGATAACATGTTTTGATAACTCGATCCTCTATGCGTGGTGGCTCTGGTGTCGCTCTGAGTTGCGTCACGGGTTGCGTCATTCGGTTCAACGTGAGTGGCTGAAGTAGCGTGTCAGTCAAGATGACGGACAGATCTTCTATCCAATCACATGCAAGAGTTTTAGAAAAAAAAGACTAATTTGAAATGACATCGGGTTAACTCCCTCCCCAGATGGTATTGCAAATACCAGGTGGCGGGAGTCAGGTTAGGCCACCCTAGCAAAAATTATGATAATTATATTTTTTAAATTTATATAAACATACATATACTATTAATGCAGTGCAGCATGCTTTGCTTATATTTGGATGTCAAAATCTACATAAGATAATAGAAATTAAAAATATTACACTAGACCTATCATTTTCTGCCGTGGCTCTTTTGCCGTAGTCCTTCGCAGGTCTGTCATGCCTAATTACAGAGAGTGCAGAATTATTAGGCAAATGAGTATTTTGACCACATCATCCTCTTTATGCATGTTGTCTTACTACAAGCTGTATAGGCCCAAAGCCTACTACCAATTAAGCATATCAGGTGATGTGCATCTCTGTAATGATAAGGGGTGTGGTCTAATGACATCAAACCCTATATCAGGTGTATTAGGCAAACAGAATTATTAGGCAACTTCCTTTCTTTTGGCAAAATGGGTCAGAAGAGGGACTTGACAGGCTCCCAAAAGTAAAAAATAGTGAGGTATCTTGCAGAGGGATGCAGCACTCTTAAATCTGCCAAGCTTCTTAAAGACACACAACGTAACTTTTAGACCTTAAAAATCTGCGTTTCTGACTCCTTTCGATGGCACACCAACATTTATTTTGCGCATTTTCGAGCCGTCACTGCCCAGAGGCGTCCCGGGGCTCAGAAACAGCACTATGTAATATTCCCATCCGGGACGCGACTGTGACGTTGCAGCCGACTATTGGCTGCAGCACCGCGTCACTCACTAGCAACCGGATGTAAACCAGGGATCAACCCCGCGATTGTTTTGAACGCCGTTCATGTCGGATTCGGTAAAGAAACATTACAGGAGGAAGAGAGGAAGGGACAGAACAAGAGTCAAGATAAGACTGTCTTTTACTGGCTGGAGTGAATCACGGTGCAGGTATGATACAAGATGGTTGCTAGTTTAGTCGCAGATAGGGGCGCGTCACTGAGAAAACTGCTAAAAGTTCCGTTGTGTGTCTTTAAGCGTGATCATCCAACAATCAAGCGTTTCATTCAAAATAGTCATCAGGGTCGCAAGAAACGTGTGGAAAAACCAAGGCGCAAAATAACTGCCCATGAACTGAGAAAAGTCAAGCATGCAGCTGCCAAGATGCCACTTGCCAGCAGTTTTGCCATATTTCAGAGCTGCAACATCACTGGAGTGCCCAAAAGCACAAGGTGTGCAATACTCAGAGACATGGCCAAGGTAAGAAAGCCTGAAAAATTTGAAAAATCAAGAGAGTCTTGATGGGCCAGATGGATGGGCCCGTGGCTGGATCGGTAAAGGGCAGAGAGCTCCAGTCTGACTCAGATGCCAGCAAGGTGGAGGTGGGGTACTGGTATGGGCTGGTATCATCAAAGATGAGCTTGTGGGGCCTTTTCGAGTTGAGGATGGAGTCAAGCTCAACTCCCAGTCCTACTGCCAGTTTCTGGAAGACACCTTCTTCAAGCAGTGGTACAGGAAGAAGTCTGCATCCTTCAAAAAAACATGATTTTCATGCAGGACAATGCTCCATCACACGCATCCAAGTACTCCACAGCGTGGCTGCAAGAAAGGGTCTAAAAGAAGAAAAACTAATGACATGGCCTCCTTGTTCACCTGATCTGAACCCCATAGAGAACCTGTGGTCCCTCATCAAATGTGAGATTTACAAGGAGGGGAAACAGTCCACCTCTCTGAACAGTGTCTGGGAGGCTGTGGTTGCTGCTGCACGCAATGTTGATGGTGAACAGATCAAAACACTGACAGGATCCATGGATGGCAGCTTTTGAGCGTCCTTGCAGAGAAAGGTGGCTATATTGGTCACTGATTTGTTTTTGTTTTGTTTTTGAATGTCAGAAATGTATATTTGTGAATGTTGAGCTGTTATGTTGGTTTCCCTGGTGAAAATAAATAATTGAAATGGGTATATATTTGTTTATTAAGTTGCCTAATAATTCTGTTTGCCTAATCCACCTGATCTAGGGTGTTGATGTCATTAGATCACACCCCTTCTCATTACAGAGATGCACATCACCTGATATGCTTAATTGGTAGTAGGCTTTCAGCCTATATAGCTTGGAGTAATACAACATGCATAAAGAGGATGATGTGGTCAAAATACTCATTTGCCTAATAATTCTGCACCGTAATTCGGTCTTTCTTATGCAAATTCATCCAGGAAGGCACCACCCAGAACTGCCCCAACCAGTTTCTAATGCCCCTTTCACATTAGCATGTACTTAGCCCGGCCCTCATTGGGCCGACACCACAATGCCCCAGTTTGTTCACATTACAGTTGAGGGCAACTGAGGCCGTCTTCTGCTCTGGTGTTCAGTGTGAGTGAGGCTGTCATCGGGAAGTTTTGTGGAGTCATTTGTTTGTGACATACACATAATGAACGGCTTATTACAAAAACAAAACAAAACAAAAAGTGGCCACTCTTAAAATGAGCAAAAAGAAGATTTTTTCTTTGTTTGTAATTGATAAGATTTCTTGAAATAAGATGCATTTGGAAGTTCCTGTATCTCACTGAAATGTTTCTCTTCAGGTGATTTTGTCTTATTTTGAGTGTGATGAGATATTTTGACTAGAATTTAGAAAAATATACTTGGTAAGATTTAAGTTTTTGCAGTGTATTGGTGAAATTAAGGAAGTTGCTGCAGATAATGCCTTATATAGAGGCCCGATTTTAAGGGCCTTTAAGGGCGCATTCACAAAGCTTTTTTGATTCGAATCAGAGTCCGTTTGCCCGGAAAGTCCACTTCGTTAGGTGAGTTGTGAATATGCAAACCGACTCTGATCTGGAACAAACAACCGGACTCGGTCCGCCTGCAAACGCAGGTCTCGGTCCGATTCAAGTGAGCCAAAGACAGGAAGTGGACTACAAATGTGTGGGACTGCGGTACTTATACAGTAAGATGGCTCGTGGTCAGACGTGCAGTTACGAGGAAGTAAAAGCTCTAATCCATATTTGATCTGATGAAATCATATCCAGCTCCTCGTACAAAAATAATGTCGCTTTGTGGAGGAAACAGAAGTTGTGAGAACCTTCTTGTACGTGCGTTATGTCCTCGCCTACGGTGAATCTGAGAGCAGCGCCACCTGAGATTCTTATTCGTGGCCCGTTTGGCTCGTTTGGCAATAGTGCAACGTGAACGCGATCTCAGTCCGGAAGACCACCCCCGCCCCCAACCAGACCGAGCCCCCAAACCGACTGAGACTCGCGGACTATGCTTTCTGAATGCGCCCTAAAAGGAGCTGAGAAAGGCTGTGGCACTTTTGACCTGCTGCAACTTTAGCCATTTTTGTCTGCTACGCACTTTCTTCTAGTTCAGGTGCTGCAGATTATAGCCGCTATGCTGCCACCTTCTGGAAGAAAAGTGGAAGAACAGCAGCTGCTGCGGGACAGACATCTCTCCTCTAATCAAGGGAGAAAACAAAACGAAAACTACACGCCATCTGAATTTATCTAGAATTCAGTTTAGTTTTAGTTAGTTTTGCATTGTTCTTTGTAGTCTCTATTTCGTTTAAGTTTTTTTTCTTAATTTTCTTTTTTCTTTTTAGTTCAGTTAACTAAATTATTTTTTCACTGCTAGTTTTAGTTTTAGTTAACTATAATAACCCTGGTCCAAAGGAGTCAGGTGATGCAGAAATGTTACTGGTGAGTAAATGCACATATTCCTAGAAATAAGGTCCAGGTTGAAGTTATTCTTTAATAACCTTTGGCCACCCTGCCATTTTCTCTGGCCACCCTATGGCCACCCCCCCCCCCCCAAAAAAAAATCTCTGCAGGCACCCCTGAGATCATGTTTAGATAATTCCACAGCAGGTGATGATGCAGCAAAGCTGGGCATCGGTCCCCTTGTGGACATCATGGTTCTGTACTGACCCCAGTTCTGTTCTCTCTGGATCACATTTACAAAGAGTGAACCAGGACGATTTATCTGCAGATTATGGAGAAGTCAGACAGAACTGCTCCATCCTCCATCAGGACCGATTCTCCTCAGCAGAACCTCGGTGTCACTGTTGGATGCTTTCACTTCAGACCTTTTGTTTCCAGGTCTAACTTTTGAGCACATGATGCTGTTGCACAGTGTGTTTATTAGAGATGTTCGATATTGGCTTTTTTTTTTTTTTTTTTTTTTTTTTACCCATATCCGATATTGTCCAACTCTTAAATTCCGATATCCGATATCAACCAATACTGATCTATGCAGACATCTCTCATATTTTCAGAAATACAACTATATTTTTCTCTGAGAGCAAAGATCCCAAAAGCCAACATGTGGCTAATCATAATGTTTCTGACAACTTAGTAACTAAACCAGAAACTTAAAGCCAGACATTATAAGCAGCTTCAAAGCAAGTCAGTCTGTAGCAGCAGCAGCTGCACTGTAGTCACATGACTCTAAAAGGAATGCTGGGATATGAAGTTCTTCCACAATAACAGTGACTTTTCTACATGCTGCACCGCTGCTAATGGAACGAGACCTCATGAGATATCGTAGTTCTGTGACAGTATCCGAGATTTCATTTGTGACGATATCGGTCAGAAAAACGATACTGATATTGAAGGAAGGACTCATTCTGAAGGAAGAATGGAGAAAAGTAGGGACATATTCTGGACCAGAATCTGCTGCCATCTGCCAGTTTAGAGATGCACTGATCAGGATTTCAAGAGACCCCCCGAAACCTTAAAGATTTGAAGGCAGTTTGTGTGGAAGAATGGACTAAAATCAAATCTGAGCAACGTATTCCACTGGTTTCTCCACACCGGAGGCGTCTGGAGGCTGAAAACACCAACAAAGGATTTTGTACTAAGTATTGAATAAATATCAGTAAGCGTATTCAATACTTATTCCGTGTCATTTCACTATCTTACACATAATTTATAGACATAAATGTTAGGATTTCTTTGTATGTGTGCATTACTTGGGTTGTTGCCGACATCTGGTGAAAATTTTGTGTCAATAGCTCGACTAGAAATATATTTTCTGAGAAAAATGTTGACGTGTTCAATACTTTTTTCCCCTACTGTCAATAGAGTTGTCCTCAAAATTGTTCACACCCTCCAATTAAAAAAAAGGCTAAATTCACAACAGTAATTCAAATAACAAGAAACTGATAATAAATAAGGAATTTCAAAATTATGATTCTGTGTAATAAGATATTGCTTTTGAATTATGGTTATAAAAATTAATATTAATAATTAAAAAAAAAATATTTAACAAAAACTGTCCCAGACACATGAGGGGACCTTTCCCATGAACAGTGGACCAAAATACCTGTCAACAGGTGCAGACGTCTGATTGGACGTTGTCCAGAACACCTGATTGCACTGATTGTCTCAAAGCGTTGCTCAACAAAATTCTAGCTTTGGAGCCCCATCATGCTTGTTTACTTTTTTTTTTTTTTGTTTGACAGTTTTAATTATTCATGCTGAACCACAATACAAAATCAATGTCATGATATTCATAAAACTTTTGATTTATTAATATTTTTCTCAATTTCAACTTGTTTCACTGGCAGCTGATTTTTTTCTGTCTTTAATGGAAGGTTTAATAAACTTTTAAGCATAACTGTATCTTAACAAATTGTCCAGTTTGTCCAAAATATACAATAACTTAATTTCATGCCATTGATTTTTTTTTCTTTGCTTTATGCAAGACTAACCCAAAGAAGTTCATGTATATAGGCCTAGTCACTACAGGTAAATCCCTGCCCATTAAAATTTCATCATTATTTCAAGATAATAGCTGGGATAGGCTCCAGCAACCCCCGCGACCCTGAACTGGATAAGCGGTACAGAAAATGACTGACTGACTGACTTACATTATTTCAAGATGATTTTAAATCAATGTGTACCCTCAAGTAAAGTCACTTTAAATTCAATATGAAGTAGTAATTCACATCTAAGTTACAGGTGAGTAACTGTTCAACAAATTGTGTCCTTTGTAAACAAAACATATCAGAAATGCACTCAAATTAAAACCAACAGGAGGGAGTTTTTATTTTTTCAGCATATCAATTTGGGCTACAATAAAATAGTTGGTTTACCTGTCATAGTGAAATGTTTACAATTTTGTACAATTTTATTTAAAAAAGAGGAAATAAATCAACAGTATGACTGGTAGGTTATTTACTTGTAATAAATATATATACCAGTATAAACTTATCTGGGTTAGTCTTGCATATAGAAAAAAAAATCAATGGTATGAAAATAAATTATAGCATATTTTGGTATAAACAGGAAAATTTATTAAGTATGAAGTAAGCACATAAATCCATATTGTGATCATCATTAGTTCATGATGAGCAACAGGAATTCATAATAGATGCTGCACTAATTAACATTAGCACTTTGTGTGTCCAATGGGTACTGTAAAGGGCTATATAAATAAACTTGATTTGATTTGATGTGTTACACATTAGTTACTGTGAATAATTAATGATACTTTAACATTACTGTATTCCCTTTTCTTTGTTTTTTCTACTGTTTACTTGAGTCATTTATTGTTTATTGTTATTATGATCATTATTAATATTATTATTACTAATGTTTAGAGCTTTTCCTTTAATCCTTTTGACACTGAAATCCAATTATCTAACAAGAAAAACACAACCTCGAGTAATCACAAATGACGCGGAAATCTCGCGATACTTCTGGAACCACGTTGGCTTCGACATGACGTCCGTTTTTAACATGGGCGGAGTCAACTGTCTGTAATGTCGCCTGTAGAAACCAAAACATCGACTCCGAGCGGTTCGTTTGGGTTTTAAAGTCCGTCAGTGATCGGAGCGACCCTCCAGGGACCAGAAGAACCGGACCGTTTGACCCACAACCCGGAGAACAGCTGCTGCCGCCGCGGGGAAGATGTCTGCGGGTTCCGGGAGCAGAAACACGAACACGGAACCGTGGGGAAGCTTCGACGAAAACATCATCCAGGTCAGCTAACCTGTTAACTAACCACTGTACTAACCTGCTAATTAGCCAGTTAACAGCTCAAACAGCCTGCTGTTACTGTGTTCATACGACACACGATGCTAACCTGCTAACTAGCGTTAAACCAGAACTGTCAACCCGAACCGGAGCACCGAACTCTGGCTGCTGTGAGTCTGTGAGCTGCAGGTTCCAGCAACTGAAACCGAACCTGCTGGTACCGACTGAAGCGGACGGGTTGGATGTTCTGGTACCTGCTGTTGCAGTTGATCAGAACATCCATGTCAGTCAGGCATCGTCCCAGTCACTCATGTATTGTATTGATCAGTGATTGATTGGCTGATTGGCTCTCGTGTCCGGTGGTGCGTTCAGGGTGGCGGCTCGGCCGTCATCGACATGGAGAACATGGATGACACGTCGGGCTCCAGCTTCGAGGACGTGGGGGAGATGCACCAGAGGATGAAGGAGGAGGAGGAGGTGACCGCCGAGGCGGCCGCCACGGAGGACGAGGCCGGGGACGATGGAGAGTTCCTGGGGATGAAGGGGATAAAGGGTCAGCTGGGGCGACAGGTGGCAGACGAGGTGAGTGTTCACGGTTCCTGCGTGCACGTTGACCAATCCAAGGTTATTATAGTTAACTAAAACTAACGAAAAAACAATAACTAAAAATGAAAAAACATTTTCGTTAACTGAAATAAAATAAAAATGACAGTTTTTCAAAAAACGATAAGTAACTGAAACTGTATTGTTTTTTAAAAAACTAACTAAAACTAACAAAAATTTTTGCAAAAACATCCTTAGGTTTAGTTTTCGTAAATTTATTTAACACATAAGCTTTTTGGGTTGATATGAAATCTGTTTCTATTTAATCTATTTACTTTGCTTTTATTTTGAGCGACTTTCTGATGATTTTGAATGTCATGCCAGACAAATACCTATAATTTACGAAAAAAAAATCCCCCAAAATAAAACTAAGACTGAAACTAATAAAAACTAAACTAAAACTAAGCATTTTCTAAAAAAAATAAATAAATAAAAACTAGCAATCCTGCTCAAAAAACTAACTAAAACTAACTGAATTGAAAAACAAAAAGTCAAAACTTAATAAAAACTGAAACTAATGAAAAATCCAAAACTATTATAACCTTGGACCAATCAGAGGCTGCGCGCTCACCTGTGTGATGCATTCAGGTGTGGCAGGCAGGAAAACGGCAGGCCTCCAAAGCCTTCAACCTGTACGCCAACATCGACATCCTGAGGCCGTACTTTGATGTGGAGCCGGTCCAGGTCCGCAGCAGGTAGGACATCAGCTTTCTGTCCGCGATCTGCTGCTTCCTGCCGCTAACTGCCCTCTCTGTCCGCAGGCTGATCGAGTCCCTGATACCTGTACGCATGATTAACTTCCCCCAGGTACGTACCGCTCACCTGCACACGCAAACAGATCTAAGAGGGTAATGGTGCGTTCCAGTTGTGTCGGGATTCTGAGCAGATGCGAGATGGTGATGTCATTACCTGGTATTTTGCTTTCCAGTTGCACCAACTCCGGGAAAAATAAAAATCTCCAAAACAGCCCATTTGTGAGCATGAACAGCTAGATATGAACAAATTTATAGATAGAAAAATAACAGACTTTATTGCAATGTTACCATGACAACAACAGCCAATTTCAGTGTGTGTTTAATGAACACACACTGGAGAAATTTGGAGATTTCTTTTTTTCCCCCTCAAGTTGGTGCAACTGGAACGCAAAATATCACGGAGACTTTTTCCGCTTTCAGACTGAAATAATTCTGAAATAAGATTTCAAGGCAGCTGTTTACCTGAGAACTAATTCATGCTGATCTGGCGTGTAAATGTGCCGCCGTCTAAGCAGAATGATTCTGTCTGACACGCGCAGAATGACGCTACATCACCTTATTTATTAAAGTCGGAGGTTTAAAAACTGATCGTCACTGTTGTTGTGGTTTCTGCAGGACTTTAATTCAGCAGCAGCTGATTCTCATGCGCTCCTGCTGCAGCAAACCAAGACAAAAAATGTAGAAACAGAGTTTGATTTAAAAACAAACTGTGTCGCCGTCTGGGGAATTTCATCATTCATCATCTTCCAAAGCAGAGATGTTTGGAGTTTCCCTTTGGTAACACACTTTTAGCCGTTTTCCCACTGAACTTAACAGGTTTTCACGGGTTTTTCAAACGTGCGTCGACCCGCTCATAATCGGCATTAGGCTCCTTTCCCAGTGACAAAAAAAGCCGGGTTTGATCACCTGCTGGCAGCTGCGTGTCCTCTGATCCCACCGCTGCGTGTCTGGTGACGCCATCACGCTGGCGTTGTTTTGGCTTGTTATAACACACGCGACTGGCGTGATGTTGTGATGTACGCACGTTGCGCTCAACATCGTTGTGTAAATTCGCGGGTCAACCCGGGTCTGGTGTTCCCACTGCATGCCGATTGGAGCCGAGCCGCTTGAAGGCGATTTAAACCCGCGTCGCTTGCCACGTCGTTTGACGTGGGTCGAAGCGGGTCGATGAGTCATTCCCACTGCCACTAAAAGCCGATTGTTCATGGGTTAAAACGGGTTTTTTGGCCAGTGGGAAAGGTGTATTTGTGACCTGTGCTTGACATCAAGCTCTGCACAATTACCCATTGATTAGAGTCAGATGTGTTGCAGCAGAGAAACTTCTAATACCTGCAGGATGCTGATCCTCGAGGACCGGAGTTGCCCACCCCTGGTTTACATGATAGCATGATCAGTTTGGGAAAAGGATTCTGCTCTGAAACTGAATAAAAATTCTTTGTCAATAATTTTTTTATTCGGAAAGAGATGTTTATCATTTTCATTCCCATAGAGCTTTTAAATCAGGGTTGTCTTATGAGGGCCACAATCCAGCTGGTTTTCCATGTCTCCCTGCTCCAACACACCTGACTCATATTAAATAGATCAAATAGCCAATCAAGACATGGAAAACCTGCTGGACTGCAGCCCTCATAGGACTGAATTGAGCAACCCTGGTTTAAACCAAAAGCCATGTGTGTATAAAGTCTGCTGCACACACGAGCTTTCTGCCGAGCTAAAAGTCTCTCAAAGCCGTTTGCTCAGCAGATCGTCGCCGTGTGCGCCTGATTTATGCTGAGTTTTCCGCCTCACGAGGCCTTGAGGTAAAAATCAAACTCCTTTGATATGTTTTGCGTTGCGAGGCAACAAACTCAACGTGTGCGCTCAGCTTGAGCTCTGCTGAGGGCAGAAGATCTAGCAACCAATCAAAACGCGTCCGCAGATCAGATTTCAAGATGGCAGCCCTCTGTCATCATGTTAGAAGACTTGATTGATAATTTGCAAGAAGATACAAAGACTGAAGGCAGAAAAGTGAGGATCTCATATTTCATTTTTATTTATTTTGTCTTTATTTAGTAAATTGTATGCGACATACTGTACTATAGTTATAGTATAATTATACCACTTGGTGGCGGTTTGCACCTTTGAGTTCGCCAACTTTTCTTTTTCGCCTTTTTCCGACCTGCCTGTCAGACATTTAACTCTGCATTGGGAGGTGGAGGGAATGGGGGTGTGTCTTAGGAGTGAGGCAGGACTGTTTATATTCAAAAATCTTGCTTTCTTTCTGATTTGCGAGATCGGTAAAGGTTGCTTTAACTGGAAAGAAGAAGAAGTGATGTAAGAAAAATGAATGAAACTTACTCAGAGATGATTTTGGATGGATGTATTTGAAGTCCGACAACATCATATCAGCAGGTCTAGTCTGGCCGTATTTCCAACAATTTATCCTCTAAAACGTAACGGACTACTTTGCCCTGAACTGCCATAATGAAATCATGTGATCTGCGGAGGTGTTTTGATTGGTTGCTAGATCGTCTGAAGAAGGGCCCGAAACATCACTCTGCTCTGCTGTTTAAATAAATATTCATGGCAGCTACGTCCAGCTTGTGCGGATCCGTTTTTCCTTTTTTGCTACATCTTCTGCCTTCAGCAGAGCTCAAGTTGAGTGAACACGGCGACGATCTGCTGAGCAAACGTCCTCCAACGACTTTAAGCTCAGCAGAAAGCTCTCGTGTGTGCGGCAGGTGTAAGGCTCCATGTGAGTGTAGCTGGTGTGTACTTTCTCTAATGATGGCGTGTACTTCCTGTGTACTCCTCTGATGGCGTGTACTTCTTGTGTACTCCTCTGATGGCGTGTACTTCCTGTGTACTCCTCTGATGGCGTGTACTTCCTGTGTACTCCTCTGATGGCGTGTACTTCCTGTGCAGAAGATTGCGGGCGAGCTGTACGGCCCTCTGATGCTCGTCTTCACTCTGGTGGCGATCCTGCTGCACGGCATGAAGACGTCAGGAACTGTCATCGTAAGAACAACTAAATCCCAGCTCCAGTGAATGCAGCATCAGGTTAAACTGAGCTTAATGTGCTTGTGTGTGTGTGTGTGTGTGTGTGTGTGTGTGTGCACGTGCGTGCTGCAGAGGGAGGGCACTCTGATGGGCACCGCCATCGGAACGTGTTTTGGTTACTGGCTCGGCGTCTCCTCCTTCATCTACTTCCTGGCGTACCTGGTCAACGCTCAGATCACCATGCTGCAGATGCTCTCCCTGCTGGTCAGTTCTGGTACTACACCCCGCCCACACTCCACCTACCCCTCCCGTGATGTATGACATCACTTCCTGTGTCCTGTTACCAGGGTTACGGCCTGTTCGGTCACTGCGTCGTCCTCCTCGTCACCTACAACATCCACTTCCACTTCCTGTTCTACGTCCTGTGGCTGCTGGTTGGAGGACTGTCCACGCTGCGCATGGTAGGACCACATTTCCCATCAGCCCCTCTGCAGGTGTACTTCCTGTTTGGGCTCACCTGGTCCCGTTACTGACAGGTGGCGGCTCTGCTGTCCCGGACGGTGGGCCAGACTCCTCGGCTGCTGCTCTGCGGGACGCTGACGCTGCTGCACATGAGCTTCCTGCTGTACCTGCACTTCAGCTACCACCAGATCCTGGAAGGTCAGAACCAGAACCAGAACCAGAACCAGAACCGCAATGTCAACCAGAGCCAGAACACAGAACTTTTATGAGAATCACAATCAGAAGCAAAACTACAGGAACTACGGAAGAGGATAAGGGCCACTGAAGAAGAAGAAGAAGAAAAAAAAAAGAATTCAGGAAAAAAGTTAGAATTCTGTCTTTTTTTAGAAGATTTTCTTCTTCTTCTTCTGCTTCTTCTTCTTATTATTATTATTATTATTATTATTATCATTATTATTATTATTATTATTACTATTATTATTATTATTATTTTTACAGTTTTGTTTTTTTTAATGAAAAAAGTCATAATTCTGACTTTTTCAGAATAGGAAAAAAATACATTTTTCGGCAGATTTTTTTTTTCTCAATTTCTTAAAAAAAGTCATAAGTCTGATATTAATCTCAGAATTCTGACGTTTTTCTCAGAATTCAGTTTTTTTTCTTCAGTGGCGTTACTCCTCTTCTGTAAGAACCAGACAAGAAAAGAAGTAGAATCTTGCAACATAAACCACAGAACAGAATCAGATCTGTCAAGACTAGAACACAGAACCAGAACCACAATAAAGCCAAAATAAATACTAACCAGAACAGAACCAAATCCAGAGAAGAATCCAGAACCAGAATCTGTTCTGACAGCCGATGTTTTGTGGTTTCAGGGCTGCTGGACTCTCTTGAAGGACCCAACATGGTTCCCATGCAGCGGGTCGCCCGTGATGTTCCAGAACTGGTCCTCAACAGCACCATGAAGAATCCAGGGGTTCTGCTGAGGACTCACTGAGGCCCGACCGTCCTGTCTTCATTCCTAAACAAACATCAAGTCAAAGGTCCGACTTTGAGCCCGGCTGCCAGAACCAGGAGAGCTCCACCGCAGAAACAGGACTGTTGTTTGTTTGTTTGTTTATACATGCATCTGTTTGTACAGTTTTATCGAGTTTTATTTGATGTATTGATTTATGTACATAGACAATAAAAATCATCTTCACTTCATCTTCCTCAGTGCAGTCAGCTGGAACCTGACAGAGTTCAGGTTGTGTGATCAGTTATTGGTGGTGCAGTACGAATGAAACCACAAAGTTAAACGCTTTATTTTGAAACCAGGAAAAAGAACTTGGATTAAAAAAAAAGAGCACTTTACTTTGAAATTTAGTCCCACGATGGCACTGCTGCCCAGAGTATCGTCTGCCAGGTGAGCTTCTGCCTGCTGAGAACAGATTCTGAAGGACAGGGATTGTGGTGCAAATCAGAACCAGAACATTTAGTTTGGAATGAAGAATTAGACGTCCACTTCTACATGATCTCCGTTCACCTCGTTTTCTCAAAACTTCTGAACCAGAACACGAGAACCCAACACTTGTCTCACAAAACAAAGAGGTAGGTGCTAGGCCAGAACTTCACGGTTGGATCCTTTTGTAGAAAAACATCTGGGCTGAAGAAAAACCTCAGAACATGCGGGAACATTAAAATGTTCCACAGAGCAACGACAGCTGGATGTTAAAGAAAACTGGAACCAACAAAACCAGTAGAACAGGGTGTCCAAGTCCAGTCCTCCAGAGCCATCCTGCACATTTTGATTGCATCCCTTCTTCACACCTGAGCTGAATGACACGTGCATGAGGGAATTAGCCGTTTGATTCAGATGTGTTGGGGAGGGTACGTTTTTGTAGGACAATAGCTTGAAGGTCCCGTCTCACCATCAGAACGGTTCCAGAACCAACTCTTGACTTCAGAGACCATCTGAAGGACTAAAGTCCAGCTGGACACAACTTTCCCATCTCAGCTCCCAGAAACGGGAAATCAAACATTTCAGAAAACCGGAAACAGATCTTCATCCTGATATGGGATCGGCATCATCATCATCATCGTCAGGTCACAGTCTGGGTCAGACCAGCAGCTTCGACATCACTAACCGGCCTCAGAGGATTTTGCAGGACCTGGACTCATCACCGCTGCCTCCAACCGCAGAGCGAAGCTCATGCTATTTACATCTAGACACCAGGCCAGTGCCGAACTTCATCTCATGCTCGAGGGCATCATGGACGTCCAAGTGTTGAAGATTTTTCATGAACAGCTATCTTGGGAGAAACACTCAAGTTAGTTATGACGATGGGAAGGAAAATGGCTTGTATTCGGAGATGTAGTTCATTGGTGACCTCTGTCTTCAGAGTACGAGTGGTTCAGTCTGGTGGTGTCCCATCTGGACTACGGCTTTTAGGAATATCTGCCACAGCAGGCAACCAGCTTATTTATATGTGTGCATACGTTATGACAGAGATCACCACAATTATTCCACAAGACAAGCTACTCATGGTCATTTTGCACGTCCAGGACAGATGCAGTTTAGAGCTGTTCTTTCGTGCGGTAACAATGTGCATTTGAAAAAACATGTTTTAAGAATCTTCTCAGAAAGTTGATGCTCTCTGAGCTAAAGATGATTTCCCTTAACATCTGGATTTTGTTTTAATTAGTTTGAACTTTTGCATTTTCATGTGTTGTAACTTTTTCATGCAATTGGATTTTAAAAAGGACCCCAGGAAGAGCTGACAAGTCTGACAATTAATGGGATCCAAATAATAATTAAACAAATAAACAAACCGGGTTTGGACCCAAACACCCCCAGAACCACAGAAACATTTCCCAACATCACCAGGCTAGAAAGCTAGACGGAACACAGCCAAGTTTCACCTACAAGTCGCTGCTCAGGGCGAAGCACAGTGTGACGTAGGGCGTCACGTGGCAGCAGGCGGCGCGGGAAGCGGCACGCAGGCGCGAGCGGGCTCAGTAGAACCGTCAGTAGAACCAGGATGAAAGTTTACTTTTGCGGCAGCATCCGCGGCGGCAGGCAGGACGTGCACGTGTACCAGAGGATCGTGCACAAGCTGCAGAGCTACGGGAGCGTGCTGACCGAGCACGTGAGCAGCCCGGAGCTGAACGACAAAGGTCTCACACACGAGCATGCACACGCGCACACACACACCACAGCTATGAAGGGGCCCACTTCCCCGCTGCCCATCCCAACATGGCGAAAAGAAAAAGTAAAGCCGTAGTTGTTCACTTTCTGCTTTATTTGTAGGATATTAGTGGGAAAACTGGAAAAACAGGATGGATGGAATTCCTTTTTCCCAGTCTCACATTTTTAGTTTGGATCCTCTCATTGCTGCTCCTCTCTGGACCCGCGGCTGCGTGGAGCTGCTGGTACTGGGCCACATGTGCGCACTGTGTGCGTAATAAATGTTACAAACCACCATAAAGGTTTAACTTGCTCCAACAGCAACTCCTCACCCATGTCCTGTAAACTGTCCTCCTCTCAGGCTTTGCAGGGATTCCTGCTGTAGCTGTTCTTTATATCTCATGATTATTACTTATTTTATATTTACTGTATTTGTATTTACCTCTTCCACATCTCTGCCTCCATCGGGTGGAATTTCATTTTGCATTTACAGCATGCTCTCCAACTTTCCATGGCAGGGTAATAGCGCAGCTAAATCCTCGTATAAATACTGCTGTTTGCACCTGCTACTGATTTGTTTGAGCAATAGATCACCTGCAAACAGTGAAGACAGCACACGTGAACTCTCAGCGCTGCCCAATAAGATGAACATAGTGAAATAAAGCCTAATACTCCCGTGTGTACTCATACACTCTCAAAGAGCCATAAAATATCCACAAAACGCATGATCACCAGCTATTAAACCAGAACACATCGGGTTGCGCTCTGCAGCTCTCAGTTTGAGGGCGCATTCACAAAGCTTTTTTGATTCGCATCAGAGTCCGTTTGCTCGGAAAGTCCGCTTCCTTAGGGGAGTCGTGAATGCGCAAACAAACTCTGATCCGGAACAAACAAACTCTGATCCGGAACAAGCAAGCGGACTCGGTACGCCTGCAAACGCAGGTCTCGGTCCGATTCAAGTGAACCAAATACAGGAAGTGGACTACAAATTGCATTGGCATTGTGGGTCAAACGTTTGACAACAAACACACGTGAGGGACTGCAGCACTTATAAAGATGGCTCGTGGGCAGACGCGGAGTTAGGAGGAAGTAAAAGCTTTAATCGATATCTGTTCTGATGAAATCACATCCAGCTCCTCGTACAAAAATGATGTCACTTTGTGGAGGAAACAGAAGTAGTGAGAACCTTCTTGTATGTGCGTTTTCTCCTCGCCTACGGTGAATCTGAAAGCAGCGCCACCTGAGAGTCTCATTCTTGGCCCGTTTGGGTTGTTTGGCAATAGTGCAACGTGAACGCGATCTTGGTCCGGAAGACCACCCCCGCCCCCACCCGGACCGAGTCCCCAAACAGACCGAGACTCGCGAACTATGCTTTCTGAATGCACCCTAAAGTTCAAAGACTGCGGCGTTGCCTTAAAAGAGTGATGAAATAACAGTTAAAAACTAGTTTATGTTGTTGGCATTACTGCATATGTAAATACTCCAAAGAAAAAAACGGCATTTTTTACAGCGGAGTATTGTTTTGAAACGCCAACCCACTTCCTCAAATACATTGGGCCGGTGATGATATGGAGCTTTACCCGAGACCACGTTGACTTCATTTTATTGGCTACACCTTATTTGGCTATGACCTTATTTGGAGAATCTAGGTCAAGCTGCGTCGAGTTTGCAAAGGCTAACTGCTAGCAACATGGGCACTTCAACAGTAGCTACGTTTATCAACAAACAGCATTTAGAAAATAAATAAACTTACAGGTAATACAAGGTTGTGGCCCCCTCCCTCATTTGCTGCAAAGTTTGCTTTTAAATCCATTTGTTTAAAACCCAGACCTACTGCACAAAGTTACTACTAGCTCCATACACAAGCTAATCAACAGGGAGGGAGGGGGCGACGGGCAAAACCGTTAGGAAAAGGGGGGGCGCTGTTTACTTGATAGGTGCTCTTATTGGAGCAATTAAATACGAGAATATAGAACTACGTAGAAGATAGCCCTGTCTATTCAACCGTTTCTAACAAGAACAAAGCTACAACCAAAACAGAACTTTATTCTCACTCTACATTCACATGGCCTCATCAGTGCACAACAATCATATTATACACCCAAAACCCCAGAAAAGTGAAATTTGATGTCATGGCACCTTTAAACGCGTTTATTATTTCATCATAGTCCAGTTTCTCCATGAGCTCTTTTTAAAGATGAGCTGCGAGATGCTGTTCAGTCTCTCTGAGCATCGTGGCTCTGCTGGCGGATTTAATCCTGTTTACAACTGGAAACAGGCGGTGTTACCAGAATACCAGTAAACAGTTCATGTTAGGAAACGAGTCCAACGCTTCAATAAAGGACAGGAAATGACTACAGTAATGCCTGCTCGGCGCGCGAAATGCGTCCAGCTGGTAAAACGCGTCTGAGCAGGCAGCAGCTTCATTATTCCAGAAGAGTCACTCTGAAAATGGTTATTCAGTTCGTCCAGGTGTCTGTCAGGAGCAGGGAAGTCAGTTTCACCTGTTAGCAGCAGTTAGCGCTCTCATAGCGCTTGCTGGACGAGGGGTCACTTAGCAGTAGTCGTAGGACAGTAGTCAGCCAGGTGTGCAGCTGCCTCTGGGTGGAACCGACACACCCTGGCACACCAAGTCCACGGCGCTGTCTGTGGTGCTGAAATAGCGCAAATTGTGCTGCAGAACTCATCTAATCCAAACTCTTTTGTCCTTCTTTCTCCATTTGCCATTTTAAGCTACTGATTGATCAGCTGTGTCATTACTGTCACTGCGCAGTGTCTAATATCCATTTACTTTGTTTTACAACTTTTCTGGCTGTCTAGTGAGCAAATTGAGTTTCTTGGTTTATCTGATTATATGTATCAAAGTTTGAGAATTAAAAAAAAATATCATTCAGTCCCTTTTTAGCGGCCAAATCCAGCGCAGATCCAGATCAGATATGTGAATTGTTTAAAGGCCTCCTTCCACTGAAAAGCCGTTTAACTTGCTCCTTCTGAAATACGGAGGGTTTCCCCTTGTTTACTTACACATGCTGACTTGCTAGTGTTGCGTTCCCCCCAGTCGGCTGTGCTTTCTCATCAGAGAAACAATATGAAGAAAAGAGCGAATCGGGAACATCCTCGCACTCCTACGTCACATTGCAAATAGCGTATCCCACGTGGGGTTTCTATCTGTCCATTGGAAGGCAGGTAACCCTCCACTACACACTAGAAGTAAAGACAGCACGACTGTAGCTTCGGAGTTGAGAAGCTAATTAGCTAACTGTTTGTTAACATGGCGGAACAAACTTGTTTGTCGGCTCTATTTCCTGTCTGTAACAAAATAAGAGTGGAGGGCGGAGCTTCCTTCATACACTGATGGGAGCCAGCCAATCAGACGGAAATTCATGAGAAGGACCCGGAAAAGCCTGCTGTTGGACCACAAGCCTCTCTTCTAGTATACAAATACAGCTGGATACAAAGATACCAGAAGGTTTTTTTTAAACAGAAACGATGCAGAATGCATTCAATAATAATGGAGAACACAGAAATATTAATGAAATGACCACGGAAGTACAACTTTAATGAATTGGCCAATAGCCTATAAGGGCCCACGATAAGTTCCCACCCCCACTGCAATGTGACACTTGCCTGCCTAAACCTAACCCTTGTCCTGATCCTAACCAAAACCTAATTGTAACGTCGGGCTGTGCGATATGGACCAAAAGTCAGATCTCAATATATTTGGGCTGATTATCGATAAACAATACATATCCCGATATTTTTATCGTAAAGCGAGAGCAAATGTTTAGTCACAATCAAACCCAAATATGACGTCACAAGTAGTTCTATTTAAACCAGCTGGATGAAATAACTAGGGATGCACTATAATTATCGGTTGCTTATCAGCATTTAGGAGCTGAAATTGATCGGTTATCTGTATCGTTTTCAAAAATGGTTATCGTGCATCGCTAGAAATAACACTTAACTGTTCAAAGAACTATAAAATGTAAACATAAATACTATATAACTGTACAAGAAACTCACAGATGCAAATAAGAAACACTAAAAAGGAAATAAACATAATAAACCCAAGGATGGGCAGCATTTATATAAAAAGACGAAACAAACAAACACTAAACTACATATATTGATATATGCGATATGGTTTAACTCCATATCTCATTTAAAAATATATCGATATATCGCCCAGCCCTATTGTGACATAATCTCTAAAACCTAATCTTGTCCCACAAAATGGGGATGGGACCTGTGGGGACTGGGAAAATGTTCCCATGATGGCAGGACGTCCTCACAGTGATGGTAAAAATCCGGAACATGGTCCTCACAATGTTGCGCTCACACACACACACACACACACACACACACACACACACACACACACAAACTTTGAGACAAAGCTGCAGAAAAAACACCTGCAACAGTCGTGTGTCATCAGATGTGTTTTACTGACATCACAGTAACGTAATCAGATTAAAGGAATAGTACACCTACAGAATGATGTACCTACCGTAGTTTCGTGAACACACATCGGCGTGCTTGCAGGAGATGCGATGTAGTACTGTTTAGCAGGGATGGGCGATATTTTATCATGTGCGATATATCGTCAAAGAAATTCCCCACAATAATAATTAGAATTTATCGTTTTTATCGTGATATGCAATTTATCAGGTTGTGTTTGCAGTTGCACTACTTTGTTTTTTTTTTTTTTTAAATAAGCCAAGTTAGTTTTTCTGTTTGCATCATTTGAATAAATGTGGAATTTGGTCTCTCATATTTCAGACTTGTTTGATTGGTGTCACTACAGTTTTGCAATACAGGTGCACTACTTGAACTTAATTGATATAGTTTAGTGGCTTCTAGTAAATAGTAGGGCTTTCAAGACAGAATTTAGTGACAGATTTGCTAATAGTTTTCATCGTCACTTATCGTTACCGTGATAAATAAGAGAAATTATCGTGATACATTTTTTAGTCCATATCGCCCATCCCTACTGTTTAGGCTCTAAAAATATACTAAATGGCGTAGTTTCAAGTAAATTCTGGACGCTACCCACTCAGGACTCTTGGATTACATGGGACGAGCAGTATGGAGGAATATTGACAATTTTTTGTGGACTTTTATGGACCTTTTTGGATCGGACCCTGGCGAACTCCATTGGGGGGGAACGAGAAGCCTTCCTGATCGCCGGCTGCATTTGACATATTAAAAAAGTGCCCCAGAGTCTTGCTCACCATGAGGGTAAGTGGAAAATAAAGTTACATCATTCTGTGGGTGAACTATTCCTTTAAGCTGATCAGAAACATTCAGCTCTCATTTTTCTACCAGATTCATATTTTATTCAGCAACAGATTCTGGATCAACAGAACCAGTTATAGCCCAGGTTATGGATCTGGATCTGGTCCCGCCCTTGATCTTGATCTGTCCCTTTCTGGATCTGTTCCTGATTTCAGTGCAAACTCTCATCAAGCGAAGTGATGAAAATAAGGTTTTCCAAAGAAGTCAGGAGTGTTCTGCATAATATCGGTGATCAGAAATTGATCACCGATCAGGTGAAGCTGGAAGCCGATTGGTCATGTACCTTTGTGATGTCACTGACACCTGCGCTGTGATTGGTCAGGAGAGAACGGCACGCTGGTGGGAGACAAAGAAATCCATGACCGGGACGTGGATTGGCTGCGACAGTCTGACGGTGAGAACCGATCGATCAATCGATCTTTGATCAGTGAGAGCTTTGTCTGACCTCTCACCTGTGCGTCTCAGTGGTCGTTGCCGAGGTGACGCAGCCGTCTCTGGGCGTCGGCTACGAGCTCGGCCGAGCCATCGACATGAAGAAGAGGATCCTGTGTCTGTTCAGGCCGTCATCAGGACGCAGTGAGGACTTCCTGTTTACTTCCTGGTGAAACAGGAAGCAATGATGATGTCAGCTTAGGGATCTGATTGGCTGATTGACTCAATTACTTCCTGTTTCTGCCTGCAGGGCTGTCGGCCATGATCCGAGGAGCTGCCGATGGCGAGCGTTTCGTGGTGATGGACTACAACGAGGACGAGGTGGAGAAGATTCTGGAAGACTTCTTCATCTCCATGAAGCAAAGCTGAGACGCCTCAGCTGGTCGTCCAATCAGAAAGCTGCACCTGTTCTTCATTTGAGCGATGAAGACGATGACTCTGATCGAGCAAAAAGCTGGAGAGTTTCAGCGTGTAAACATTATGATGTCATTCATTTGTGGAGATTTGTTCCAATAAATTTTATTTTGTTTTCGGTTGAAAAAATAAACATTTTTTAAAAACTTGAGACGTGAAAAATGTAAATAAAACCAAAGTGGAATGAGTTACGGATCTGCAACACATCTACAAAAAGTAGTTCCAGGGCGATGTTTACCATCGTGTAGTAACACGTCTACAAAAGGTAGTTCCAGGGCGATGTTTATCATCCTGTAGCAACACATCTGTAAAAAGTAGTTCCAGGGTGATGTTTACCATCGTGTAGCAACACGTCTGTAAAAAGTAGTTCCAGGGTGATGTTTATCATCCTGTAGCAACACATCTGTAAAAAGTAGTTCCAGGGTGTTACTTACCATCATGTAATAGCACGTCTACAAAAAGTAGTTCCAGGGTGATGTTTACCATCGTGTTGCAACACGATGGTAAACATCACCCTGGAACTACTTTACAGATGTGTTGCAACACGATGGTAAACATTGCCCTGGAACTACTTTTTACAGATGTGTTGCTACACGATGGTAAACATCACCCTGGAACTACTTTTACAGACGTGTTGCTACACGAGGAAACATCACCCTGAACACTTTTTACAGATGTGTTGCAACACATCTGTAAAAAGTAGTTCCAGGGTGATGTTTACCATCGTGTAGCAACACGTCTGTACACACCTGGGTTAATTAGTTCGTCCAGTAATGAAAGACAGGAAACAGAGGAGTTACCTTAAGTTCAGGAAGTAGTGGAGTCGTGCATAGAGCCCATCGTAAAAAGTAGTTCCAGGTTGATGTTTACTATCGTGTAGCATCCCGTCTTCTTTTAGCAACTGTCTGTAAAAGTCTGGGAAGTGAGGGGACCGGATGCTGGAGTTTTAGGAGAGGAATGTTGTCTCATTCTGGTCTGATGCAGGATTCTAGCTGCTCTACAGTCCTGAACCTGGATGCTAGATTTCTGCTTTCATGATGCTCCAAATGTTTCCTGCAGGTCTGGACCTGCTGAAGGTCTGGACTGCAGGCAGACTGCTTCAGCAGCCGGACTCTTCTCCTGTCTCCAGCATTGATGGAGCTCCAGATGTGGAAGCTGCCGTCGCCATAGCAACCCCATCCCATCAGAGATGCAGGCTGATAACAAGCTGGATGCTCCCGACCCTCTTCAGTCTGCAGGACATGGGCTCCATGCTTTCCAGAAACATCCTCACATTTTCATCCATCTGACACAGAATAGTTTCCACTTTCCTTAAGAGCATTTAAATGAGCTTTGGTCCAGAGAAGATGGATGGTGGTGTTTCTGGATGCTGTTCACAACTGGCTTCTTCTGTGCATGATGGAGCTTTAACCTGCATTTGTGGATTTCAGGATGAACTGTGTTCACAGACAGAGACTTCTGGAAGTCTTCCTGAGCCCATGCAGTGGTTTCCAGTAGTAAATCATGTCTGCTTTTAATGCAGAAGATCACCAGCATCCACCTTTGTCCCATGCATACAGAGATTCCTCCTGATTCTCTCAAATCTTTCACGATTGGGGTGGCAGTATTTTAGGAAGAGCAGGTCGCCTTCCAATGACTGGAAGGTTGGCGGTTTGAATCCCACTCCCCAGTCAATCTGTTGTGCTTGAGCAAGACAGCCTTCATCAGGGAGAACTTCTCGTGAGACTGACTCTGGACATCTGGACCAGTTCTATCTAGACCAGAACCCTGCCCAGGGCTAGAGAAATATTTTTTGAATGTTAAATACTCACAGGATGTTTATTCTGAAACATTTTCATTCACAAAAAGGAAAACAAAATAAGACCTAAGATGAACATCTCCAGCAGCATCCAGGACGTGTTTAATACCACAGATCTTATCGGAGAACCTCAACATGAATCCAGTTTACTGAAGGTGTTTGTTTTTTCTCAATCTTTATGTGGCCTGGGCGATCCTGGTCCAGACTCCGGTCCAGGTCCAGGTCCAGGTCCAGGTCCAGGTCAGGGCCTCAGACCTCCAGCAGATGGCAGCAGAGCTCAGAGAGCGTCCGTGACGGGGCAGCTTCTCACCGCCTGTAGAAACATGAGACACCTTCAGGTTGATGAGATCTTCCGTAAATCTGAAAATAAACCGACACCAGGGATCCGTCAGAGTCTCGTTCCCTCCCTGGAGATGCATCTGTTTATGGAGACGAAGCTCTGATGTTCTGCAGACACGCTCAGAGCTCCAGCAGAACCAGGACCAGCAGGAAATCCCATATCTCATATGATGGCAACATGTCGGGAAAGACAGAAAACTGACAGAAACGTTCATTAAAATGAAGCAGCGACGACATAAAACTGGAATTTCACTCCTGTTTCTTGTTTATTAATAGTTGTAATAACAGTTTGTATAAAATTTGAAAAATGAAGCTCAGGCTCTTCCAGACATTTTGACAGGTTGTTCCTAAATGTTGCATTCAGGTAACACTCAAACGTAAACCCTTTAGCAAATTGGTCTTTTTTTTCCATTTCATTCCTTTATAATTTATTGATTTAATCAGTTTATTTAATTCTATCAATTCACATCATTGTTTTGTATAATTTCATTGTTCATTTACAGTGGATACTACGGAAAGTATTCAGACCCCTTTAAACTTTGTACTCTTTGTTTCATTGCAGCCATTTGCTAAAATTTAAAAAAAGCTCATTTTATTTCTTATTAATGTACACTCAGCAGCCCATCATGACAGAAAAAAACTGAAATATAGACATTTTTGCAAATTTATTTAAAAAAAACTGAAATATCACATGGTCATAAGTATTCAGACTCTTTGCAGTGACACTCATATTTAACTCATATGCTGTCCATTTCTTCTGATCCTCCTTGAGATGGTTCTACTCCTTCATTGGAGTCCAGCTGTGTTTAATTAAACTGATTGGACTTGATTAGGAAAGACACACACCTGTCTATATAAGAGCTTCCAGCTCACAGTGCATGTCAGAGCAAATGAGGTGGAACTGTCCAAGGAGCTCAGAGACAGAATTGTGGTGAGACACAGATCTGGACAAGGTTACAAAAGAGTTTCTGCAGCACTAAAGCTTCCTAAGAGCACGGTGGCCTCCATTGTCCTTACATGGAAGAAGTTTGGGACGACCAGAACTCTTCCTAGACCCGGCCGTCCAGCCAAACTGAGCAATCATGGGAAAAGAGCCTTGGTGAGAGAGTAGAGAAGAAGCCAAAGATCACTGTGGCTGAGCTCCAGAGATGCAGTAGGGAGATGGAGAAAGTTCCACAAAGTCAACTATCACTGCAGCCTCCACCAGTCGGGGCTTTATGGCAGAGTGGCCCGATGGAAGCCTCTCCTCAGTGCAGACATATGAAAGCCCGCATAGAGTTTGTAAAAAACACATGAAGGACTCCCAGAATGTGAGAAATAAGATTCTCTGGTCTGATGAGACCAAGATTGAACTTTATGGAGTTAATTCTATAGGTTAAGTTTAGGCACTTTGTCACTTTATTACAGAAACAAAAGTATAATTTGTACACTAATAAATATTAACATTAGTTTTGAACGAATTGATAATAGTTTAATTTATTTCAAATAATGTTTAGCATTAACATACTCAATGTTCTCCTGTGGGAGGGGCTGCTGTTGCATAATGTGGCATTTAAATAATGAAATGAAATGAAAAACACTTTATTTATCCCAGAAGGGAAATTCAATATTGCAATAAGCTCGTACTCCAGCAGATAGAGGATTTTTTTTCTTTAACAACACATATATGAAATAATAAAACAACAATAATACTAATCAGTCAGTCAGTCTTGTTCTTCAGGGTGATGCTGCTGCAGGAATGAATTTCTGTATCTCTCCGTTCTACAGTGAACCTGACGCAGCCTCCCACTGAACACACTCTGTTGATTCTTCACCGTGTTGTGGAGAGGATGGGAAGTGTCCTCCATCATCTTCATCAGCTTGTGCAGCATTCTTTTTTGAGCGATCAGCTCCAGCGGCTCCAGAGTTATCCCCAGCACAGAACCAGCTCTCTTGATCAGCTTGTTTAGTTTCTTCAAGTCTCTGGTTCTGATGCTGCTTCCCCAGCAGCCATCTGCTGTTTCTCAGAACTTCGTTTCTCAGAACTTCATGCTGGCTCTCTCTCGGTCAGCATGCTCGAAGCATGTACGTGCAAAGATTGTCTATTAGTGACAGACATCGCACTCTAACAGGTGGTGCCGCCACCAGCTGGAGTTTTGCCGTCTCTTTCTACTTGCATCATGGCGTGATGACGGTTTCGTCCTCAAAACGTTTCAGAAAACAACCATGAGACCGAGCAGAGTTGTCGGACCCCTGCTGCGAGAATCCAGATTGTTCAAGTCCAGTTTGTTTGAGGAAACCGTGCCCTTAGGCTGGTACAGGGGGAAACAGTGGAGTCAGCAGGTCAAGCAGCTGCTTCAGAGATATTATCTGTCTCAGAAGAGGAGTGACCTGAGAAGAGCAAAAACTGAAGTAAATTTAAGTGAAGAATAGACTAGATGGACCCACAAACATTTTCCACGGCATCAAAACGCGGAAATGACGACTTTTCTCCTGGATCAGTAAGCTAGCTTGTTTGCTGACATGGCTAACGTTAGCTGCCAGTTACAAACTCCTCTACATTCTGTGTCGGACATGTTTCAGGCTGCTGGTCACCTCTATCAGCAGCGAGCCTGGCATCACGTGACATCGCTGTTCTGTCCGTATTCCATATCCAATCTTTAAAGGGACACTGTGTAATCGGGAGCAGCTCCCTCGTACTTTTCATGCTGCATTCGCGTGAAACCGGGCAGACCGACGACATCCGCTGCATGTAAAGTTATCACCGGCCTCTATGTGAAGACGTGGTCCGTCAGTTACAGTGACATCAGTCCACATCTGATTTGTTGTCATGGCGATGTCGTATTGTTTTCCCTGACCCATGTTTTACCGTCTTTCGCTCGGCTTCATTGATTAAAATGATATCTGGTTTGTTACCAACGGCCGTCTGCCCGACTGCACGTGAACCCAGCGTCAGTGAGACGCTAGTCTCTCCCCCTCTGCAGCGTGGTGACTTTTCAAAGGCATTACCTCGAACTGAGCTGAAAACTCCAGTGTGTCCGGTGAGTTTCTGTGTTTTCCTACCGTCACGCTTCTCCCGAACGCAAAAACATGGCGATACGACATGGCAGCCTTCACCGAGCCGACCCGCTCGATGTGAAAATGAATGATACGAACGGTGAATTTAGAACTTAGAGGAGCACTTCAGTTTGTTGATGGGAGTGATTACTGATAAATGAAAAAACACTTTTGAACCAAATAATCAGTTTTTGTGAATAAATAACAGGAGAAATTACACAATATCCCTTTAAGCAGTGTAACGACATGTGCTACAAAATAAAATTATAAGTGAGTATTCAGTATTCTGCTACTAAATACATTTAGGAAGTATTTTCCCCAACACTGGTTGTGAGAGACTGTTCAGAGAGCAAGAGACATCGTTTTCACACATGGATTGGCCACCAGAGTCCAGATCTGAACTCCCATGGAGAGTCTCTGGGAGGGGCTGGAGAAGGCTCTGCGCAGTGGTCGGACTCTTCATTAATGCAAGATTCTGGACAAAAATTACTGCAACACTGGATGGAAATAAATCTTGTGACATTTCAGAAGCTTCCTGAAACGACGACACTGAGAATGCTGCTGAAAACAAAGATGGAGGAGGTCTGACGACATAAAGTGTGACCTTTTTCTTTTGGTGGCAGTTTATTTTTGGCCAGTGTATTCCATTACAGTTTCCCCCTTAATTTTTTTTTCCATAAATCTTGCTTTTATGATTGTAAATAAGGCAGGAGTTAAGGGGGTTAAAATACTTTAAAACTTTTACATTTAAAATAGCATGTGTTGTCACCCGTCAATGAAAGTGGCTAATGGGCAAAACCTGCCTGAACAGAACCTGAAGGATCTGGTCCGAGCCAAACCATCTCCAGAGGAAATCAGGTGCAGTTGTGCTTGAAAGTTTACAAACCCATTAAAGACAAAAAAAAAAAAAATCAGCTGTCAGTGGAATAAGTTTAAATTGACAAAAGTAATAAATACAAATTTTATTAAACATTGTAACATTTTGTATTGTGGTTTCACAAAAATATAATAAAAGAACAAAAGTAAATAAGCATAATGGGGCTCTTTGAGACAATCACAGCAATCAGGCGTTTTCTGTAATGTTCAATAAGACTTCCACACATGCTGGCTGGTATTTTCGCCCACACTTCATGAACTAGGTGCTCTAATTTGTCTGGGACATTTTTGTTTTCTTAAATAAAAATTCAAAATCTGTAGTTTAGTGAATTATAATTTTCAGTTTCATGTTATTCGAATAACTATTGTGAATTTAGCTTTTTATTTAATAGGAGGGTATGTAAACTTTCAAGCACAACTTTATAAGAGCGTATCCCATCATTCACAGGAACACAGGACTTCATGAGGGGAATAAAAGGCGAAGCGAAGCTACAGTTAAAATATTTTATTTGTTTTAAAATATACATTGTTTACAAACTGAGAAAATAAAGTCATCAGAGATCTAACAGTCAGAGATTTCTCCCCAACAGGAAGTGAAACAAAAAAAATAACCCGCCGCCGCCGCGAGGAAAGTTCAGCCCTGAAACACCTGGGCCCAGGTGAGAGGTCAGCAACCTCAGAGACAGCACCTGCGGGAGAAGAGTGGAGGGGGGGGGCGGGGGCTACAATCACCTGGATGTCACATGGAAACATCCAGCTGGATGACAAACATTTCCTCGTCCTCAGGGTGTGTGTGTGTGTGTGTGTGGGGAGTGTTCACAAGCACTTCACGTCGTCAGAGAAGAGAAACCTGAACACTGTGACGACCGTAAGTTTCCATGACGACCAAGTGATCACATGACAGCGTTAATACACAAACACAAAGCTTTTAGCTGAAAAAACTAAACTTTTCTGTCACGTTCTGAAGCTTCGCCAGCTTGTCGCAGCATTACCTGCAGAGGAGGACCAGATCAGACCAGAACCAGGACCCAGACTTGAAGGAGCAGCAATGCATGCTGGGACAAAAATGCTGGACATGATGTAGTTTTAATTATTAAGCTTTAATGTCTGAAGATGTGAACTGAACCCTTTAGCGATAATCAATATGTTAACCGAGATGACGAGGAGGCAGAATACAGACGACGGAGGAGAAATGGAAATGGGATGAAGAATAGATGGAGGAGGAGGTGACCTTGGCATCTCCGATTAAACTCAAGAAGAAGAATCATTAAAGATGCACGAGTCCGGATGTAAAGTCTATTTATACCAGCTGCACGTCTCTCTCACACACACACACACACACACTTTCTGAACATCTGATGACTCAAATAAAATATTTAACACACATTCTGGTCTTTGTTCCTTTGTGAGAAGTCTTTCAGAGTCTGAACCAGGACCTGGTTCTGACAGACATCAAGTCCTGAAATAGAAGTCATGTCCTCATACAGTAGGACAAATAATGTTGGTCCTCAAAAACACAAACACAAACACACACACACACAAAACGATATCAGTGAGACGGAAAAATGTGAATAATTTAACAGTAGCTGATGAGGAGGGAGAAGGGGAAGAAGGTGGGGGAGGAGTGGTGCGTTTAGGTGTCAGTGTCCGTGTGGGTGTAAGCTGCTGAGATATTGGGATGTTAAAGCAGTTAAAATGAACATTCTGTGGTTTTACCTGCAGTAAAAGTGCACCTGAATGCACCATTAAATCTGAGGAAACATTCAAGTCTGGCTTGTTTTATTTTGAAAAACTGCTTTGTGTTTGCGTTTCCTGCGTCCCATCATGCACTGACTCGAGCTAAAATCGAACAGATGCTAAAGCTGAATGTTTTTTGTTTTGGTCTGGTTCTGTTCTGGTTCTGGATTAAGCTTCAGGGATCTGAGATGAACAAGATTATATACGGTATGATCTTTGCTCTAAGCATGAAAAATATCAAATCAACGAATCAGTTGACTTAAGTTTTAGAAGGATGATGAGCGCCATCCATCTTGTTAATCCAATAGTTAATCATTTTGATTAAAACAAACGTGAAATATTTTCTCAGTTTTGAGTTGAAAAACTTCAACATGTTTTTGGACAAAACTTAATTAATGATCAATTAGTCCAAAAACAAAAGAACAATCAATAAAATCATTCATTGCAGCTTTAATCTAAAGTCTAAACATTCAGTGATTAATAATCAATACTTTCAGCTAGCTCATGGAGTTCAAGGCTGATCAGAGCTTGGCCAATGATCAATACTCGGCCGCCGATCGGGACTCCATGAATTTCTGTGAAAACAACTGAGAAGCACAAAGTGACGAAGTCTCGGGCAGAATCAAAGCAAGTGTTGGATCAATCAATATAGGATCAATCATGGGTGATCGGTGAGTCACAATCGGAGCTGTGAGGAGGCAGCAAGTCGACATTCGATCTGCGACATTAGAGAAGAACAACAGAGCAAGCGGAGCCGTACGGGAGCTCCGAGGTGCCAAAACCAGAGCTGCAGTTCCTCCACTCCACCAGGGGGCGCTGCAGGGGCCGAACTCAGAGGCTCCACCCAAGATTAGAAAAGTTTTTTATTTAGTTTTGATTTTTGTTTTTCAGTTCAGTTAATTTTTTGAGCAGGTTTGCAAGTTTTTATTAGTTTTTATTTTGGGGAAAATTGTTAGTTTTAGTTCAGTTTTTATTAGTTTCAGTGTTTCTTTTTCTTTTTTCGTAAATTATACGTAATTGTCTGGTGTGAAATTCAAAATCATTAAAGTCACTTGGACTAAACCAGTAGAAGTAAATAGATTAAATAGGAAAAGATTTCATATCAACCCAAAAGGCTTATGAAAAAATTTACAAAGACTAAAACAAAGGATGTTTTTGCAATAGTTTGTTTTAGTTTGTTCTGTAAAAGACACAAAAAAGTTTCAGCTATTTAAAAAAAATAATTAAAAATTAATTTATTTCAGTTAACAAAAATGTTTTTTCTATTTCAGTTTTCATTTTTTCGTTAGTTTTAGTTAACTACAATAACCTTGGCTCCACCCCCTCATTTTATTAAGTCGGATCAATCATAGCTCCATTTCTGGCACCAACAGGCTTCCGTACGGCGAACAAAAAACACAAACAACAAATGAATAAAATCCAAACAACAAACTTATTTCTGGATCCAAACTCCAGATTTCACAACAAAAACAGTGAAAACAAAAACAACAACGGTCGATGGTTACATTCCAGGTGTGAGCTGTGGAGAGGCTCCACCCCCAGCCCCGCCCCTGAAGTCCAGTCACCAGCGGGGGAGGGGTGAGTCAGAGTCAAAGGTCACACATCGGGTGATACCACAACTGACCAATCAGCTGACTGAATGTCACATGACAGGAAATGATTAGACATCAAAAGACAAGTCTGACCTTCGGCAGGCCCGGCGTCGTACTCACAACCTCAGACCGGATGTGAGAGAGGCACTGAGAGTCTGAGTGTGTGTGCGCGTGCACGTCAGTCCAACCGTCGCCTTCAAAACATCTGAAAAGTTTTAGTTCGTTTCTCCAAACAACACACACACACAAACACACACGGACTGGACCAATACCGGGTTTCTGACGCTGATCCTGGTTCTGATTGTCCATCAGTTAATTTACTGGTTTGCTTGTACAGGGAGCAGATGATGGTGTTCCTCTCCAACACTGCTGTGATAACCGCGGTCACATCAGAGCAATAAAACATCTTCACATCGATAATCTCTTCCACCTCGTTCCTGAGCCGGCGAGTGCAGAAGCCGTTATGAGACAACGTCCTGTGAGATACCGGAGATGGTGCTGGGCCGCTGGCTCACAGTGCAAGTTGTTGTTTCTGGTCGGGGTTTATTTGAACATTTCAAGAGTATCCTCAGCAATCTGGCCCAGAAAAATGTACTTGCGTGGTTCAGGAACAACCAGACAGAGTTAAATTTGTGGCTGTAGAACTCTGACTGCGACATTGTGGTCACAATTTGCCACAAAAAAAAAAAAAATCTACATCTGCTTTTAAATAAGACTGATTCTCATCTCTTTCAGCAAAACACGACCAACCTTATTACTACAGTTGTTCTTGAAAGTTTACGTCCCCTCCCATTAAAGGCTGAATTCACAACAGTAATTTAAATAAACTGAAAAAATAGTAAAAAATTACTAAATTAGAATTTAGTAAAATACAATATTGATTTTGAATTTTTTACGCCAATAATAATAATAATAATAATAATAAAAATGATAAACAAAACTGTCCCTGACAAATTAGAGCACTTTGCTTATGAACAGTGGACATAGTACCTGTTAACTTTTTTTTTTTTTTTAATTGTTTTTAATATTTCTGTTGAACCACAATACAAAATCAATGTCATATGTTCATAAAATTTTTATTTATTATTACTTTTGTCAATTTCAACTTATTTCACTGATTATTTTCTGTCTTTAATAGGAGGAGATGTAAACTTTCAAACACTACGTAGGTACTGATAACCCTCAGAGCTTTAAATATTTTTCATTGCTTCACAGTCAGACGCGACAGAGCTAAGAAACTAGCTAAAAAAGCTACTATATATTATTTTTGGCCAGATTTTCATCCCCCCCACCCCCTGAAAATACCAGGATGCTGCCCTAAGAACAGCCAAAAATGAAGTGCAAAACGAAGCACACTTCTCGCACTAAACGCACGCCATCTTGCTGATGTAGCAGAAGAGGTGGGACATGTGAACTGTTTTCAGAGCTGAATAATGGCGGTAAACGAAGCGGTGGCGACTCCTGCTGCATCGGAGGATGAATCGTACCGATTTCAGTAATTTGTATTAAATCATTCAGACATAATTACTGACGTAAAAAAAAGTCTGAAAGGGGCTTCTGAGACAGTCTCTTTTGCAAGGGAGACCTGTTTTCCTAACGTGCACATCTTTTGATGGTGGGAGAAAGTCTGAGTACCCGGGGAGAACCCACACACACACGGGGAAAACTCCTCAGCCGAGGCTTGAACCAGTGACCTTCTTGCTGCAAGGCCATGGTGCTAACCCACCACACCAGAGAACCCCAAAAACCATCAAACTCTGAGAAACAATACAATCTTTTACTATAATGAAAATACTACTGACATACCATAATAGTCAAGTTCCACTCCATCTGTTAACTGCGGCTTTCAGCTTTGCCTTCACCCCTCCCCCACACAGGCAACCCTGCAGGAACCATAATACACCGTATACACCAGGTTTCTCAGCTTCCACAGTCCGTTGTAATTACGTCCATAGCTGTAATGTTTGAGTTGCAGTAATTTTGCGGTCGTAGTTCTTGAGTAGGTGATTAAAATATGAGAATATTCTGCATTTGAAAAACTGACTTGCATTTTCCAACTTGTAAAAATTATTTAAAGACTTGAAATATTTACTTGCATTTTCTTATTTGCATTTTTCAAACTCTATAAATACTCCCAATTTAATTCAACACATAGACAATGACCTTCTCAATGCGACTTAGAAAGAAAAAGAGGGGGAAGTCTGGAAAAGATGCTACTGTTGCAAATAAAGACCTATAATGTTTACTCTTTAATATCAGAGTCCATCTGCTAAACCGTATCATTTTAGTCTTATCCGTGTACCGCTGTGTCGATATTGTGTAAATTTCAGGCCCCTCATTCATTTTATTATCATGAACATAATAAAAATAAAGATTTAAGAAATTACTTCTTCATTTAAGGTTAAACGGTACCTGAACGCAGCCACCTAGCGCTCCCTCCAGCAGGGGCGGAGTTAAACCTGAGGAGGAGGAGCGCTTTGTTCGAGTCGCAGTACCTCAGCCACACATCAATAAATCAAAGCAGTTCAGACCTGATTACCTGCAGGTCCTGGTCACCTGACTGGTCGCGGCAATCAATCCAACTTAAATTTGAAGAAAAAAAAAAAAATCTGAATTTGAAATATTTTCCAAAAAATTTGCTTCAAGAAAAAAAAAAAAAGCAGTTAATTTACTGTGATTGATTAATGTCAGAACCGGCCGGTCCACACACACACACACACACACACACACACACACACACACACCCACACACACACACAGGTCAGGCGGCTAACTCGGCAGCATACGGTAAAGTATGGCTATATCCTGGATGGGCGTGGCCTGTTTCCTGGATGACGGACAGGCCCGTTGCCGTGGAGACAGCATCTGGTCAGTCCAGCAGCGTGCCTTGCTCCTGGGCTCGGGTCAGGCTGTCTTTGCGGTGCAGGTGATGCACGCCCATCCGTTTCGGGCTCTTCTGAGGCCGCTGCGGCGTGGCGGCGTTCAGGGCGGGGTCAAAGTCCAGCAGACGTGGCGAGATGACGGGCAGGTCGTGAGGAAGGACGTCTCGCTCCTCGGCCGAGCTCTCCTCGTCCTCCTCCTCCTCCCTGTGAGCCTCTGCGGGGCTCGTTGCCACGGTGACCGCCGTGTCGGCGCTGCCGCCGTCATCCTCCAGGTTCATCAGCAGCCGCTCTCCCTCCTCCACGGAGCCGTCCCCGCCGCCATACTGGGCTCTCCTGCCGGGCCGCGGCTCCGTGTCCGTGTCGGTATCCAGACTGGAGCCACGGCTCGGCGTCCAGCTCCGCGCCGAGGAGCCCTCCTCGCCGTCCGAGTACGCGGCCCTGTGGCGGTCTGAAGACGAGCAGGCCCCGCCCCCCGCCGCCTGCCTCCTCCTCTGCAGCTCCTGGGCCGTCTGGCTGCTGTAGGAGGTCCGGTGGACCAGAGAGCCGTCGCAGGACGGCGCCATCTTCTCCACGAACATCCGCTGCCAGTTGGCCAGCAGGTCCTCCTCCGAGCTGCCGGAGCTCGCCAGGACGCTGGGCGCCTGAGGGAGAGGGGGCGGAGCAACAACCCGTTACATCACATTTGCTCCACTCACATTATGAGAGTTATTGCTGTTAAAAATGGACTCAGTCTGATCTGTCAGTCATTATTATTGTTAAAGGAGTCATCACCCTGAAATCCCACTTTTTCATGTTAGAACGTGTGTATTTGAATAAAACCTCAGTTAAAACGTGCCAGAAACTCGGGAGAGTGAAAGTGGCTTCATCTTTAGCCCCGTTTCCACCCGCGGGTTTGGGTCGGGTCAGGCCGGATCGGGTGGGTTTTGGTACGGATGTGTTGATTTCACGCTGCGTCCCCACAGCAACCTGTACCCTTACTCTGGAGGCACTGGACAGCGCTGCTACGTGATCGCATGACATCATCGCTGTGCAACGCCGTTTAACCAAAACACCGCGCCACACGTGACAGAAACAAAAGGAGTCACCCCGGCTTTGTTTTTACGCTTGGTCACGAGGGAAGTGAGATTTTTCTACAAATCAATGTATTGCTTTGTGTTAGCTCCACCTCTTTGGTCCGGATCGGTTAGATCAGTACCCCTACCGAAGGGTGCCAAAAAAGTAGGCCGGGTCGGGTCGGATATAAGGGTACCCGTCCCAGTTTTTATCTGTGGAGATGCAAAAAAACGTGGACCGATCTGGCCCAGACCCACTGGTGGAAACGGGGCTTTTGAGTGCGGGCTTTCTTCTCACCAGAATCGGCCACAAGACTCCACAGTACGCGATTTCTTTTCCTCTGCGAATGACGTGATCCACAGAGGCTGCTAGCTGCTAAGGCCTGGGACATACTTGCTGTGGGCACGAACGTTCATGCAAGCGGTCTGCATCGTCTGTGCATATACTTGCTGCAGCACGCCGTGGCCAAAACGCTCAATACCGGAGGCCACCACAAGGAGCAGTACACAGCATTTGGACTGAGAATGTGAAAAGGTCAATCTGCCGGTCAGATTGCATTTCCGGGGTTTACGTGAACGACCCAAGTGTAAGTGGAAAATGGACAACTTCTCCAAAGAAAAAGTAACTTTTGCTGCTGCGAAAGAAAAAGAGGTCTTGTCACCAAGGGAAGGTGGTATGTGCGGCCACTTTACCAAAGTCCCGGAGAAAGTCGCACAAGCACCTCTAGTGTTCAGGTCGATATTGCACCATGTGCACGCGGCACGTTACCTCGCGTCAACACAAGCAACCTACGTGCCGTAGGTACGCTGGGAACGCGTGGGCACCATGATGCTCACGCGGACACGTCGCCAGCAGCAAGTATATTCCAGCCCTAAGCTCGCCTCTTTAGCAGCACCTGAAATCAGCTGATTACCTGCCACGGAGTAGCGTTTAATGACCAGCTTTGTCAGAGAGGAGGACGATGATGAGGGGGAAAAAAAATCTGCTGTGCTGAGCTGCTTCAGCAGAAATTCAGCAGTTTTCAGTGCTGTAACAGTGGACTCATCGACCAGGGACCAGTGGATTATATTCATTCATAAGTGTTTCTGCTTGTGTAAATGATCTTTTGTGTAAGAGGCCAGTAAATGATGGCAGACGAACGGTGAACAGGCTGCTAATGTAGCTACAAAAGCTAAAACAGTTGTTGCTTTTTGAGTAACTTCACATCAGACGTCCACTCCTTATATTCAGAGTCCAGCCCTTTTACTCCGCGGATCCTCTCTATCAACTGTACCGTTACGTTTTTATCACGTTTTTCTGTGTTGGGACATCATTTCCTTCACCTGCTCTGTCCTGATAAAACTTTGTTTTGGCTTTGACGTTTGCCTCGTGAACGCTCTTACAGACAGGTCTGATTCTCGCACGTATTCTTGTGACAAACAAAAGTTGGTAAAGAGGTTAAAATGAGCTCATTAAATTTTCCTCCCACCCAACTATAATTAAAAATTCATTTGAAGATAATTTAAAGGTAGAGTCCGGAGTCCCCCCACTGTTTCTGTTTGCAAACAGCAGCATTCAAACTGAGCGCCCCCTCCCTCTCAGGCTAATGGCCGCCTCGTTCTTCAGCCTATTCAGCTTCGAGCCTCCTTCAGAGCTCAGAAGCGGGTAAAAGCCAAACAAATATTAGCCTGGTTTTCCAACGTGCACTATCTAAAGCTCTTACCTTTTCTTCAGTGCATCCGCCATTTTTCTCTCCTTTTTTTTTTCCTTTCAAGAGTTCGAGTGACTGCCGTCTGCTCCAATCATGAGCTTATTCCCACACTTGCACAAGTCTAACATTTATTTTAAGGGGGGGAAACTTTGGACTCCACCTTTAAGAAGGATTGTGTGTAAAACACCTTTAACAGTAAAACTGTTTCACAGTGTGTCAAAAACATACAATAAATGTTTTAATCTAACTCGTCAGAGCATCATTTTCTGTATTCTTTTAACTTCTCGATTGTAATTCCCGCGCATACACCAGTTCAAGTAGCCTTTACTTGTTTATCAGTAACAATGCACCTTATTTAAGTTGATGTGGATTTGAGATGTCAAACAAAACTGTTTGATATTTTTAAATATTCGAGAGGCTTGCTGATAGTTTTCACTGGAAAAAATAAATATTTCTTCATTTAAAGAGTCATAAGTTTTTGGTTTTGTTAATGGTACTGATGTCATGATTAGGTATGTGTGTGTGTGTTATCCGTCATCAGTTATCCGTTTTGGCCTTTAGGAGCTGAAATTTATTGGTTATCGGTACTTAAAGGTATAGTCCGACGTTCCCCCCTTGAAAATAAACGTTACACTTGTGCAAGTGGAAATCCGTCTCAAATTGCGCCTTTGGGCCTCTACTCGCGTGCCGTGGCGCGTTTGAATACATCTCTTTCTCCCCCTGCCTGTAGTTTGCTCTTTAGCTTTGTTTTCTTGTGTTCGGGACGTTTCTGGGTGGAGATTTCTGTTTATATCGGCAGCCAATGACAGAGCTAAGAGCATGACGCTGTGTGGAAATAAGCTCATGATTGGAGCAGACGCCAGTCACTCAAACTCTCGAAGGGAAAAAAAGAAAGAAAGAAAGAAAGAAAACGGTGCACCGAAAAAAAGGTAAGAGCTTTAGATAGTGCATGTTGGAAAACCAGGGTTAATAATAGTTTGGCTTTTACCCGCTTCTGAGCTCTGAAGGAGAAGCTTGAAGCTGAACAGGCTAGCTAGAACGAGGCGGCCATTAGCCTGAGAGGGAGGAGCGCTAAGTTTGAATACTGTTGTTTGCAAACAGAAACGGTGGAGGGACTTCGGACTCTACCTTTGAAAAAAAGCTACTGTGCATCCCAAGGTTATATTGAACCACCAAACCCCAGAACAGAACTACTTAAATCAACTATTCATCGAACTATTATAGGATGGAATTCACTGCCTAATTACATAAAGCAAACCAGCACAAAATTTAATTTCAAGGGAAAGTAAAATCATTTAATGCAAATAAGCATGTATCAAACCCTTGAAGCACAAAAGTTTGAGTATTGTTAATTCATAATTCAGATCCAGGGCAGAGACCTCAGTCCACCACAGGAGCGAGGAACGGATCCAGATCCTGTTTCTGACCAGAAACCAATCCAGGAAAAGTCGTTTCAGGATCTGGTTCAGTTCCCATCTCCACAACGAGAATGAGGAACTGACCCAGTTTCTGCACTGACCCAGTTCTGGTCTCACCTCCACTACAGGTGCAAATAACTGACCCACTTCCTGGTTCCACCGCAGGGACCAGGAACTGAACCAGGTCCTAGAACCAGAACTTTTGGTTCATGTGGTGGAAACAGGAATGCTTATTTAGGAACCAGGGAGCAGCTGAAAACCGGATCGTGCTGGTTCTGCTGTGACCTGTGGAGGCTGAATCTGATTGGTTAAGAGCTCAGATGTGTGTTGGTGGGTGGAGCTTCATCTTACCTGTGGTGGGCTGCTGAACGGGCTGGACTGGCTGGACAGCGGCTCACTGGTGGCGTCCCGCTGGGATGGTGGCGTTCTCTGGTTGGCACCGCTCCCCCCGCCGGAGGAGGAGGAGGGGGCGGGGCTTCCAGGGGCCAGTCTCTCGTCGTCGTTCTGAACGAGGCTCAGAGAGATGGCCTGCCTGGTGGCGTAGGTGCAGTTGGGCAGCGGCGAGTTTTTGGGGATCTTGACTTTGTCGTCAGAGGAGAACTCGATGACCTTGCGGCCGGGGTACAGGGGGTGGGGCGGCGGCGGGGCCGGATACGGGTTCAGCTTCTCAAAGGACGGAGCTCCACCCGCCTCCTCATCCAGGCTGCTTTGACTCCGACAGGAACCGTTCTGTTGCGACGCCTCCTGAGCGCCGCCGTTCTCCCGGGCCTCAGCGCCGGCGGGGCCCGTCATGTCCACGTGCACGAAGACGTCCTCAGCGACGGGACGGCCGCAGCTGCTGGACTGCGCCGAGTTCAGAACCAGCGGCTCTGGTTTCTCCAGCACACGGGCGATGACGGAGGTCGGCACGACGTCGGCGGGCGTCAAACTGAGCGTGTCTGGGTCCTGAGAGCCAGGGGCGGGCCCTCGTTCCGGGAGGCTGCTCTTCATGTGTTTGTTCAGCATGTCCTGAAGCTCTGAGGGCAGCTGCAACACACACACACACACACATACACACATTCCTGTATTATGGTGCGTTCCAGCTGTCTCGGGATTCCTAGCCGATGCGACTTGGTGACGTCATTACCGGGTATTTTGAGTTCCAGTTGCACCAACTCAGGGAAAAAAATAAACATCTCCAAAAAAGACCATCTGAGAGCGAGAAAAGCTAGAAATGAACGAATTTCTAGCAAGAAAAATATCAGACGTTATAACAATGTTACCATGACAACAACAGCCAGTTTTAGTGTGTGTGTGTGAGTTGAATAAACACCACATAGTCACGCTGCGTTTTAAAGGACGTTAAATTGAACGGTCTATTGAAATAGACCGTTCTCAACGGTCAATAACTCAGTGCTGTTTAAAATTGAAACTTATGAACAGAAAATCTCTTATACAGAAGTTTAATAAACAACTACGGTAGTGGACGCAGCCATCTTTAAATCTACAATCTCGGGGTCCTCTGCAAATTACAGCTAGCATCTCTGTAAAACAAGATCATGGCGTCACTTCCTCAGAAAATTATCTCGGAAAAACAAGTTCCGAAACAACTGGAACGCACTATTGGTACTGAGGTTAGGAGCAGGTGAATTAACAACTGCCATTTCTGCTACACCTACAAACTGGCCCATGTTCACACCAGTTCAAGCAGAACCAGAGCGGGAAGACTAAACTCTGCAGAAGTAAACATAGCGAAGAAATTTCATCATGAAAGTTGATAATGACGTTGCAAGACTTCATTAAAACCTACAGTTTCCCAAAATAAAAAAAATAAATTTTATTTATAATATATATATATAATATTCTAATCATTACAAATTTGAATTAAAATATTGTTAATTGTGTGTGTGTATACATTTATAAAAACATACATATACTGCTAAAGTTATCAATAGTATTAATATAATAATAATAGAAATTATATTAATCTAGTAATATTTTTCTGACTTTTTACATTCTTTAAGTATCTCTGTAGTTCTTTGTGTGTATGTACATGTGCTCATTAATGCTAATTTTTCTCTGTCATTCATTCATACAATAAAGAAATGGCTTTACTTCAAAGGTTAAAACTTACAGTGGTCCTCACAATGGTACAAGAATGATCACATTTACATAGAGAGGCAAACACACACACAGTGTTAAAAGTGTTTCCAGGAATGCAATGCTGAGTCTCTACAAAGTCTAATGGATTTAATGCAGCCATCAACATTCAGGATCAATTGCATGTCCGCGCGCGCGCGCACACACACACACACACACACACACACACACACACTTCTGATGCCATTAGTGGATCAGCTGTTTCCTCCATTAAATGCAGAGCTTCCTGTTGATGACCTCTGCAGTTGAAACTCAGCATAAACACTGAAGTCAAATCTGCAGCCAGTATGTTGCCACGGTAACCGCTCCATTTCTCTCTGGATCTGAGTTCCTGCAGGTAAGACGGCATTGCATACACACACACACACACACGTTGTGTTTTCATTCCTTGTGGGGTCTTTCCATTGACATAATGCATTCCCTAGCCCCTTACCCTAAACCTAACGCCCATAACTGATTGCCTAAACCTAAACCTTGTCCTAATCCTAACTAAACCTGATAATAACTTAATCTCTAAAACCTAATCTTGACCCTCAAAATGGGGTTCATCCCCATGGGGACCGGAAAAATGTCCCCACGAGGGCAAGACGTCCCCACAGTGATAGTAAAAATCCAGAAAGTGGTCCCCACAATGTTGCAAATACCTGGTCCACACACACACACACACACACACACACACACACACAGACAGACGGGTACTTACGTCTGCAAACTTGTGGTTCCTGAAATGTGACTTGTTGCATTTGAGGAGCTGCACGGCCAAGTTACAGTCCTGTCTGTAACGCTCCTGCAGAAAGACACACACCTGTCAATCACCTGCCCCGCACTGCTTTTTAAACATCTGAGCCAGTCAGAAAGCAGGGCTGTGGCCTGACAAGAGTCACGTGACCCTGACCGCCAATCAGTCGGCATCACGTTCTCCTCAGCAAGCCCTCACACTGAGGAAGAGGCTGATGCAGGATGGAGAGATGGTTACCACGGCAACCAGTAAGCCTGGAAATGACCTACAGAACCTGAGAAAAACATCACAGGAGAGAGCACCTGGTCTCAGATCAGTGGAGGAATTTCAGGGCAGATCTGAACGGGCTGCTGCCTGACAGACGACGCTCGCGTCAAAACGTTGCTTCTAATTTTTTCTTTAAAGATGTTTTTGTTTCTGTAAAGTTGCTCGTATTTCCAAACAAGCAAATATTCCCAGGACAAAACGGCTGTCAGGAAGCATCTTCCAGCTCTAACTGCTGCTGGGAACAATTTTCTAGACTGTTCCAATATTTTCCAAAAAGTCCAGAAAGAAGCTTCCTGCTGATCAGGAACAGGATCAATATCGACTGAATCCAGGATTTTAAAGTCCCAGAATCGTTCCAATGGACAAGAAGCTCATATTCAGATTTTCAAACTAACGGTGTGTTCAGACCAAGCGCGATTTGGGCATCAAGGATGTCAGGTTTACATGCAAAGTCAATGGGGAGGCGTTGAAAAACCTGCGGCGCGTTACGCGCGTTTCGTGCGTCGAGTTTTGAGATTTTGAGCGTTTGACGCGCGTTACGCATGTCTGAACTTTGGCGTCTTGACGCGGGGCGTCGACCAATCAGAACGAGTCATGACACAGACACAATTTTTCTGACAGGAGAGGAAACACCCAGAAGAACCAGGGGAATCTCCTCTCTATCTGAAGACAGAGGAGGATAAACTGTGACCTGTGTCCGGTCCCGGTTTCTGAACGGTGGTTTGATGACCTGCTGTCCTGATGGGATGTACTGGGCTGATAATGCTGCCCCGCATCGGGACGTTAAACTGGGCCGGATCAGACGGCTGAAAGTGCCGCTCGCTAGCTGCTCCTGGAGTAAATGATGAAACTCATCACAGTCAGAACACCTGGAATCATTTTGTGGACCAGACACAGAGCAGAGATGTCCGACGACGACGTTCCCCGCTTTATTTATCACATTAAGCCGAGCCGCTCTCTCTCCTGCACCTGCCATGGTGCAGACAGACGGTGAAAGGAAAAAGAGAAAGGAGAGGCTCCTCCCGCGGCGCGGCGAGCGCGGCTTGGCTGGGCATCTCTCGCCGCGCGTCAGGGCGTCAAGACGCTGGAAACCAAGTGTCTGACTTTTTAGTGACCAAGCGTCCAACTTTGGGCGTCAGGCGCGATTTTGACGCCCAAATCGTGCTTGGTCTGAACACACCGTAAGATTCCCTGACAGTAATCATTAAAGTGGTACGCTGTCCAGATAAAAGCTCATATTTAAATCAGGAAGTCAGAATAATGACAACTTTTTAAAATCAACTCTTAGAGACTGGTTAGATGCAGAGGTGGACAATCCAGCTGCAATAAAGTCAAAACCCTGATATATTTTGATCTACCTGTACAATTAGAACAGGTGTTTATTAGGCTCATCTTCCTGCAGAAGAGCTGTGCTAATTTAATTTAAGGATAGACTGATATTTGCGTTTTTTGCTGGTATCAGCATCAGCCTTCATTTATTCATAGATATATACATACATATATATGAAATAAAAAATACTTTTTTATCCCAGAAGGGAAATTATATATATTATATACACACACACACAAACACACACACATCCATCCATCCATAAAACAAGTTTAATGTTTCCATTTAATATTTGTTTACAAGTGCACTGTTTCTTTTTCATAAATTTGAGGTATTCTGTTCTTTTTTAATATTAAAAGAGTTGTAAAATTACTTTTCATTGTATCCTTCATTTTATCAATTTGGGAGTCAATGCAATATCGGTTAACGTCTGGATGAACAGGCTGCTGCGTGAGTTACATTTAGACTCCTGTACTACCCGGTGATGCACCAAACTGCGTGCAGGACTCTGGTGGTTCATATGAGGCAGAATCAAATCAACCGCTGGTCATAAAACCGTGACAGGAAAACCACACAGAGGATTTTTTTCAAAGCTTTTTTTCAACGTTCATATCCAGGAATATTTTGAATGATTCTTTGTCATTGTCAGATTGGGTCACATGGGGGAGCAGCTTACCAGAGATCTGACACTACGCTTGAGCCAGTTTGCTCGAGTCCGCTTAGCATTGTTTCAAGTATGTGACCACTCCAGCCATAAGGCATGCGTAAATGTTAATGCCAGGGTGATTGCCTCATGCTGATGGCCTCAACAACCTTAACATCAGCTCTGCTCACTGATGTACCCATGAACTCCCCATTACAATCTGTTATAACACATGATACCTAAATGAATTTTCATTTTTACAGCTACATACTGCGATGTCAAATTTCCAAACTTATTCCCAGACTAATTATCCATAAAAGCCAGTATACTCCACTGCAGAGAAAAAAAAAAGTTAAAATTTCTAAAAAGCCCTCATCAAAACTGCTTCATTCAGTAGCATTGCACAAAATACTCTTAAAAGTTCAGATTTCAGATAACGTGCTAACATTAATAAAACAAAGGCTGCCACAAACAATTATTTTTATAATTGATTAGTCGCCGATTATTTTGGCGATTAATTGACTAATCGGATCTTACGAAAATTGCAACATATTCATGTTTATTTTTGTCAATATACAATTCAAGAAAAGCTGAGCAGACAGAAAGGCAGACCAGGCAGTGGAAGGTACCGTGGGAATTTTGAAAGGAAAAACAAAGCTTATAAACAATAAACGATAAGTCAATTATGAAATTAGTCGCCGACAATTTTAATTGTTGACTAATCGACTAATTGTGGCAGCCCTGAATGAAATATAGAAGTGGAGGTTTCAGCTGATGGCTCGTTTGCAGCTCTGATGGCTGATCCGGGTGTGAAAGTGTGTGTGTGCTGGTGCTTACGTTGAGCTCCTCCAGACGGTCGATGGTGTTTTTAGCATCGAGCAGTTTGTTGGTGAGCTCCACGATCTCCTGGTCCATTGTCTTTTTGTCCCTCTCCACCTTCCGTAGCTGTGGGCGGGGCATAAACAAAGTTAGAGCAGTGATTGTCTGTCACAGCTGAGGCAGCCAATCAGGAGCCTGAGCTGACGGGTCTTCGGGTCACATTCAGATCATGTGGGAACAGATCTACATTCATTCAGAAACTGGTTAAACTCCATCATCCACATCAGTTTATCCCAACTTTCCTCCTGCTGGCAGTTAGCAGTCTACAGTTTTCCCAGATCATTTGAATGCTGCATTAGTCAGCAGCGCTGCAGAGATGCATTATGGGATGCAGTGGAGCGGCTGCAGCTGGAACAAGATCAATTAGATCCGATGGGATCTAGATCAAAGCGTCAAAGCTAAAATCTGATCAATAATCGAGTTTCTGCCAAAGCGGCTGAAGCCAAAGCTAGCGCTAGCAAGTGTTCTTCATCGTCGCCGCTCCTCATCAGATCAGGACGCTCTGCTGCAGTTAACGACACAGCAAACAGAGTCCGTCAGCAGGCCTGGTTCTTTTAAAGTCCCCATGAAACTTTTAATTCAACCTGTAGAAGTCTGCAGCTCAGCGAGAACCAAATCAACAAAGCTCGTAGGCTACGCTCACACTGATGCTCAGTTCTATTCAGTTTCTTTACGTTTGCACATGTGCGAAAAACTGCGTCAGAAGCAACGATGTCGCAACTTCAACACGAAAGAAAAACCTGATGGCATGCAGATGCGAGAAGCCAGAGTATAAACACAGCTAAGCATTTAGATGTCCTCCATTTTCTGCTCATTAGCTCCCACTAGGGCTGTGCGATATACTGATATATCTCGATATGATATTTACATGAGAGAAATGTATTTACACATATTGTTATATCGCGGTATTCGTTGTGCAAATTTTTTTGCTTTATTTTTTCGTAATGACCTGGCTGGACCTCGACTAACTACAAAAGGGGTCACCTGATTATTTTATAAGGGTGGGAAAAAATATCGATACACTGAAATATTGCGATATTTTCATATGCCGATACCATATCTATATAAAAAAAACCGCAGTATCGATCTAATTAACTAATGAAATCTCACAAATATCATTGTTTTATTATGAAATCTCATGAGATTACACAAAATACCGCAAGATTTTGTAACAAAACGATATCTCCCAAGATCTATTAATAAAATATAGCGATACCGTGGTTTTAAAAATAGATATGGTATCGGCAGATGAAAATATTGCGATATTTCAGTGTATCAATATTTTTTCCCACCAATAACTGTCCGGAAGACTATTTTCCCCAAGACTTTTACAAAGAAATCATAAAAACCAGCCAGCTATCTTTAATTACTTCGATTTAACAAACATTTCTAACCAGTGTTTTGTCAGTTCCATCACTGCAGTGATGCGCTAAACATGTTTCAATACTAAAAAGCAGGTGTTTGATATGAAATGAAACTTTCAGACAAACTAGGGTAAAAATACTGGGATATATAGTATATTGTCATCTAAAATAAATATATTGTGATATGATATTTGGTCCATATCGCCCAGCCCTAGCTCGCACAGTAGCAACTGATGCAGAGACCCTAGACGCCGCCATATTAAAGACAGGACGTCTATGTACGGATGAAAATGTCCATCCGTCTTCTGCATAGAGCATAAATAGGCCTTGATGAGTGGTTTCTCCCAAAACTCTCCAGGTTCATCACTACACACTTTCATAAAAACACAATCTCGTTTCATGGGAACTTTAAAGTCTGAGTCCTGCCTGCTGATTCTGAGCAGGTCTGTAAAAGCCTGCAGACACTACTGAGGGCTAAGAGTTGCAATACCTCCTGAACTGATGATCCCTAGAAGTCAGACTTTATTCATTTATATTTCCCTAAAACTCCAGAAAAATCCTGACTCCTCAGGACTTTTCCTTCTGAATGGTTCTGTTTGTACCCCGACTCTTCTCCCTCCCGAATCCCTTCAGTCCAGTTCCTTTAGTTCACGTGTCATTAACAGAGTCCTGATCTGTCAGACAAGCTGCAGCTTAGCCGTTTGTTCGCATCTCTAACTGTTCATTCTCAGTTTCATCTGCTGGAGCAGACGGTGAAACCTGCCGTCTTCAGCTGGGATGACACGGAGATGTTTGGACACCAGGTCCAAACAGTGTGCAGCGAGGTCTGAATGTTAAAACGGCTAAAAACATGAGTCGCTGAGGCATAAAATCAGCATCAGGACCGGCGCGTCAACCGTTTTCTTAAGGAATTTGTGGCTTTTGTGTTTCGAGCCGAGCCGCAGCTGAAGGACACGACCTGGTGTTCAAACATTCAGACAATAGAAGAAGAAAACTGAGGCAGAGGATGGAGGGGTGGAGGGATGGAAGAGGATGAATGAAACGCAACTGCATGAACCCATGTTTGACTGACGGCAGCCTGATGAAGATGATGATGAAGATGAGTCCATCAGAGAGCAGCGTGACAAAAGAAAGGAGAGATGAAGAAGAAGGACAATCAGACAAACAAGAACAGAAACCTTCATCAGCTCTTGTCACACTCACAACACCTGAGGTCATCCACCCCAGCTCTCTAACCAGAAACAGCTGGGGGCCATGTTAACCCTTTCCTCACCAGCTTTATTCACAGCCTTTTCCATCATATCCAATAATCTTTGAAGTCCTGCTGAGTTTAGACTAAAAACACCAAATACGTCAAAATAAAAAGCAAAACTTCAGCTTTTAACACAAAAATCTACATTTCAGGGATGACCATGTTAATGCATTATTATAGACTTAAATAAATGCATGCTTCTGAGGGTAAACTATTACTTTAACTGCTACATTTTTTCCCCAATATACAACATTTTACTTCTAAAAATATACAGTCATGTTTTTATTTTGAATCTTATTTGACTTTTTAGTTTATTTCCATCTATTCTATGAAAAAATAAAATATTATACTTCGGTAAATATTCCACAAAAATAAAAGCTTTATCATTTTCTTGTCCTGTTTAGTACCGCGGCAAACTTGGTAATCACAAAGTGGGAAAAATACTGAATGACTCACTAAAATCCATTCAAGTGGCCAATTTACAAATATACCATCCTAACATATGTATACTAGAAAACAATCTTTAAATAGGCATCCACTGTCGGTCTGTATATACGTATTTTATGTATTTTGGTACATATAAATATATACGCTTTTCAAAATACAGCTGTGTTAATATACAGCCGTCCTTAAATTTATTCATACCCTCAAATTAAAGAAGGAAAAAAATCAGCTGTCAAGTAAATAAGATGAAATTGACAAAAGTAATAAACAAAAATTATATGAAAATCATGACATTGATTTTGAATTGTGATTAAAAGAAATATTAAAAACAAACAAAATAAAACAAGTAAACAAGTACAATGGGGCTCTGAAGCTAAAATTCTGTTGAACAACACTTAAAGGTAATCACTGCAATCAGGTGATTTCTGTAATGTTCAAAAAGACGTCTGCACCTGTTGACAGGTATGTTGGTCCAGTGTTCATGAGAATGATGCTCTTATATGTCTGGGACAGCTTTTTTTTTTTTAATTTATTTATTTCCAACCACAATTCAAAGCAATATTTTATTTCACTAAAATTATAATTTTGTAAATTTTTAAATTATTATTAGTTTAAGTTTGTTATCTAAATTACTTTTGTGAATTTAGTCTTTTCTTTAGTAGGAGGGTATGAATAATTTTGAGGATGACAGTATATATGTATGAAAAATATATCAAAATAAAAGATACGCCCTAGTTCTTAGCTATAGAAGTTGAAATGTGCTGTTGTGTCTTCTTTTTCTCGTTTTTGTTTGGAGTTATTAACCATTGTCACTGTTACCTTTACTTTTATTACACAAAAGATATGGAAAACTTGAAAATTTATCAGTTAAAATGGTTGGCAGAAGACAAAAGGTGATTACCTGATATAAAAAATTTTATCGCTATAACACCATTTACAGGTACCTGATATTTTGACTTAAAGTAAACACCATGTTTTGTTTTATGTAAAAGGAAAGAACGTACTAGGAAATAGACCAAGTAAAAAAAATGAGAAAAAAACAAGCCATTGTGTATCACATGTAAATTGTATTAAAGAGAATAAAAAAAACATAAAAATATATTAAGATATTAGAAAACATACCAAAGTTAATAAAAAAAAAAGAATAAAAATATAAGAATGGCTACAATTTAAAAAAAAAACTTATCTAAACTTTTTACCTCCAAAAATTTTAAGTTGTTCAAATTTTTTTCTTTAAAGGATACTTTATTAAATGTAAACATCTTAATGATGTACTTCTATGCGCTTTTATGCAACAAATATAAGCTTGTCATTTACAGGGAATTATGTTATTTTATTAATTGGCCCAAAATGATTGACATTCCCGATCTGTACCGTCAGAGACCAGGTTGAGTGGGATAACCTCAGACTCCTCAGGGGTTTCTGACCAACACACACACACACACACACACACACACACACACACACACACCCACACACACACACACACACACACACACACCAACTCCAAACATCCATCATTCAGATTCAGTTGCTGCTCCATCAATACTCAGGTTAAATAAACACTATCGGTGTTTCATCCATCTCACACTTTATGATGTCATCATTTCCTACACATAAAACCAATCAAGTCTTTTTTTTAGTAAAAACAAAAAAAAAAAATGTAGAGGAAAAATAGAAATTTAAGTTGTGTTTCTTCAGAGGCTGGAAGATTACTTTTGTCTCCATTTACCGTAACAAGAATCTGTCACATCGTAGATTTAATCTGTTAAAACTATATGACATCACCATGACAACATTAATCAAAGTAATGCTGCTTCCAGGACAACGGTGTCAGCAGCTTCCAGCACTGTGACTGACTTCATACTGTTGCCCATGGCAACCATCCTACTGTCAATCAGGACTTTTCCACAGTTAATCAATACACAGCCTCAGAGTGTGTTTTCATTTAGACATCGATCAACAATTGGCTGAGTGAGATCAATGAGCTCAACACACAGCACCCATTCATTATTAGTGAGGTTACAAACGGCCAATCAGAGCTTTGTAAGAAGGGTGTCAGGATGAGGTTTCCACTGAGGCGATTGATAAAGTGATTGATCAGTTCTACCAGTGGCATCTGTGTCACTGCACAACTAAACTTAAACACACATTGTTATTGATCGCTCACTGCACGTCATCAATGGTTTAAAATGCCAATCAGCTACATCAGGTGCAGAGGGGGGGGGGCATTACCAGAGCGTGGAGCTTCTCCTCCAGGTCCTGGTTGGCTCTCTGAGACGCCGTGTAGCTGTTCTGGAGTCTGTGGAGAGAGAGGTGTAGTTAGGTATGCTCGCTCACCCTCAGAGCACAAACAGAATCTGTATGGTGAGTTCCTGCTTCCCGTCTTTCAACGACACCACAGAGGGCTGAAGCAGCCTCTCCCAAACTGGGAGCGCCTAGATCATTTCAAGGGGTTGCCAGACCATTGTAATAATAATAATAATAATAATAATGTTTATAGTCTACATTTGTCAGATAAATTTTTTATTTTTATTAAGGATGTCAAATTAATGTGTCAATGCAGCTAGATTAATCTTTGACATCAACGTGTTAATTTTCTAAATAACTAAATTCATGCCATGTTAAAATTTCGAATTTGGCATTATCTTTTTAAGAGAAGCCAGTTTTGGACATGTAGGTGCTTTGACACAGTGGTGAACAAATCCACTAAAAACACTTTATTCTCCTTATAAAGTTTTATATCTTCAAAGCCTTACATTTGGTTTGTTTTTTTTTTTTTACCATTGGGTGGCCAAGAAGCAAGATATTACAGAGGTTTTAAAAATCTGTATATGGTGTAATCTTGATGAGAGAAGCCATTTTTCAGCATACTGCTTCTCACAGTTGAGATTATAATCCACCAAAAAAACTTTATCCTCCTAATCTATCCTCCTCAGGTGAACCACTGTGGACCCTTGAACAAGGTCCTTAACCCCCACTAACATCGCCTCGGGCGCTTTAATTAGCAGCCCACTGCTCTCAGGTTCAACCTGAGATGGTTTAAATGCAGAGAACGAATTTCCTAATTGGCTCACTAATTGAGATTAATAAAGTATATCTTCTTCTTCTTCTTAATTTATGAAGATTTTGACAGTTTTCCAGCCTTACATTTAGAGGATGACCACTTTGACATATCACACACTCATCGTAGGGGGTCGCGAACACCAACGTATGTTATCTTGGGGGCTGTGGATCAAAAAGTTTGGGAACCACTGGACTAGAGGACTGCAGAGTCTTAGAGTTACAACCAAATCACAGAAAGTGGAATAGCTGAAACACAGCAGAGTCAAAAACAAGACACAGCTAAGTCCAAACTGAGTCACAGCCCAGACATAACCGAGTCCGAGCCAAGTCCGAACTGCGTCACAGCCCAGACAAAACCAAGTCAGAGCCAAGTCCAAACTGAGTCACAGCCCAGACATAACCGAGTCAGAGCCAAGTCCAAACTGAGTCACAGTCCAGACATAACCGAGTCAGAGCCAAGTCCAACCTGAGTCACAGCCCAGACATAACCGAGTCAGAGCCAAGTCCGAACTGAGTCACAGCCCAGACATGACCGAGTCAGAACCAAGTCCAAACTGAGTCACAGCCCAGACATAACCGAGTCCGAGCCGAGTCAAGTCCGAACCGAGTCACAGCCCAGACATGACAGAGTCAGAGCCAAGTCCAAACTGAGTCACAGTCCAGACATAACCGAGTCAGAGCCAAGTCCAACCTGAGTCACAGCCCAGACATAACAGAGTCAGAGCCAAGTCCAAACTGAGTCACAGCCCAGACATAACCGAGTCCGAGCCAAGTCCAAACTGAGTCACAGCCCAGACATAACCGAGTCCGAGCCAAGTCCAAACTGAGTCACAGCCCAGACATAACCGAGTCCGAGCCGAGTCAAGTCCGAACCGAGTCACAGCCCAGACATAACCGAGTCCGAGCCAAGTCCAACCTGAGTCACAGCCCAGACATAACCGAGTCCGAGCCGAGTCAAGTCCGAACCGAGTCACAGCCCAGACATGACAGAGTCAGAGCCAAGTCCAAACTGAGTCACAGTCCAGACATAACCGAGTCAGAGCCAAGTCCAACCTGAGTCACAGCCCAGACATAACAGAGTCAGAGCCAAGTCCAAACTGAGTCACAGCCCAGACATAACCGAGTCCGAGCCGAGTCAAGTCCAACCTGAGTCACAGCCCAGACATAACAGAGTCAGAACCAAGTCCAAACTGAGTCACAGTCCAGACATGACAGAGTCAGAGCCAATTTATAAATGTCGGTCACAGCCCAGACATACAGTCGTCCTCAAAAGTATTCATACCCTCGAATTAAAGAAGGAAAATATTAGCCGTCAGTGAAATAAGTTGAAATTGACAAAAGTAATGATAAATAAAAATTCGATGAAAATCACAACACTGATTTTGAATTGTGGTTCGAAATAAATATTAAAAACAAACACACAAAAAATAAAACAAGAAAACAAGCATGATGGTGGTGGTCGGATGGGCCGTAGGTGCAGTGCGTAGTGCCCTGCAAGAAAAAGCGCAATATAAATCTAATCCATTATTATTATGATGATGATGGGGCTCCGAAGCGAAGATTTTGTTGAGTTTGTTTGAGGCAATCACTGCAATCAAGTCACTTGCTCCCTGGACCCCATTCCATCTGCCCTCTCCTGGTTCAACTCCTACCTCTACAATAGATCTCACAACATCTCCATCAACAATTGCACATCCCACACCATTGTGATGTACCCATGATGTTCCCCAAGGTTCGGTGCTTGGTCCCCTTCTGTTTATCCTGTATGCTTCCCCTTGGACACATCATTCGTAAACATGGACTGCACTTGCACAGCTATGTTGATGATACACAAGTTTACCTCTGCACCAAATCCATCTCCCCTACAACTGTATCAACCATCGCAAACTGCCTCTCAGCAATAAATCTCTGGATGACCACCAATTTCCTCAAACTCAACCACAATAAATTCAAAATCATGATCGGTCCCAAATCCCTCCTCCCTTCCACACAGGACTTCTCCATCACCATCAACAACCACACAGTCACGTCTCCCCACAATTCAGGAACTTTGGTATCATCTTCGACCCCACTCTCTCCCTTAAACCCCACATCCTTCATGTCACAAAAACAGCCTTCTTTCATCTACGAAACATCACACATCTACGTTCTTCACTCTCAAGCTCTGCTGCTGAAACACATTCATGCTTTTATTTAATCCAGACTAGACTACTGCAAAAGCCTCCTCTATAGACTCCCTCCTCCGATTTACAAAAACTGCAATACATTTAGAACTCCGCTGCCTGCCTCCTCACTTACACCCGCTCCAGAGACCACATCTACCCTGTCCTCCAACAGCTTCACTGGCTCCCCATAAAGCAATGCATCCATTTGAAAAAGGTCCTACTCATAACCTACAAAGCTCTCCATAACCTACAGTAGCTCCTCCATATCTTACAGCACCATATCTCCATATCTTCTTCAGCACCATCACCCTCCTCACCACCTCCGTCCTGCTGACTCCAACCTCCTAAATCCCATCGTCAAATCCAAGCATCCCTCTCCATATCAGCAACTCTGACACTCTGGCCACCTTCAAACAATAACTCAAAACTTACCTGTTCAACTCTACATAACCGTTCATGTTTTCCCTCCTGTCATATCTGTGTTATATCATTATTTGTCTGTAAAGCTTCTGAGTTCTTTTTAAAAAGTGCTATATAAATTATTATTATTTATTATTATTATTATTATTATTATTATTATTATTATTATTATTATTATTATTATTATTATTATTATTATTAATAATAATAATAATAATAATAATAGTTTTCTCTAATGTTCAAAAAGACATTTACACCTGTTGACAGGTATTTTGGTCTACTGTTCATATGAAAGGTGCTTTAATGTGACTGGGACAGTTTTTATTTTTTTATATTTCCAATCACAATTCAAAAACAATCCTATTTCACTAAATATAATTTTGTAAATTTGATTTATTATTAGTTTCTTGATATTTGAATTACTATTGTAAATTTTGCCTTTTCTTTAATTAGAGGGTATTGATAATTTTGAAGACTATTGTAACTGAGTCAGAGTAAAGTCTGAACAGAGTCACAGCCCAGACATAACCGAGTCAGAACCAAGTCAAAGCCAGAATCCAAGTCCCAAGCTTTGTTGAGTCTCAGCAGTTAAGTCATGTCATAGCTTAGTCATGGTTGCACAGTCACAGCTAAACAATTTTGTGCGAGTCGTTATTTCAAAGAGGTTGAATCAAAATAAACCTGTGTTAAGTCAGAGTCACAGGTGATCAGGTGAGTCCTGCAGCCTTTCAATGTGACGGACCGAGTCGCTATCAAGTTTTTCATCACTAAAACTCCTCTTCCTCTGCTATTGGACCATCAGAAACCCTTGATGGTTATTTACAGTTATTCATCGTAAACATCATGTGAACTGGGACAACAAACTTTTCCCAGCGAGCTGACTTTAAAGTCATCCCAGCTGAAGCAGGCAGGTCTGGACCCAGACCCGGCACCCCTCACCTGCGGAACTTGTCTCTCATCTTGTCCAGGTCATCCCTGGTCCGGGTGAGCTCTGCCTCCATGTAGTGGCGGCTGCTGTCAAACTCTGCCTCCATGGCCTCCATTTTATGGGTGGAGAGAGAGAGCCGGCGCCGCAGGTCCTCATTCTGCTGCTGGAGGATTCTGGGTAACAGGATAGAAATGGTTTAGGAGCTGATTTCACCATAACAAGGCAGTTCTGCTGAACAAGACCTTGGTGTCACCTTGTGTGTCATGTTCATGTTGTGCTGTAGACACTCAGGGAAACACTCAGAACCATCAGTGGATCCAAAGTTTTGACCCCCGAACACACTCTTGGTATCCGACCCAACCTGTCCTACTTTTTGGTACCCTTGCGTAGGGGTACTGATCTAACCGATCTGGACCAAAGAGGTGAAGCTTAACACACTGCAAGTCTTTGATTGGTTAAAAAAAAAAAAAAAGTCACTTTCCATGTGACCTGGCATAAAAACAAAACATGGATGACCCCTTTGTTTCTGTCTCCTGTGGTGTGGTGCTTTGGTTAAAAGGCGTTGCACTGCAATGATGTCACACGATCAAGTAGCAGCGCTACCCGGTTGATACTCTGCCTCCAGGGTAAGGGTACAGTTTGCTGTGGGGACGCAACATAAAATCAACATATCCGTAAAAAAACCCACCCAGCCCGACCTGACCCGACCCAGACACATGGATGGAAACTAGATTTAATTTAGCAAATAATCTGATTCAAGTTCCACTGACACTACGGTTCATATCCGCTCATATAGAAAATCTAACTATCAAAAAATAAGGGTGTGGCCCGTAAAGATTCGATTACAATTCACAAATGTCCAAAAACGATTTTCATAAATAAATGACCAGAATACAGTGACAAAATGTGGCAGTAACGAGAAGGTCCAGTCCAGTCCTCAGGACCCACTGCCCTGCATGTCTTCATGTGTTCCTACTCCTACACACCCGATTCAAATTCATGAACTTCCTAATCAAATTCTCTGCAACTTGTTAACAAGCCAATCATTTGATTCAGGAGTGAAAGAGTAGAGCTGCCAGCATAATTCTGCTTTTGTTTTGCCTGTGTAAAAAAAAGTGTAATCTCTTTTGTTGTTTCTATAATTGTCTGGCAGCCCCCCTTTCGTCTATTGATTTCTGTTTCTATTAATACATGTTCATATGTATACGCTCTTTTCCTTTCTACTTGGTAAGAAGTTGAATTTTTGCAGTGCTGAACATTGTTTTTGTAGTATAACTGCCAGTACATACATTTTTAAAAACTGTAAAAGAAGCCTTATTTTGACCAAAATCATCATCTCCAAATTCAGTTTGGTTTTTTTTTGCTGTTTTTTTTTAAATGCCGCATGCAATCTTCGATCCAAAGTTTAATACCACTTTATACTTTTTTTTTTTAACTAAAAATTGAAACTGAATGGATTTGAAATGAAAATGCATCCAATCTCGTGATTATCATTAATATGTGATAATTATTTGATAACTGAGTCGTAGCACCCTGAATTGTAATCCAGTAGAACAGTGAGGCACACCACTATTAAATAAGGTTAGCCTAAATGGATAGCTAGTTCTGCATTTGTGTGTGTTCCTGTACTTGCTACATTGTGAGGACCGTTTTGTGCTTTTATCCAACAAAGTGAGAACATTTTTGCAAAGTGACATTTTGGCCGGTCCTCGCCAGTGTTGTATAGTAACTAAGTAAAAATACTTCATTACTTTACTTAAGTAGTATTTTTTTATATTTGTACTTTACTTTACTACTTCTATTTCTGATTACTTTTACTTCACTACATTTTACGAGAAAAATCAATACTTTTACTCCATTACATTTACCTGAGTACCTTAGTTACTCGTTACAAAATAACAAGGAACCTAACAGCCAATGGACAATCTTTGTTTTGTTGTAGTGGGACTAGTAGCCACTAGTAGCAGCCTTGTGCAGCTGTCTCTGAAGCTAAACACACCTTTACCTGCCTCAGCAGCAGGTGAAAGGCTTTTTAGTATCGCTGGTCTGGTCTTCAGTCCAAGAAGAGTGAGACTGAGTCCTGGACATTTTGAGAAACAACTTCTTTTGAAGTTGAACAAAACGTTTTTCATGGTTCAGTAATGACTGGATGGACAGTTGAAGTGCTGTTGCGCTGCAGTCATGTTAAAGTTCAACCAATCAAGTTCTTTGTTTGTTTGCATCACCTCCGAGCACCAAGAAGGATTGTATATCAAATGCACATGGGTATGAATGTTGGTAGGCATGCATACAGGTCTGTAAGGATGTGTTTGTGTATACAGTATTTTTCTATATGGTTGGGTTTATGTGAGGAGGTATTGAAACTCCTTTACACTTTGCAAATTAAAACTTAAAAACTAAATTAAACAGAAATAAAGAAAATGTTAAACTCAAATTTCTGATTGCGTTTTATTAACAGTACTTTTTACTTTTGATACTTAAGTACAGTAAATACAAGCTACTTTTTTACTTTTACTCAAGTAATATTCTAGCAGGGACTTTTACTTTTACTTGAGTAATTTTCCAGTAAGGTACTTTTACTTTTACTCAAGTATGGCTTTTGGGTACTTTATACAACACTGGTCCTCACTAAGAAAGTCTAAGGAAAACCCATTTTTGAGGGTCAAGATTTGGTTTTAGAGTTTAAGTTACAGTTAGGGTTAGGACAAGGATTAGGTTTATGTAATCAGTTGTGGTGGTTAGAGTAAGGGGCTAGGGAAAGCATTGTGTCAATGAATGTCCTCACAAAGACAGAAGTACAAGAATGGGTGTGTGCATGTGTGTGTGCACAGTCAGTGCACAAATTAGTTTTGTCAGTAAATGCATGGTCTCAGTTCCCATGATGTTCCCACACTGTTACAGACCTAATTCTGAATGTCTGCAGCACAAAGTAACACCATCATGACACACAAACACACACATATTCTTGTACTGCATACATCTTGAGGACAGGGTAAAAAGATATACAAACTGAGGACTGGCATTTCTGCTGTTCGGTTTTTGGTTGGAAAACGATGTTTCTGATACTGGGTTGAGAAGATAAGACATGAGCAGACTCACCTGATCCTGTCAGAGTCTGATAAGGCCTCCTGAAACAGAGCAGAGAGAAGTCAGAACAACGACAGTCCCTCTGCTCGCTGAAACATTTAAAACCAGGTAAATTAAGATTTCAGTTTAAACAATTTAATAAACAAGTCTGTGGAAAAACAAAACTGTGACAAGAACATCTGGAAACATCTGGAGTGTTTCCAACAGGACAGTGCTGCAGGGGAAAACATGAGGACACACAGCAAGGAACCTTCAACGTTCAGAACCACCAGCACCCCGGTCACATGACACCCAGCCTCCATTTCCTCATGTCCACTCAGATCTGCACTACTTCACGCAGAAATTGATCCATAAACCACATTAACTCCCTCAGACTGCTGCTTTCAGGGTCAGATCAGATTCTGTTCAGAAGGCAGAGAACCAGACCTGCAAAGATGGCCTGAAACGCAGCTCCCACATCAGGGAGCAGATCTGAATCTCTGTAAGACGAAAACCAGAGTGATACTTATTCTAAATTATTCTGAAAACAGACAGCTTCACCCTTCAAATCCAGACTCAAAACCCATCTGTTGAAAACTGCATGTAAATCTATTAAATGTTTTTTTTTCCACATTCCTACTGTTCTTAACTTATTTATTTTAGCTTTTTTTTTTTTTTTAAATTGTATTTTCTGTCTCTTTGTTTTTACTGTTTAGTGTCCTTGGGTGTTCTGAAAGGCGCCATCAAATAAAATGTATTCTCATTAATTTATTGAAAACAGTCCTATAAGCAGCCTGTTCACGTCCAATCCTGCTGCAGATAAAATAATGTGCAACTCAATTTACCGCAACTGGTGACTTTTTTAAAACTACAAACATAATGAGCATAATCAGCTTTACTGACCACTGCAGCAAAGAAAAGCCTTAACACACACAAATATAAGAACCTGTGACACTGAAAGCTTCAGGAAAACAAAACGGTTCAAGATGTAAAAAAGGTTACATTTAATTTGTTTCATCTCAGAAATTGTATTCATTTTCATTTAAATCTTCAATAAAAGGAAGCTTTTTTTTTTTTTTTTTTTTACCTTTTTAAAATGATTTTTTTTGTGTGTTTGAACATTGATATGATAATAGTGACAGACTTTCCAGATTTTTAAAGTTTTTTTTCTGAAGAGAGAGAAAAAAAAAAAGCAGCAACTTTTTTTTGTTCCCCCAATAAATGTCTCAAAAAAAGGTCCAGGGGCCCAGTCATAATTACAGCAGTTAAAGGGTTGGAGGCAGGAGTCTCATCAAAAACAGCTGAAGCTCGTCTCAGTACACCTGCTGACTGTTAGGGCCTGGCTTCAGGACCGGGCTTCAGGACCGGGCTTCAGGACCGGGCTTCAGGACCGGGCCTCAGGACCGGGCTTGGGATCAGTCCTCCCTGACTAATTAGCTGATTCTGTCGGACCGTTTTATGTACCAAGGTGTCACTGCCGTCCTTTGGATCTCTGAACAAGGTAAAGGTTCTAGACTCTGTTCACCTGGACCTGTTTTCCAGGACATTTCCAGGACCACTGGACTTTGAGTCACTGTCAGGTCAGCTGATGTCGATAAAGCTGCATTAAAGTCTGTCGATGAGTGTCGACGTATGGAAAGAGCCACGCGTCGGCTCCCAGCATGCACCAGGGTGTCAGGTGACCGACCCTCTCAGCTGTTCCACTGATCATCCACAGAAGTGGAGAAGCCAATCAGAAAGCTCCGTTCTGCTCTGATGATGATGACGAGTTGCAAACCTGAACTGATCAGATCAATGTCGGGGAGGCAGATAAAGGACCTGACCTTTGGACTGATGTATTACAGGCTCAGAGGACATTATTCAGAGCGATTACCACCATTATCAATTAGAATATTGATCATAAAACTGAACTCTCTCGGTTCCTTGCTCTTCATCATCCTCATCCTCATATCTGACTGGAAACCTTCAGCTTTTGGAGGACAGAGTAATCACAACACCAGCATCTAAGTTCCTGCTTCTCTCACACAACCCAGTCAGATTCAGACAGACACCAGTCCTGAACCAGTCCAGGACCAGTTCTGGTCCAGCCCAGGGTGAAGGAAGGAGTGGGGGAGGTGCAGGGACAAAGGGAAGGAGGTGTTGCTCCTCCTCTGACCTACCTGGATATGGGACAGCAGGGACTGATTGGACATGGGACGTTTGTGTCTCCGAGGCTCTTTTGTGTCCTGAGCCTCCATTTTTACTCTTCTAAACACGTCTTCATTGGACCTCGTCTTCTGTGTGATGTCATCATGCCCTGCCCCCTCCTCCCGCAAAGTCTGGCACCAGCTGTTGGGTCGCCGCACCGAGGCAACCCAGCCGTCCCAGCGCCGAGTCCTTTCCGTAGGGTCTACGTGCCGGGTCCTGTTGCCACGGTGACGGCCGCGTTGGTGGGCGGAGCCTTCGTGCCCTCTGAGACGAGATTTGCCAAGCAGTGTGAGGCGGGCGGGGCTAAGGACCCGACAGGTGATCTCATCCAGAAAATTGGAGAAGCGGACCTTCTCCTCCAGAGCCTGCATCCTCCAGTTCCAGCTGGTCCTGGAGGGGGACGATGGGGCCGAGGACCGCACCGAAGACGGCTTCCGCGGCTCAGCGTGCTCCAAAGCACGAGTCGGCAGACGGCAGGCGGCGCCATCATCAAGCAGCTCTGCTGACTTGGACTTCCTGATGATGTCATACGTGTGATCCACCCCCAGTGAAGCTGGCTGCTTGAGGATGCCTTTTGGGAGGGGGGCGGTCTGCGTCCGACCTGTAGCGGTCTGGGTCCAGTTAGTCCCCCTAGACTCCTGGGACAGATGTGGCTTGGCTGGGGCGGAGCTTCTGTGGGTTCTTTCGACGTGAGAACTCTTCACGGCGCGTTGAGTACTCGGATGTTGACGAGGACTCGCAGCGAGGTGCTCAAACGTCGACGCGCCCGGCCCCGCAGTTCTGGTCCGATTGATCCGGTTACGCTGTGGGGCCGGGCTGCTGAAGAGTGGGGGAGGGGGGATGCAGAGCTCCAGACTGGAAAGGCTAGAGACGTCCAGTTCGCTGTCTGACGGCGGCGGTGGCGAGATCTGGACGCTGGGGTGCGACCCGGTGCTGTGGGTGCGGTGCTGGGGAGGGGGTGGTGGTGTGTTCAGGGCGCATTTCTTTACCTGACTGATGTCGGGCTGCAGCGCAGGCGGCGGCGGAGCGGTGGGCAGAGCGTGGCGTGTCTCGCGGTGCTGTGGCGGAGCCTTCCGGTACGGCTTCCTGGCCGGGGCGGCACTCGTCATTCTCGGCCGGCGTCCTTCCTGTCCTGGGTCTGGTCGGTCTGTCAGTCCTGCTGGGAGAACAAGTATGGAAGTAGTCACCTGCCGCTCGCCCACCTACTGCTCGCCACAACGCCACCACCACGACTGGACCCCGTTACCACAGCCACACCAACATCCACCACTCTCTCTCTCTGTGCAGATCAATGCTCGGTTGCCCCTCATCAATATCAAACAATGTGTGTGTGTGTGTGTGTGTGTGTGTAGGGCGGCCTCGGGCCATGCATCGATCATGTTATTTTCAGAACAGGAAGTGTTGCTGCATTGATCTGCATCAGGCTAATGTTAGCTTGTTGTTGTGAATGACAGAGTAGCTAATGCTGCTAACATGCTAATCATCCCTGCTGCCGTCAGGATGTTTACGTGTTTACAGTTTGGACAGCTGTAAGCACTTGTATGTGATGTCACTCAGACACAGCTGTTGTGTATTCTTTTTTGTGGTTTAGATTATTATTTTTTGTTTGTTTGTTGTTTCTTCTTTTTTTGGGGGTGGGGGAGGGGGGGGTGTTGTCGTGTTTTGTTTTGAAGATGTAAAATGATAAAGTGAGTCTGTGATGACAGAACCGTCATACAGATACGTGTTCTGCAGGAATCCTGATCGTCACTTTCCGCTCCATTTAGCCCATTAGTGGCACATGACCACATGCTGCCCTCAGGGAGCCAATGAGGGCCATCGATTGCTGCGTCACTTCCTGTGCAGCACGTAGACTTTCCATCTCTGTGGGGAGGCTCACAAACTACTATAGAGATGGGATTTATGGCTCTTTGAAGGGAACCTGATCATAAGGACCCACTCCTTTTAAAGAACCATTCAAGACTGGCTCATTCGTATTTTTTTATCTTTTCCAATTCAATCAATAGTAACTTTTTTTTTTTTTTTTAAATCAAGGAAATAATCATTGGTAGCGAATTCTAAAGGCAAGATTTTAAATTATAATAGTTGAAACTTCCACACCCCATTACATATATATATATATATATATATATATATATATATATATATATATATATATATATATATATATATATATATATATAAAGAAAATATTCTGAATTATTGGTTATATTGCATCTGGCTTGTTAGGCCCGAGCACCGAAGGCGGTGCGAAGGCCTATTGAAACCCTCGCGTTTATTATTATTTAGGCCCGAGCACCGAAGGCGGTGCGAAGGCCTATTGTTTTGCAAATGTTTATTATTAGGCCCGAGCACCGAAGGCGGTGCGAAGGCCTATTGTAATGCAAGCGTTTCTTCCTTATTAGGCCCGAGCACCGAAGGCGGTGCGAAGGCCTATTGTTCTGCAAATGTTTATTATTCTTCTTCCGCTTCTTCTTTTTCCTCTGCCAAATAAAGGCCAGTTTTGGGGGCCTGAACATGCTCAAAAACTCACCAAATTTTGGCTACCCCCCCATTTAAAATCGAAAAATTTCATAATTTGGCGTTTTCGTGACCGCTCGGGCAAAACTGCGCTCTAGCGCCACCTTTTGCAAGAGCCCCAGAACTGCATGTCACCGATCTGCACGAAATTCGGTACACTTGTTCTACGCGTCAGGGCGGACAAAAAAGCCTCTTAACGTCGTGGTGAAAAGTCGACAGGAAGTCGGCCATTTTAGGTCAAAGTCGCCATTTTGGCGTTTTTTGCTGTCGCATTTGCGTTAACTCCTCAGAAACGGCAAATAGCAGAGACACCAGGGTGGTCTCTTTGTGTTCACAAGGCATGTGAGATTTCTAGTTGTGCTCTGCATTAAGAAATCTGTAAGCGTGTGGAGGGGGTGGAGCCTAAAAGGTGACCTCCTCGCCATGAAACACGAAACTGATATAACTCTGGCATAAAACCAGATATCTGCACCAAAATTGCTACGTGTGATGCTGGTCAGATGCTGAACACACCTATATGACCATTTCCGGTTTTCACCTTAGCCCCGCCCCCTGACGCCAGGAAGTGTCACTTTTTAGTGTCTGGAGTCCAGAACTTCAATGATGAAGCCGATGGATTTGAAAGTGCTTCCAAACGTGTCAAACCCTTCCACCATGCCACAATAAAAAACTCAAGTCGATACGCCAAACGCAACCATGGCGAATATCAGCCCAACGCCATGGAAACAGGAAGTACATGGAAATGACACAGAGAAAGGTCCGATCTCCACCAAACTTGCTACAGATGATGATGGTCATCCCCTGAACTCATTCACGTGGAGATATTTCGGATATCTTTAAAAATGGCTCAATAGCGCCCCCTAGAAATCTTCAAATGATCAGCCCCGCCCACCACAATGACCCACAAGCATGAAATTTGGCACAGTGGTAGAACATATCAGGACCTACAAAAAACCCTCCTGGACCATTTGGATTAATACGACAGGAAGTCGGCCATTAAGAAAAAAGTGCCATTTTTCTGACGATTTCTTGATGACATATTTGCGTTAACTCCTCAGAGACCGCTAATGGTACAGCCATCACGATGGTCTCTTTCTGTTCACAAGGCATGTGAGATTTCTAGTTGTGCTCTGCATTAAGAAATCTGAAAGCGTGTGGAGGGGGCGGAGCCTAAAAGGTGACCTTCTCGCCATGAAACACGAAACTGATATAACTCTGGAATAAAACCAGATATTTGCACCAAACTTGGTACGTGTGATGCTGGTCAGATGCTGAACACACCTATATGACCATTTCCGGTTTTCACCTTAGCCCCGCCCCCTCGGGACAGGAAGTGCCTGTAAATAAGACACGGATGGCCAGATCTCTACCAAACATGGCACAGATGATGATGTTCATAACCTGATGTCATTTACATGGACACATGTTACAGAATTTTTACTGTGGCTCGACAGCGCCCCCTACAAACCTTCAAATGATCATATTGACCTACCAGATCAACCGAAGGCCATGAAATTCAGCACACTGGTAGAACATTGCACGGATTACATGGACACGTGTTCTACAAGTTTAAATATGGCTCTACAGCGCCCCCTACAAACCTTCAAATGAGCATTTAGGGCTTACAAAACAACCGAAGTCCATGAAATTCAGCACACTGGTAGAACATGGACACATTTTCTAGACATTCAAATGTGGCTCTACAGCGCCCCCTACAAAGCTTCAAATGATCATTTTGGGCTACCAGAACAACCGAAGGCCATGAAATTCAGCACACTGGTAGAACATGGACAGATCTTTCAGAAATTTATATGTGGCTCAACAGCGCCCCCTGCAAACATTCAAATGATCATGTTGGCCGACCCGATCAACCAAAGGCCATGAAATTCAGCACACTAGTAGAACATGACAAGGATTCCATGGATACGTGTTCCTGAAGTTTAAATGTGGCTCTACAGCGCCCCCTACAAACCTTCAAATGATCATTCTGAGCTGACACATCAACGAAACGGCATGAAATTCAGCAAACTAGTAGAACATGACACAGACTACGCGGTGCATAGGCCTGAGCGGCGCCAGAGGTGCGAGGGCCTTCATCGCCGCTTGCGGCTTTAATTAGGCCCGAGCACCGAAGGCGGTGCGAAGGCCTATTGTAATGCAAGCGTTTCTTCCTTATTATTCTTATTATTCTCCCGTCAAATGAATTGCATTTTTGGGGGCCTTAACATACTCAAAAAGTCACCAAATTTTGGCTACCCCCCCATTTAAAATCGAAAAATTTCATAATTTGCCATTTTCGTGACCGCTCGGGCAAAACTGAGCTCTAGCGCCACCTTTTGCAAGGTCCCCAGAACTGCATGTCACCGATTTTTACGAAACTCGGTACACTTGTTCTACATGTCGGGGCGGACAAAAAAGCCTCTTAACGTCGTGGTGCCAGGTCTACAGGAAGTCGGCCATTTTGGGTCAAAGTCGCCATTTTGGCGTTTCACTCACGTCGCATTTGCGTTAACTCCTCACAAACCGCAAATGGTACGGTCACCCAGATGGTCTCTTTGTGTTCACAAGGCATGTGAGATTTCTACTTGTGCTCTGCATTCAGAAATCTGTAAGCGTGTGGAGGGGGCGGAGCCTGAAAGATGACCTTCTCGCCATGAAAAACGAAACGGATATAACTCTGGCATAAAACCAGATATCTGCACCAAAATTGCTACGTATGATGCCGGTCAGATGCTGAACACACCTATATGACCATTTCCGGTTTTCACCTTAGCCCCGCCCCCTGGCGCCAGGAAGTGTCACTTTTTAGTGTCTGGAGTCCAGAACTTCATTGATGAAGTCGATGGATTTGAAAGTGCTTCCAAACGTGTCAAACCCTTCCACGATGCCACAATAAAAAACTCAAGTCGATACGCCAAACGCAACCATGGCGAATATCAGCCCAACGCCATGGAAACAGGAAGTACATGGAAATGACACAAAGAAAGGTCCGATCTCCACCAAACTTGCTACAGATGATGATGGTCATCCCCTGAACTCATTCACGTGGAGATATTTTGGATATCTTTAAAAATGGCTCAATAGCGCCCCCTACAAATCTCCTAATGATCAGCCCCGCCCACCACAATGACCCACAAGCATGAAATTTGGCACAGTGGTAGAACATATCAGGACCTACAAAAAACCCTCTTGGACCATTTGGATTGATACGACAGGAAGTCGGCCATTTTGAAAAATGTGCCATTTTTCTGACGATTTCTTGATGACATATTTGCGTTAAGTCCTCATAAACCGCTAATGGTACAGCCATCACGATGGTCTCTTTGTGTTCACAAGGCATGTCAGATTTCTAGTTGTGCTCTGCATTAAGAAATCTGTAAGCGTGTGGAGGGGGCGGAGCCTAAAAGGTGACCTTCTCGCCATGAAACACGAAACTCATATAACTCAGGCATAAAACCAGATATCTGGACCAAACTTGGTACGTGTGATGCTGGTCAGATGCTGAACACACCTATATGACCATTTCCGGTTTTCGCCTTAGCCCCGCCCCCTGGCGACAGGAAGTGTCACTTTTCAGTGTTTGGGGTCCAGAACTTCAATGATGAAGCCGATGGATTTGAAAGTGCTTCCAAACGTGTCAAACCCTTCCACGATGGCACAATAAAAAACTCAAGTCGATACGCCAAACGCAACCATGGCGAATATCAGCCCAACGCCATGGAAACAGGAAGTACATGGAAATGACACAAAGAAAGGTCCGATCTCCACCAAACTTGCTACAGATGATGACGGTCATGCCCTGAACTCATTCATGTGGAGATATTTCGGATATCTTTAAAAATGGCTCAATAGCGCCCCCTAGAAATCTTCAAATGATCAGCCCCGCCCACCACAATGACCCACAAGCATGAAATTTGGCACAGTGGTAGAACATATCAGGACCTACAAAAAACCCTCTTGGACCATTTGGATTAATACGACAGGAAGTCGGCCATTTTGAAAAAAGTGCCATTTTTCTGACGATTTCTTGATGACATATTTGCGTTAACTCCTCAGAGACCGCTAATGGTACAGCCATCACGATGGTCTCTTTGTGTTCAGAAGGCATGTGAGATTTCTAGTTGTGCTCTGCATTAAGAAATCTGTAAGCGTGTGGAGGGGGCGGAGCCTAAAAGGTGACCTTCTCGCCATGAAACACGACACTCATATAACTCTGGCATAAAACCAGATATCTGCACCAAACTTGGTACGTGTGATGCTGGTCAGATGCTGAACACACCTTTATGACCATTTCCGGTTTTCACCTTGGCCCCGCCCCCTCCGGACAGGAAGTGCCTGTAAATAACACACGGATGGCCAGATCTCGATCAAACTTGGCACAGATGATGATGTTCATAACCTGATCTCATTTACATGGACACATGTTCCAGAATTTTTAATGTGGCTCTACAGCGCCCCCTACAAACCTTCTAATGATCATTTAGGCCTACCAGATCAACCGAAGACCATGACATTCAGCACACTGGTAGAACATGAAACAGTTTACATGGACACGTGTTTCTGAAGTTTAAATGTGGCTCTACAGCGCCCCCTACAAACCTTTAAATGATCATTCTGAGCTAACACATCAACCAAACGCCATGAAATTCGGCACACTGGTAGAACATGACACGGACTACGCGGTGCATAGGCCTGAGCGGCGCCAGAGGTGCGAGGGCCTTCATCGCCGCTTGCGGCTTTAATTATTAGGCCCGAGCACCGAAGGCGGTGCGAAGGCCTATTGTATCTCTAGCGTTTTTTCTTATTATTATTATTATTATTATTATTATTATTCTTCTTCCGCACATATTTTGCCATTTTTGGGGGCCTGAACATGCTCAAAAACTCACCAAATTTTGGCTACCCCCATATTCGTAATCGAAAAATTTAAGAATTTGCCATTTTCGGGACCGCACATAGCTCTCTAGCGCCACCTTTTGCGATTATGCCAGAACTGCATGTTGCAGAATTTTACCAAATTCGGTACACTTACTCTACATGTTGATACGGACTAAAAAGCCTCTTGGACCCATGCTCTAAGGTCAACAGGAAGTCGGCCATCTTGGATCAAAGTCGCCATTTTGGCGTTTACTCACATCGCATTTGCGTTAACTCCTCATAAACCGCAATTCGCACGGTCACCATGATGGTCTCTATGTGTTCAGAAGGCATGTGACATTTCTAGTTGTGCTCTGCATTCAGAAATATGTTAGCGTTTGGAGGGGGCGGAGCCTCAAACATGACCTTCTCGCCATGTAACACGAAACTGATATAACTCTGGCATTAAACCAGATATTTACACGAAAATTGCGACGTGTGATGCTGGTCATATGCTGAACACACCTATATGACCATTTCTGGATTTTATAATTAGCCCCCCCCCCTGGGCGGTGCCGCAAATTTAGCCTCCTCGCCATGAAACACGAAACTGATATAACTCTGTCATAAAACTAGATATCTGCACCAAAATTGATACATGTGATGCTGGTCAGATGCTGAACACATCTGTGTGACCACTTCCGGTTTTCGTCTAAGCCCCGCCCCCTGGGGACAGGAAGTGTTGCTTTTCAGTGTCTGGGGTCCACAACTTCAATGATCAAGCCCAGGGACTTGAAAGTGCTTCACAACGTCTCAAACCCTTCCATGATGATGCAATAAAAACCTCAAGTCGATTCGCCAAACGTAACCATGGCGAATATCAGCCCAACGCCATCGACACAGGAAGTGCATGGAAATGAACCAAAGGAAGGTCCGATCTCCACCAAACTTGCTACAGATGATGATGGTCATGCTCTGAACTCATTCACATGGAGATATTTTGGATATCTTAAAAAAAGGCTCAATAGCGCCCCCTACAAATCTTTAAATGATTAGCCCCGCCCACCAGAATGACCCACAAGCATGAAATTCGGCACAGTGGTAGAACATGTCAGGACCTACAAAATGAGAATCAGGTTCGTTTTGATCAAATCGACAGGAAGTCGGCCATTTTGAAAAAACTGTCATTTTTCGCCTCTTTTCGGACGATTTCTTTATGACATATTTGTGTTAACTCCTCAGAGACTGCTAATGGTACAGCCATCACGATGGTCTCTTTGTGTTCAGAAGGCATGTGACATTTCTAGTTGTGCTCTGCATTCAGAAATCTGCAAGGGTGTGGAGGGGGCCGATCCTCAAGGTTGACCTTCTCGCCATGAAACACGAAACTCATATATCTCTGGCATAAAACCACATATCTGCACCAAACTTGGTACGTATGATGCCGGTCAGATGCTGAACACACCTAGATGACCATTTCCGGTTTTCACCTTAGCCCCGCCCCCTCGGGACAGGAACTGCCTGTAAATAACACACGGATGGCCAGATCTCTACCAAACTTGGCACAGATGATGATGTTCATAACCTGATCTCATTTACATGGACACATGTTCCAGAATTTTTAATGTGGCTCTACAGCGCCCCCTGCAAACCTTCTAATGATCATTTAGGCCTACCAGATCAACCGAAGGCCATGAAATTCGGCACACTGGTAGAACATGACACAGACTAGGCGGTGCATAGGCCTGAGCGGCGCCAGAGGTGCGAGGGCCTTCATCGCCGCTTGCGGCTTTAATTATTATTCTTATTCTTCTCTCAAATGAATTGCATTTTTGGGGGCCTGAACATGCTCGAAAAGTCACCAAATTTTGCCTACCCCCCCAGACGAATCTGAAAAATTTCGTATTTTGGCATTTTCGTGACCGCTCGGGCAAAACTGCGCGAGAGCGCCACCTTTTGGAAAGTCCCCAGAACTGCATGTCACCGATCTTTACGAAACTCGGTACACTTGTTCTACATGTCGGGGCGGACAAAAAAGCCTCTTAACGTCGTGGTGCCAGGTCTACAGGAAGTCGGCCATTTTGGGTCAAAGTCGCCATTTTGGCGTTTCACTCACGTCGCATTTGCGTTAACTCCTCATAAACCGCAAATGGTACGGTCACCCCGATGGTCTTTTTGTGTTCACAAGGCATGTGGGATTTCTAGTTGTGCTCTGCATTCAGAAATCTGTAAGCGTGTGGAGGGGGCGGAGCCTCAAAGTTGACCTTCTCGCCATGAAACACGAAACTGATATAACTCTGGCATAAAACCAGATATCTGCACCAAAATTGGTAGGTATAATGCCTGCCGGATGCTGAACACACCTATAGGACCATTTCCGGTTTTCGCCTTAGCCCCGCCCCCTGGCGACAGGAAGTGTCACTTTTCAGTGCTTGGGGTCCAGAACTTCATTGATGAAGCCGATGGATTTGAAAGTGCTTCCAAACGTGTCAAACCCTTCCATGATGCCACAATAAAAAACTCAAGTCGTTACGCCAAACACAACCATGGCGAATATCAGCCCAACGCCATGGAAACAGGAAGTACATGGAAATGACACAAAGAAAGGTCCGATCTCCACCAAACTTGCTACAGATGATGATGGTCATCCCCTGAACTCATTCACGTGGAAATATTTCGGATATCTTTAAAAATGGCTCAATAGCGCCCCCTACAAATCTTCAAATGATCAGCCCCGCCCACCACAATGACCCACAAGCATGAAATTTGGCACAGTGGTAGAACATATCAGGACCTACAAAAAACCCTCTTGGACCATTTGGATTAATCCGACAGGAAGTCGGCCATTTTGAAAAAAGTGCCATTTTTCTGATGATTTCTTGATGACATATTTGCGTTAACTCCTCAGAGACCGCTAATGGTACAGCCATCACGATGGTCTCTTTGTGTTCACAAGGCATGTGAGATTTCTAGTTGTGCTCTGCATTAAGAAATCTGTAAGCGTGTGGAGGGGGCGGAGCCTGAAAGTTGACCTTCTCGCCATGAAACACGAAACTGATATAACTCTGGCATAAAACCAGATATCTGCACCAAAATTGCTACGTGTGATGCTGGTCAGATGCTGAACACACCTATATGACCATTTCCGGTTTTCACCTTAGCCCCGCCCCCTCGGGACAGGAAGTGCCTGTAAATTAGACACGGATGGCCAGATCTCTACCAAACTCTGCACAGATGATGATGTTCCTAACCTGATCTCATTTACATGGACACATTTTGCAGAAATTTCAATGTGGCTCTATAGCACCCCCTGCAAACCTGCAAATGATCATTTTGGCCGACCTGATCAACGGAAGGCCATGAAATTCAGCACACTGGTAGAACATGACACGGATTACATGGATACGGGTTCCTGAACTTTAAATGTGGCTCTACAGCGCCCCCTACAAACCTTCAAATGATCATTCTGAGGCAACACATCAACCAAACGCCATGAAATTCGGCACACTGGTAGAACATGACACAGACTACGCGGTGCATAGGCCTGAGCAGCGCCAGAGGTGCGAGGGCCTTCATCGCCGCTTGCGGCTTTAATATTATTATTATTCTTTTTCTTCTGCCACTTTAAGCGCATTTTAGGGGGTCTGAACATGCTCAAAAACTCACCAAATTTTGCGTACCCCCCCAAGGGAATGTGTAAAATTACGTATTTTCGGGTGTTCGGGCATGTTCGGGCAAAAATTGCGCGACGGCGCCACCTATTTTGAGTGCCCCGCCACTGCATCCCATCAATCTTCATGAAAATCGGTACACATGTTCTACATGCCAGGGCGAACAAAAAAGCCTCTTAACGTCGTGGTGCCAAGTCTACAGGAAGTCGGCCATTTTGGGTCAAAGTCGCCATTTTGGCGTTTTACTCACCTCGCATTTGAACGAACTTGTCCTAGGGCTTTATTGGTAGGGCCACCAAAATCGGTCAGAATGTTCCCAAGGCATGTGTCATCAAAAGTTATCAAAAGATTTTTGATAAGTCAAAGCATGTGGACTGGGCGGGGCCTGAAAGTTTGATGTCTCGCCATGAAAAATCAATCACATATAACTCCCACATAAAAAGAGATATCTGAACCAAAACTCTTGAGTGAGATGCCAATACGACCCTGAACACATAAACATGTCAATATTTTATTATGTCATAGCCCCGCCCCATTGTTACACTCACCATTTTGACATTAAGTCACCACGCATTTGAACAAACTTGTCCTAGGGCGTTTACCGTACGGCCACCAAAATTGGTCAGGATGTTCCCAAAGCATGTGTGATCAAAAGTTATCAAAAGCTTTTTGATAGGAAAAAGTATGTGGCATCGGCGGGGCTTCAAAGATGGCCCTCTCACCATGGAACACAATGTACCTTAGCTCCGCCTCCTGGTGACAGGAAGTGCTGTTTTTCTTACTCTTACTGGCTCACCTCAACAAGCAAGTCAACACCTTTCAGGACCCATTACAGTTGACATATGGTAATGGACTTGGGGTTGAAGACGCCATCATCTTCCTGCTTCAGAGAGCCCACTGTCATCTGAACCAGTCAGGCAGCACTTTGAGGGTCATGTTCTTTGATTTTTCAAGTGCCTTTAATACTATTCTGCCTGCATTACTATGTGAGAAGCTCTATAACTTCCAGTTGGATCTCACAACCACCTAGATTTACAACTACCTAACAAACAGACCACAGTTTGTGAGACTGAAAGGTTGTGTGTCTGAGATGGTGATCAGCAGCACTGGAGCACCACAAGGAACTGCAGAAATACTCTGATGACTCTGCAGTTGTGGGGTGTATCAGTGATGGACAAGAAGCCGAGTACAGGGAACTGGTCAGTCAGTTTGTGAAATGGTAACAATCAGCTCATCTTAAATACCAGCAAGACTAAAGAGATGAATGTTGACTTCAGGAGGAGCAAGAATAAGCAGCATAGTACTGTCTACATCCTGGAAGAGGAGGTGGAGTTGCTGGAGAACTACAAATACCTGGAGATCAGCTGGACATTAGACAAGACTGGAAATGTAACACTGACTACATCTACAAGAAAGGTCAGAGCAGACTCTACTTCTTAAGCAAGCTGAGATCATTCAACGTCTGCACTTTTCACAAGAGACTTGTAAAATATCTGCAACATCTTGGTGCAATCAGCTCTGCAGCATCTGCTGGGGCAGCAGCATCAGAATCAGAGACGTGAAGAAACTAAACAAGCTGATCAAGAAAGCTGGTTCTGTGCTGGGGAGAACTCTGAAACTGCTGGAGCTGATTCTTCAGAAAAGAATGCTGCACAAGGCGATGAAGATGATGGAGGATTTTTCCTCCTCTCCACAACACGGTCAAGAATCAACACAGTGTGTTCTGTGGGAGGCTGCGTCAGGTTCACTGTAGGATGGAGAGATGCAGAAATTCATTCCTACCGGCGGCATCACCCTGAAGAAGACACTGACTGACTGAAATAGAAATAAAACAATAATCATATGTTGTGATAACCAAAAAAGTGAGCTTTTTACAATATTGAATTTCCCTTCTGGGATAAACAAAGTATTTTTCAATTAATTTCATTTCATTTTCTGACTCTTTGCTCCTGATCATCAATCATATAGGTCAGAGATTTGAAAATACTTTATGTGTCAAACCCTTTGCTGACACTACAGTGTCCTCAGGTAGATTTGCCAGAAGAAACCATGTCAAAATTAGCCCCAATGCCATACCAACAGAAAAGACCTAAAGTAACACATAAAAAATGTTGATCTCTACCACTCGCCACAGATCCTGAACTCATTTACATAGACATGTGTTGGATAGGTAAAGTTCATAAAGCTCCATAGCACCCACAGAAAACTTCAAATGGTGAGCCCCAGCCAGCACAAAAAACTGCAGGAATGAAATTTGGCACACAGTTATGATGTGACACTGACTACGAGGTGCATAGGCCGGAGCGCCGCCAGAGGTGCGAGGGCCTTCAATGCCGCTTGCGGCTTTAATGTTTTCATTGTAATCGTTTTATAAGTTGGCTCCATATCCCTGAGCTTTGACAATGAGATCACCATTTTAGGTTTTCCCCTCACCCAAAGAGTTTGTGACAACAAAAATTAAACTGGCTACAAATATCTTCCATGGACCTATCGCTTACCTCCCCAAGTTTTTTCACACAACATTTTAGTTAAAAATAGGCTAATCTAGAAATATATGTACCAATATAAAACTTCTTAAAAGAATTTTTCTTCAAGAAAATGATGGAAAAATGCAGAAATACAAGAAAAATATAGATTAAAATAGAATAAACCTAAATTATAGATAATGTTTTGGATAAAACTCACAGTAACTCTTTCTGCCCAAAGGTGTGTTCACGAGAAAGAAGCATGTTGGACTTTAGAAGCCCGTGATGGCTCGCATGTGTCACAGGAACGCAGCATGGACAATGTAGAATGCCTCACAACTGCATCTCGATTCTTACGGTTCATTTAAAAGAGCCGTTCAAAAGAATCGGTTCATTCATGAACGTCACATCTCTATCACAAACATGCGCTGAAACGTTCATACGTGTGCTGATGGTTCAGACGTCATCTGTCCTGGACGAACACACGTCAATGCTTCTGACTGATGTGGAAAAGTGGGCGGGGCTTCTGTGACAACACTCCCTTTATTAGAAGTTCTCCACCATATATGGTCAGAGGTCGGAATCAGTACAGCTGATCCACATGTCACAGTGGGGTCCTCCAGGTGTGAAATGTTTTCATGGTTTCCGGTTTTACAGAAATCTCTGGAGTTCCTCTAAACAGTTTCTTCTAAAACCGCCATGTTTTGTGGTTCTGTGTGATCCGGATCGTATTGCTAACCTCTGACAGACAGCAGACCAAAACTTCTCATAAAAACCTGAACATGTTTGAAGACCAGAAGAGTCTCAACCTTTACAACTTGTACTGAAAACATCAGTTTTTTTTTCCTGTTTAAATTAAATCACTTGAATGTGTCTTAAATTAAATTACCATGCAGTCAATCACACCATCTGTCTTCACAGTCTGAATTTAACTTATTTGTTCTTGGTGCATCCTCGTCCTCCTCTTCCTCTCATAGCACCAGAGCAAAAGGAGGGCATTTCAGTCGGTGAACTTTGAGCTTGCATTGACATCCCAACATTTTAAGAAATTCATTTGAACACATTGTTTAATTTGGGAAACCGCATGTTAAAATGGAGCCAGACAACTTCAACTTTCGGGACAAAATCTCCAGGACGTTTGCGTTTCATTCTGCACAGTAAAGCCTTCCCACTGTGTTCTGGTTAAACTGGTGTGAACATGGGCCGGTTTGCCAGAAAACACATTCTGAAGCTCCAGATCAGAGCCAGCGTCAGTGCCAGAACCGTAACGGGTCAGGTCGTCAGCTGATCACCACAGACAACCTGAAGCCAGTTCATCTGCTCCGACTGTTTTTCCAGGTGTGTGTGAGTGTTTTTACCTGAGATGTGAGCGTCTCCGGCACAGACTTCATCCACAGAAGTGACAAGACCTGAAAGAGATCCAGCGGTCAGAGTTCAAACATTCACTCCTGACATCTCACCTGCTGGTCAGGAGCAATCAGCTGATTTTAACAGGAAGTCACGTTCATGTGTCAAACTGGTTGAACAAAAAACATGAAATTCTGTCCATGCAAGCAGACCGATGATGGTCACAGTCTCCTCCTCCTTACCTCATGCTCTTCATCCTCTCTGCTGCCTCTCACAATCAGCTCAGCTGCTCCTCCTCTTCCTCCTGTGAGCATGTGAGCCTCACTCCTCAAATAACCTGAAACATGAAATGGGGAGATGGAAACAAAGAAATACAGATTCAGACCTGGAATAGTACTGAAGGGTTAAAACCACCTGGTTAAGCCCCGCCCCTTCTGACATCACTGATGTCTGAGAATAGAAACAGACATGTTTTCTGACAGACTTCAAACCAATCAGTGAACCACCCACCTCTGACATCACAGCAGGAAACGAGGAACCAGGAAACTGACCTGAGGTCAGTGTGAGGTTTGTGCTACACTTCCCAGAATGCACTGCTGATTGGGGATCGACATTAGGGCTGGACGATATAGAAAAAAAGATTATCGATAAAAAAAAAAAAAAAAAAAAAATTGGTATTGATCGATAGATATTTATAAAAAAAAGAAAAAAAAAAAGAAGCCATTATCAAATTAAAAGCTATTTTAGGTGCAGCCCTGGCCATTTAAGCTTTTGCTGAATGACCTACTTATAATAAAGATCACACTAAAGCCGTTTTCAGACTTGCATTGCGGAACATGAGCAGTAAAGTCCATCCGCTCTTTAAACTGACTCGTCTTTTCAAACATGCCGCTTCCTTGCGGACTTATAGCATCCCGGGCGGCGGGCGCTTCTATTCATCAGGAATTGTTGCGGAAAAGTCAGAACAGCCCCACTCTTTCTTCAACTCTGTCCGGAACATTTTCTTGTGTGTTCAGCCAAAATGACGTTCCGTAACATTTTCGCTCTTGTGACATGGAGACCAGCCAGTAGCTACATGTCCGCTACATCTCTGAGGTAAAAGACCGGTACGCATGTCTGATTGCAAACGTTATAAAAGGACAGAGTCTGCAATATTACCGCTTTCCAGTGCAAGTCTGAAAGGGGCGTAACATTGAATTCCAGTTCATCCTTTGCCTGGGTCTAAATTTGTGATTGGTTTGGCGGAAGGAGTGACTGTAGTATCATGCTACCTGACAGGCTAAAGCGGAAAACTGTGCTTCTATATTGAACTTTTATTGACCCTCTTTTTTTTCTATTGAAAAAACCTCTATCGATCAATATATATTGATATTTAATTATCGTCCAGCCCTAATAGACATACAGATTTGTTAGGGCCAATACCGATATTTTCTCATCAGCCAATATTGGGGCTATGGTTGGGCAATATGAGGGGTTGGTGGGGGGGGGGGGTGTTCAATTCAACAAATATATCATTTGTATTGAAATTGCAATATAGAAATGCAGCTTTTAAAAAAAGGCTAAAATGTTTTTGTCAAACCTGATGCCTTCACTCACATGAATGAACTATACGGGCTAATCTGACGAGCGTTTTGTGTGTTGCGCCATCTTGCGGCGCCGCCGTTGCCTGGGGAACGAGTCCCAATGACCTTGTATCTACCAACATGGAAAGAAGCGTGAATATCTGGATTTACAACGTTGGACAGTCGTCTAAGGTCATGATAACCTATAGGTATGTTATCCGGAGATCTCTAAAGAATTCTGACATTTTTAAAAAATTCATTAATTTTTTTACATCAGCGCATTAATGTAAATTATTCATCTCAGGAAACTGCCTTTAATGACAAGCCACACTGGATTAACACACACATCTCTTGATTAGTTTTATAAACTTTGATAAGTAAACTCTTTCAAAGGTCGTTACTTTTCCATTTTATCATATATTTGGCTTTTGGTAATGTTTAAGGTCTGCACAGACCATGTAACCTTCACATGTCCTGCAGATGACACTAAAAGCTGCAGGACACTGTCTTCATGATCTGTTTGTGTTTGCGACTGAGCTGGTTTTATTTTCTGGTCCCAACGTTGCCCTGAACAGAGTAAATAACGTTATATTTCACAATATCTCCCAGATTAGTCATTAACTCGCAGCAACACCACAGCTGTCTCTGTTAGCATTAGCTAGCATAATAACATTATGCGGTGCATCATTTTTGGGAGCATAGTTATGTGAAATAAAGTGTCACATTAATAAGTATTCACCATAATTTACAGCGTTTTTGTTGTCGGGGATTAAATTCAGCTTTTTCTCCGCCGTGGCAGCAGTTTATTCCTCCTCTGCTCTGTGTGTCCGATATTCCTCCTGATACGAACACACTGACATCATCATTCATCAGAAAGTTGGATTGGTATCAGGTATCAGCCAATACGTTCAGCCCAGGTATTGGATTGGAAAAAACTAATCGGTGCATCTCTAGAAATTGGTTGGGGCCTTGCTGGACTAATTTAGCATTCATGGGAAAGGCTGAGCCGGGGCGGTGTTTAGCTCAGCTGGTTGAGCAGCCGCCCCATGTACAGAGGCTACAGGTCCTCAGCGCAGTCGGCCCAGGCTAGATTCCGGGCCTTGGACCCTTTGCTGCCCGTTTTCCCCACACTCTGACCCCTTTCATGTCTATCTACGGTCACAAAAGGCCACTAGAGCCCAAAAATCTTAGTTCTCTTTTTTTTCAAAAGAGAACTGAGTTAATTAGGCATGGCAGCCCTGCAGGGAAAAATGAAAATTTTTAGTCCACGGTAGTTCCTGAGTTCACAGCTTTTATTATTTCATGAGAAATGAAAGATGCATTGACACACAATCGGCAAAACTCCAACCGACTATCGGTTTAAAAAGGTAGAAATCAGAGTTTTCCTCCTGAAAGTAAATGCTTTATCTGGGCAAGTGAAATCGGTCTCAATCCGCACCTTTGGGCCTCTACTCCCATGCGGCAGTGACTTTGTTTGCAACACCCTCGTCCCTTGACTGTATGTAGTCTTTTCCCTTTGTTTTGGTGTATTTGGGACGTTTCTGGGTGGAGATTTTGATATTTGTCTCCAGCCAATGACAGAGCAAAGAGCGTAGCGCTCTGTGGGGATAAACTCATCGACTGGAGTCAAAACCAGTCACTCAAATTCTTGGAAAAAAAGAAAAGTACTCTGACTGCAGCGAAACGAGCTTTGAATAGTGCACGCACAAAAATATCAGGGTTCATATTGGTTTGGCTTTCACCTGCTTCGTCTGCACTGCGAGATGCTCACAGCGAGTTGCGAGCGTGCACGCGGGGAGGGTGGGAGGGCGACAAACAGCAGTCGAGTTTGATGGACATATAATAATTCAATCAGCACGGGCCGTTACAATTTCACTGGATGGGTTTTTTTTCAGTCCTATTATCACAATATAAATGATCAAATTTGCAATAACGATATAACTGCCGATATGATTGACACGAGACAAAATACTTGAAAATTGAAACTTTTTGTGCAAATGAAAATTTACAGATTTTTTTCACTTTAACAAGCATTTGTTTCTGATGTGCATTAAAATTATAACTTTGTATAAAATCAACAGTGTTGCAAATCCCTTACCGTCAGTCAGTTTAAGCAAAAAGCGTTTCCAGTGGAACTGGGCAGCAGATCCTGAGCAGAACCATGTATAGCAGAGCTGGAGAACTTTGGCCCCAATCCTGCATTTATTGCATCTTTCCTTGTTCTAGCACACCTTATTCATAATAATGAGTCTCTGAGCAGAACGTGATCAGATTTATAAGCAGAGCATTCATGTCATGGGGCTGTGAGAAGTACTGCGTGATCACTCGGACATTCGAGGCGGGCGGGGTTAAAGTAGACAAGCTTGAAGTGGAAAACTGTCACTTCCACATTTCTGCTGATGCAAAGTTAAACAGGTAGCTTTAATAAAACAGCTGATCGAGGGGGTGAGTAAGAACAAAATATATCCAGCACGAGGCATTTAGATGCATGGACAACCCCGGGTATGTAACCCCACCCGCCTGCGACGAACGAAGCTTTTCACAGTCATACCCCTGCATTAATAACCATCCCCGCCACAGAAGAAGCTCCACTTGGAGGATGAAATGACCAAAACTAACTTTTTTTTTCTTGTTCTGGCAGCCTTGAGAACAAGAAGAAAGTTCTAGCGTCTCACGGAGGATGGAACAAGCTTTAAGTCAATGCGCTGCTTTGACCTTCCTCCTCCTCGGTCGCTGCCAGACTGGCTGCATGTGCATTTGACAGTATCAAAACAACGGCGGTGCGCATGCGCCTTTCATCCATATTATATTGTGATATTTTATTTTCTTAACGGTATGATATGACCCAGCCCTAGTTCCACAGGTGATTAATTTTGTTTTGTTTTCATCTCTCCTCTCTGTACCGGTCCTGGTTCTGGGCTCATGGGCCAAGCAGAGCTTCAGAAACGGGAGGCCGATCCTCTTCAACCTTCATCACTGCTGTCATTGTTCTCAGAAACAGCTGATCGATCATGTGACCGTTTCCATCCTCCACACAAACACCTGAAGACATGAAGGATGTTTCTTTAATGTTCTGATCTGGTAACATAAAGCTGCTTTGTTGTCTCAGCTGAGCATTGCATGATGGGAAATAAACATGACATCACCAGAGACCCAAACCAACACACCTCACATGACCCTGAAACACACACCTGAGCAGGTGAACACACACCCACACTGCCCCAATACCAGTTCAGTCCAGATTGGATAACATTCTCTGAGCTGTTTAAGTTCTCCACCTCGCTTCCTGTCAGTCTCCTAGCAACAGCCCAGATCAGATGAGGTTTCTGCATCACCACAGGCAGCTCCAGTCGTTTCTTTTCCTTCTTCCAGTTGACCTTTTGCATCAGAGAACCACCTGACTGGGCGGTCTACTGGGCTGCTGATGGACCCTAATTCAAGAACCAGCAGTGTCCTCACTTTACCTGTGTCTAAAAAATACACAACCATTGAACGCACCATGAAGACTACCTCTGCACAAGTTGACTGAATTCTGCTTCTACATACCAGCTTGGTTTTGACCCAGTATCCTCTGTTCACGTCCAAAATTCTTTGTTCCACTTCAGGCCAACACATCAGACCATTTTCTGCTTGATTTATCTTCAATGTCTGGTAGGGCTGGGAAAAAATATCGATACACTGAAATATTGCGATATATTCATATGCTGATATATTGATATTTAAAAATGTGGTATCAATCTATTTTACTAATGAAATCTCGCGAGATTTCACCGTTTACGTACGAAATCTCGCGAGATTTCGTTGGTAAAATAGAATCAATATCGCATTTTTGAATATCTACATGAAATCTGCATGTGAAAATATTGCGATATTTCAGTGTATCGATAATTCTTCCCAGCCCTAATGTCTGGGGTTATTCTAGAACTGATTTTTTAGCCAGGTGATTAAATCCACTGATTACAGCCCTTTTCTTACTAATCACAATGGGCTGGAGTTTTGCAGATTATGAGGCAGATATATTCTTAATTTCTCAAAAAACGGTAAATGCTGTTATATGTTGGAGTCGTGCAGAATGATGAGTCGTGCACCTCTTGCCCACTAGACGGAGCTCTGACTCCATTCAATCCTCCGTTGTCTTCTTACAAACTACAGCAGTACGCCACAGCCAGGCAACACTAAGATAGATTGAAGACTCCAACAATTTCATCTATTTATGAGAATTCAATGTTTAATTCATAGTAGGTGTAGAAACTTCCACCAAACACCATGTAAGCACAACGTTTGAGACAAAAACTGGTGGAAACACCTAAAATCTGAACTTTCTTCAGCAGCTTGTCATAATCTAAATGATCAGATCCAGGTTAATATTGGATCTTCACTTGTCCTGTGAGCTTACTGTAGTAAAGATGTTTCTCTCTAGCATGTTTTTACACAGTTTTAGCAGTTTTTTAGTAAGAAACCTAAAAATGTAGATGGAAACAGCAGTGATATCCCCCTCAAGGCGGACAATAATGTGACGTCAGACGCACACGCTTTTTAAGTTGGAAATCTTATTACTATGCAGGAAAATTCAGTTACTGCACTCATACCTCATGATCCAACAGATTTATTCGGTTTTCTATGAATTAACATTTCAGTATTACAGCCTGGAGATCCCCTGATGTGGAATTCTGCCCCAGATGGTTCCCTGACAGCTTAATAACCGACAGATTATATCTGATTAAACATGAGGCCACTTCGTACAAATGCAGAGACAGGAAAGACCAAACTAAAATATTTCAGATAAATTTGTAAAGATGCTCCAGATTTGGCTCAGAAGGGATTGAGATCACCAAAGTTCTGTGACCCAAGTCAAAGCAGAGCCAGAACACACTGGACCAAAATAAACCAAAAGTCCTGGTAAATTTGAAATAAACTGTCATCATCAGACAAACGGACTGTGTTCAGTAACAATCTAAAACTTGACCTGACTGATCTGTCAAACCGGATCTGTGGAACCAGACTGGATTCAGCAGGTTCCAGTGCTTTCCACAAGTGCCAGCTGTCGGCCATATAGCCGACAACTGAACTAAGTCCAGCCGGCTACTGGTCGGGATTCCGCGCAATGGCGCGTGACGTTTACGCGCTCTGTGGCGCATGCAGCCAAAATGCAGCTTCCACATTCAGGCTTCCCCACCGTAGTTTCCCTTATAGCTACTTCGGTGAGTCCCGCTGTGACACAGTTCTTTTCTCCACCAGAATGCTGAGGAGCATCTGTGGTGAAATTATCTCCAACTCGTTAGTTTCACTTTCAAACTCTACTGCTCCGTCGCAGAGTAAACTATCAGTCCATTCATCCGCTTTGAGACCAGTGGTATCGTGGGGCTTTTGTCCTGTGCCTTGTATATTTATGCAGGCTTCGTATTATAAGGTGACAAAACGTCCCATTTTACCCGGACATGTCGTCCCTCTGAAAGGTAGAAAATGCGCCGTGTTTTTCAAAGTCATCTGGGAAGGAGCTGCAGCGCAGAGAAGCCAGTTTACCTGGTGATCACGTCACTTGTTAGCGGCTGCACGGGACAACATGAACACACAATAACCGTGTTAGTGAGAAATACAGAGTTTGCACCAAACTCTCGGATCGGAAGGTTTTCCCATGACGGATGCGAAGCTATTCAGACTTTCCTGGAGAGATCACATCTCCATCACCTTCTCCACTGTTTAGCAAAAACACCGTCAGACGAGGTGAAGTCGAGATTCATGTTCTGACTGATGCTTTGAGGAAGAAGAAAATGCAGAAACATAAATGTAAATGAAAACAAATCCCGTTTTCATCTTGGTGGTGAGCATGAGAAGCTCAGTGCATGATGGGAAGCAGGAGCTGGAAGTTCTCATCAGTTCTGCATAAACAGACTTCTTTTTTCCTTCATGTCTGGTGTTTCTATGTTAATTACATTATTACATTCTGAAGAGAAAAACACCAGCAGAAACACAGCATTTTTTCACTTGGCCCTAAACTTTGTGATCTTTGGTACCCCAAAACGCCAAAATGTTGTCTTATGTAGACAACATAACAACACATCCTCTAAATTATTCATACCCTCCAATGAAAGTAGGAAAAAAAAATCAGCTGTAAGTGAAATAAGATGAAATTGACAAAAGTAATAATCAATAATTCTATGAAAATCATGAGATTGATTTTAAATCGGGGTTCAACAGAAATATTAAAAACAAACACACAAAAAACAAAACAAGTAAACAAGCATGATGGGGCTCCAAAGCAAAAATTTTATTGAGCAACACTTTGAGACAATCACCGCAATCAGGTGTTTTCTTTAATGTTCATTGGAAAGGTGCTCTAATGTGTCTGGGATTATTTTGTTTAATTATTTTCAACTACAATTCAAAAGCAATGTTTTATTTCACTAAATTAAAATTTTGTAAATTTTTAGTTATCAGTTTCTTGTTGAATTAATATTGTGAATTTAGCCTTTTCTGTAACTGGAGGGTATGAATAATTTCAAGGATGACTGTGTGTGTGTGTGTATATATTATATAAATGTGTGTGTGTGTGTGTATGTGTGTATATCAGCCCCCCCCCCCACAAACCCAGCTGGCTACTCAGATGTTATGGCTGGCTACTTGGTATCAACCCCCACCTCTTATGGTGCCGGTGGTTCTGCTGCAACTAAAACCTTTCGAGATTCTGACAGAACCCCTGATATGACCGTGCTCTGCTCAGGTGAGATCACACCTGAATTTAACTCCAGACGGTAACAGCAGCCAGACCTGCAAACCAAGTCCAGGTCCAAACACTAACGTTTGCTGCTCATGTGACCAGAACCAGGCTGAAAACCCAGACATTTTCTTACTTAAAACAGACGAAACCCAACTTCCAGAACCAGCACAAGCATCTTTTGAGCTAACGGGAAGCAGGCTGAGGACCTCATTTAGTTTCAACCATCTCCTGGTTTCATTGCAGTGCCAGCATGGTGGTACCGACAGATAGTTCAGGATTAATCTACACTCACCTCAGTGGGAAAACAGAACATGTTGAGCTCTATGAAGTCCTGTTCGACCCGTTTCAGAAGCACCAATGAGGGGAACCACAGATAAAGTTCTACTGGTCAGAATAAAGAGAGTTGGTCCAGGTCAAAATCCGGTTTTCCTGCAGTAACAGCAACAACAACCTGGTTCCACAACAACAGAACTGGAACTAGCTCAGTGCCACCAAGCAGGTCGGAGGTTAACTGGGCCTCCAGAACCAGGCACCATGCAAACACTGACATCCCATCACCTGGGGTCTCATTCATAAACACTGCGTACTAGGGATGCACCGATACATCGGCTGGACATCGGTATCGGCCAATGTTTGCCTTGTTAACTGCCATCGGCCAATAAAAATGACATTTGCCGATGGCAGTGGCCGATTATTATATAGCATATATACATATACACACACACACACACATACATATATATATATATATATATATATATATATATATATATATATATACACACACACACACACACACACATGTATAATGATTTACATGTGTCATCAACACTGTTCTTAAGAAAAACTTTTTTTCCCCCTCTTTTTTGGGCGGGTGGGGGGAGATACTGGTAGAAGGCATCCACGCACTTTCCTCAGTAGAGAAACGAAGATGGTGGCGGTCGTGTGGCAATATTTTACCGTTTCAGAAAAAGATCAGCGTTATGCAGTTTGCAGTACATGCTCCACAAATATTTTTTATTGGGCCATGAAAATAATCTCCTCATTGAGCATGTTTTTGTTTATTAGGCTAAAACCACTCAATTTTGTTGGGCAATATACTGAAGCATTCTTTTTAGTGATTATCAGTCCCAGGCTTTTGAAAAGTTTTCAGAAAAGAGCTTGTTATAACTAATGTCAACCACAAAGTGACATTAAAGGTTGTTTCTGTTTCATAAATTGGTCTGATTGAATTTGTGCTCATTCAAGGATAGACTGATGAGGAGCTGAAAGACTTGTACATTTCTGTGGCACAAAGGAAGTAATAAATAAAAATAGAAAACATCGGCCATCGGCCAAGTTGTTATGTTAAACATCGGTATCGGTATCGGCCCAGACTTTCACAATCGAGGTGGTGAGGTGGGGAACTGAAACCACACTGCATCATGATTCCCCATCATGATGCATCATGATGCTGGCAGTGCGGGGGGTTGTCACTTGTATCTAAAAGATATTGTGCCCTGGCTACATACCTAACAACTTTTCCGTCAGCAGAATGGTTTGTGCATGTCACTTTTACACAGGAGACTTGAGATCGATCCCCGTCCAGGCTCTCCTTTTGTCCTGTCACACTCAAACGTTTATCTCCCCCTTCATATCAAACTTCAATCGTATTGGCTTTATAGGATTCAAACCAGCAGCGTTATTTATGCTGCAGGTGAGCTGAAACTAGAAGAACCTTTAAAATAAATAAAAAGGTCCGTAAGCAAACTCGTATGTTAAATCAACTTTTCAAAGTTTTCTCACCATCATCTTCATCTACCAATGATCATCATGGTGATATATTTATCACATTGATACATAGATTCTGACAATGGACAATATCCATAGACCGACCACCGAAACAGAGCCCACCCCGACGCATCAGCCGCTGCTGACCACAGTGCACTCCGTTGTGGAGCCATCGGCCTCACCAAAGACCGTTGGAGGTGTTTGCAGGCGAGGGGAGGGCACGGGAGGGGGCGACATCGCTGCACCACACCAAACAGGTGTTTTGTGTTCTGGACACAGTCGCTCTGACACGGCGTTTCCTCCACAGCGACTTCTGGATCAGACCTCTGTTACATCATCACCGCCACAACAACCTGCTGTCACTCAGCAGACTTTAGTTTATCTGTGATTCCTGTGACGCCCAAATAAAATGATTTTGTGAGGCTCCACTTCACCAACAAGCACCTCCACTTCAGTCTCCGTGAAATTGCATTTTATTGTCTTTTTGGTCGCCACGATTCAGTTTTGAACGCCTCAGATCAGCTGGCTCATTTATATGCAGAAACATCTATGAGGTGTTTTGCATTGACCATTTATGTTAGAATGTGGGCGTGTAGGGGGTGGAATATGAGCCAAATTCACCAGCGCAAACTTCCAGCAAGAGTGTGATTTATAAAGGGGAAATTGCTTGAATCTGTGCGTACGCACAGTTTTGTAAATCTGAATATTTTTTGCCGTACGCAAACTTTTGGTTTTGGGCGTACGTACACTTTTAGTAAAGATCCTACGCACAGTTTTATAAATGAGACCCCTGGTCTGTCAGGCTCTTCGATGTTCAGGTCCGTCATGGACCACAGAACCTGAGTCACATGATCCGGATCCTGCTATCCTGGAAGCTGGGAACAAACAGAACCAGAACATATATAATCAGCGAGTTTTCTGCTGATTATTGCATCACAATTAGAGCTGTAGCCCCCAGACTCTGGAATGACCTCCCCCTGTCCCTGCATCTGGTTGACTCTGTGGAAACTTTTAAAAAACTGCTGAAGACGTTTTTATTTAGGAAGGCTTTTGGTTGATTTGATGGTGATTGACTGGGTTTTATTCTATTATTTTATGTTCCTGTTATATGTTCTTTTAATATGTTATGTTATTTCATTGTACCAATTTTCTTTATGTACAGCACTTTGTGATTTTTATCTGTGAAAAGCGCTTTATAAATAAATTTTACTTACTAGAGATGCACCAAGCCGATACCAGTATCGGATATCGGCTCCAATACCGACTTATTAGCTGGACCGGATATCGGATGAATGACACCGATCCAGTCATTTATTTTTTCATTAATATCATACACAGATATACAGTTACAGCGATCTAATCACTTCAATTCTATGTTTGCAATGCCGGTTATGTCATCACGCAGAGCAGATAAGTGTTATTTATTTATGCTACTAATGTACACTTTATTTCTTAATAAATAGAATTAAGTACATTTATCTCTGTGTTAAATTTACCTTTTTTTTTTTTTTTAAACCAGGCTAAATGTTGATTTCAAGCCTGATGCCTTCACTCACATGGGAAGGTGTACAGTTCACTCATTAATATCAGATCTGTATCGGCCGATACACTTGGCCCAGGTATCATATTGATCGGTGCATCTCTAGTCGCAATATCTCCAGTTATCTCTTTCACATTCTCATGCAATAAATACCGGTCCAGATAATGATTATTAACCATCTGAACAAGCTGAGTCCAAGCTCCCACCAGAGGAAAACTGGTCATTAATCATGATCAATGACTTCCATTTTACTCGGACATCTGCACATAAAAACACCTGACAGGTGAGTCACACCTGTTAATCAGCCGTTTCACTTTCTCATAGGGCTGTGGAATTAATAGAAATTTGATCGTGATTTCAATTGTTGTGTCAAAGGATCTCCAAACATCTATAATAGGGGATTATCACGCTTACCGGAAGTGCCCGGATTTTGACACTTCCTCTTCCGGGCCATGTTAACGACAGCTGTTCCTGCTCTGTTACACTGTTTAAATCGGATAAACTCCAAACATACTCAAGTTTTCATTCTAGACTGAAATGATACTAAGGAAGAAGTGGATCAAAGCGATCGATTCGCCGCGGTGAAGGGCCGAACTTTATAATAAAACACACGTTTGTTTGTCGCCGGTGGGGCACGACACCGGCACTTCACAGCATGCTAGCATTAGCCAGCTAACGTTTACTGACGTGCTTAACATTGTGCGTCTTAAAAACACACAAACATCTGAAAATCGGGTCTGTACCTCCCCGTTTCCAGTGGATCAACTGGGGACTGCCAAGAAAGGAGACGCTTTCAGATGATTGTGTGTTTTCAGCCGCACAAAGTTAGGCACGTTATCGAGCTGGCTAATGCTAACCTGCTAACACGACTGCGCAGTCTGCCGGCCACAAACAAACGTGTGTCGTTTTATTATAAAGTTCGGTCCTTCACCGCGGCGAATCGGTCGTTTTAATCCACTTCTTCCTTAGCATCACTTCAGTCTGGAATGAAAACTTGGCATTGGCGTTTATCCGATTAACAAAGTTTAACAGAGTAGTAGCTGGCGGACTACTGTTAGCAGGTTAGCATTAGCCAGCTTGATGACGTGCCTAGCTTTGTGCGGCTGAAAACACACAAGCATCTGAAAGCGTCTCCTTTCTTGGCAGTCCCCAGTTGTTCCACTGGAAACGGGGGGGTACAGACCCGATTTTCAGATGTTTGTGTGTTTTAAGACGCACAATGTTAAGCACGTCAGTAAACGCTAGCTGGCTAATGCTAGCATGCTGTGAAGTGCCGGTGTTGTGTCCCACCGGCGACAAACAAACGTGTGTTTTATTATAAAGTTCGGCCCTTCACCGCGGCGAATCGATTGCTTTGATCCACTTCTTCCTTAATATCATTTCAGTCTAGAATGAAAACTTAAGTATGTTTGGAGTTTATCCGATTTAAACAGTATAAACAGAGCAGAAACGGCTGTCGTTAACATGGCCCGGAAGAGGAAGTGTCAAATGTTTCAACTTCCGGAATCCGGAACGCGGAAGCGTGATAATCCCCTATTGAGTTGAAACATATTTTTTGTGCCATTTTTCTTTTTTTGCACTAAAGCTTAAAATTTATTTTAGGACATTTTCATATAAACAATATCTACTTTATTCTTCAAATATAGAGAAACTGCAGAACAGCTGGAGAAATTGTTTATTTTAGATACAGGTATGTTTTTCTATGTTTTTTTGCGTTTATTTAATGTTCAAAGTACATTTATTCTATCAATTTAACGTTTTATACTTTGCAAAACAGCTAAATAAATACATATTTGTAGCCTATATTTATTTTCAGGTTGATTGTTTTGGATAAATTATCAATGAAGTGTTGTTTGAAAGAGAAAAATACTAAATAAATGCATCATGTACAATCGTGCTTACTGACCCCCTCCAATTAAAAAAAGGGGGGAAAAAAAAACAGTTCTCAGTGAAGTAGGTTGAAATTGACAAAAGTAATAAATAAAAATTCTATGAAAATCATATCACTGAATTTGAATTGTGGTTCAAATGAAATATTAAGAACAAACACAAAAAATAAAAGCCAACAGCCATGGTGGGACTCTTTTATTGAGCAACATTCTGAGGCAATCACTGCAATCAGGTTTTATCTGTAATGCTCAAAAAGACTTTTACACCTGTTGACAGGTGTTTCGGTCCACGTGTCACAGGAAAGGTGCTCTAATGTGTCTGGGCCAGTTTTGTTTTTTGTTTTTTATTATTATTATTATTTCCTACCACAATTCAAAAGCAATATTTTATTTCACCAAATTAGCATTTAGTAAATTTTCATGTATTAGTTTCTTAGCTTCTTGTTATTTGAATCATTATTGTGAATTTAGCCTTTTATTTAATTGGAGGGTGTCAATAATCTTGAGCACGACAGTAGCTACAAAATAATAATCGCCTGAATAATCGTGATTTCAATATCGATCAAAAATAATAGTGATCATTTTTTCCATAATCAATCAGCCCCACTTCCTCATCAATCAATAACGGATCCATTAAACTATCTAATATGAGAAGGCAGGAGTAGTGGTAACCCTGGTCACTTCGTCCTGTTGGCCCTCTGATTGGCTGAGACGTGCAGGTGTGCATTACAGTGACCACTGAGTGTTTTTCCACTCAGCTGTCTGTCAGGCTCGGTTTCTATTTGCATCCCTGAGTTCAGTCTGACAGGATGTCGAGGACAAACACGACAAACACAGCGGGAGTCCGTCCACAACACACCGGTTCGAGCCGTCGCTGAACACCATCACGACACCCCCCCTCCAGCAGCCCTTTACACCAAGACAAAACAGCTCCAAATCGCGGCCGCTCCGCCCGTGGCCCAGTCCGCCGCAGCCACAAGCTGCACCGCTTGTCACACGAACATCAGCACCGGACACACCGACTCAACCGAGCCGCCAGCTCCTCTCTCAATCTCATGACCCCACCCGCTGCGGGCTTACCTGAAGGCCGGTCAGCGCGGCGCGGCGCGGCCCGGCCCGGCGAGGCTCCGCAGACGAGACCGCAAGAGCGGAGAGGACAGAAACTTTATCCGGAGCTCTGATCCGCACCTCCGGCGGGGCGAGGAGCGAGGGAGGGGGTGAAGGGAGAGGGTGCTCCGGACAGACCCGAGGCCCAGCTGAAGCGCGGAGGTCCAGCGGCACGGGCCGGGAAAACCGAGCCAGGAAACAGCGGCGGTCGGCGGGAGGTGCAGCAGCCGGCTGAGACGTTCCGTTAGACGGCAGAGAATCCGCTCAGAGCCGCTCCGACAAAGTTGAGCCGTTACCTTGCTCAGCTGTCGCCATCTTTACCCGCGGGGTATGATGGGTAATCCTCAGGAATCCCGACTGGCTTTAAACTCCCAGCACGTCCTGCGTGCTGACGTCACATATCGAGTACAAGAATGAAATAAAAAATAATAATAATAATAGAAAAAAAATGAAAAAATAAATAAGAAAAAAATATTTTTTATTTTAAAAAAACAACCCCCCCCCCCCCCAATATAGTTGTAATTACAGAAACATCATTACAAATAACTATTATCTAATCCCCATCAGCTTTTTCCCTCACTGAATAAATTTCCTGTATCACTTTAATAATTCTGAAAAAAAGGTTTTAATTCAGCATTTCTATGAAGAAAAATTAAGACAAACATTTTCTTTCAAACAGTTTCAGAAACAAACCACTTCTGGAACTTTTTTGATGTTCACATTTGGGACATCTCACAGATGACTTTTAATTATTACTCTTGCTTCCTATTTTCCCTAAATTCAAGATAAAAATTGAAATAATAGAACATTCATATAATTGTTATCCACATATAAACAGGCAAAATATAAATATTAAATCTAAATCTGAATGTTAAATTGAAATTTAAATATATAATCTAAGAGACAGATTAAGATATGAATGCCACTACTTAAAATTTGAATGTTAAATCTTGATTTAAATATTTTATGTTAGATTTAAATGAATGAATGAACTGCAAATGTAAATGTGATGTCATTTCTTAATGTTATATTTCTCTATTTAAATAGTAAACAATGTTGTGTTAAGTTCACTTCTATTTTGAATGTAGGAAAAATTAGCTAAATACTAGGAAAGTGAGATAAGATAGTAAAATGTGTGTGCTGAAACTTTTGACATATTTACATTTGGCACTCCCACATCTACACACATTTTCTGATAAAAAAAAAAAAAGTGCAAAAAGGAAAAATGACATCTCCATAAATCTAAACCATTTCCAGTAATTTGACTGAATAAACTCAGCTGTGTTGAGTCACCAGATGGGGGTAGTATAGATCAGTGGTTTTCAAACTGGGGGTCAAGACCCCCATGTGGGCCGCATGATAATTTCAGGGGGTCACCAGATCATTGTTTAAAAGAGAAAAAAAAGTAGAGGTTACATTTAGCTAACAAATTTGGGATTTAGGGGGCTATCAATATTAACACATTACTGCAAAGAGATTAATCTGTGAAATTAACACATTCATTTCTTAATTATCACATAAATAACTAACTTATTTCTAATACCATGTTAAAAATCTGAATTTGGTATGTTCTCAGCCAGAGAAGCTGATTTTGGCCATGTAGGTGTCTTGTCACATCAGAGAGCCGAATCCTCCAGAAAACATTGATCCTCTTTATTTATGACATTTCTCATACTTTTCAAGTCTTCCATGTAGAATTCTTATCTTTAGTGTCCAGAAACAAAGTTATTACAGGTGCCATTCAAGAAATCTAAATTTTGGATGAGAAAAGCTGAATTTTGGCAGTTGGATGCTTTTTCAACATCTGTTACCTAATCGACCAACATCTAATCACCCTCCTTATTTACAAAGATTCAGACAGTTTCCAAGCCTCACATTAGGAGGATGGCCACACACAATCACACATATCACACAATTATCCACTCAGTTGTTTAAAATGTGGTGGTGGTGGTGGTGGGGGGGGGGTGCATCCATCCATACATCACCAGGTGCGATGCAAAGCGTGGATGCAGTGGTGTAAAGGAGCCGCCACTGGACTCTAGAGCAGTGGAGGTGTTCTCTGGAGGGACGAATCACGCTTCTCCATCTGGCAATCTCATGGATAAGTCTGGGTTTGGCGGTTGCCAGGACAACGGTACTTGTCAGACTGCACTGTGTGTAAAGCTGTAAAGTGTAAAGTTTGGTGGAGGGGGGATTATGGTGCGGGGTTGTTTTTCAGGAGCTGGGCTTGGCCCCTTAGTTCCAGTGAAAGAAAGTCTGAATGCTTCAGCATACCAAGACATTCTGGACAATTCCATGCTCCCAACTTTGTGGGAACAGTTTGGAGCTGGCCCCTTCCTCTTCCAACATGACTGTGCACCAGTGCACAAAGCAGGTCCATAAAGACCTGGATGCAGAGTCTGGTGTGGAGGAACTGGACTGGCCTGCACAGAGTCCTGACCTCAACCTCATAGAACACCTTTGGGATGAATTAGAGTGGAGACTGAGAGCCAGGCCTTCTCGTCCAACATCAGTGTGACCTCACAAATGTGCTTCTGGAAGAATGGTCAAAGATTCCCATACAACACACTCTTAAACCTTGTGGACAGCCTTCCCAGAAGAGTTGAAGCTGTTCTAGCTGCAAAGGTGGACCAACGTCATACTGAACCCTATGGATTAGGAATGGGATGTTACTGAAGCTCATATGTGAGTCAAGGCAGGTGAGTGAATATTTCTGGCAATTTACTGTATGTCATTTTGGGGGTCATGATTCAAAAAGTTTGAAAACCGCTGGTATAGATTAGTCTAGTAGCAGTTTTGTGTATTGCACCATCTTGTGGTGCCACCAGTAAGCTGGATTTATACCTGCGAATCGTCGGTGTGATTGCTGTAGGCTCCACATAGGCCCTGCGGAGGTCCACGGAGGCCTGACGCGCACCTCTTCGGACCGGATGTGCATCCCAGCTATGTGAACACAGAGATGCAGAAGTACTCCCTTATGTTTGGTCAGTGTGATTGCATGTCTCCGGATGTTTGGGTTTTGTAGCTGAATGAAAGAGGGAACGGAAGTCAGATGCTTTTGTTGCTCTAAAGGAGGAAATACATGACAGAGCTGAGGCAAACCAGTATGGTGGGGTGGCTCTGCCCTGTGGAGTTTCCCAGCCAATAACAGCCCTACTGTCACCTGCAAAACTGGAAAAGAAACTGCAACATGATGTTGTAACTACACTGGAGTAAAAACATACACTGCCTCTGCATCAGCTACGTGGGCCTGACGGGATGCAGATGCTGCGCAAATATAAATCCAGCTTAATTGAGTAGTTTTTATGATTCATTTATAATTTTTAAATTAGTTTTAAAAATAGGTAATTTTACTTTTACTCAAGCACATTTTGACTGAAATAATTTACTTCAGTACTTTGGAAACCTTCCCCTTAGTGGAGTCAAAAATTAAATTCAGAGGGAGAAAAATCAACCTGAACAGGTTTTATGCTGAATGTTACGGATTGTTAATCTATGTTTCCAATTTACCTCAATGACATTTGGCCTAACTCCCTCTAAAAGGAAATTTTCACTGATGACGGCTGGTGCCAAGCAAGAGATGAAGATGGAGGAGGAGGATTGAATTCCTGTGGAAGACATAAAGGAAATCCATGGCCATATCTCAGCCACCTCATTGTGTTCATACACAAACTAGTCAATAACTTCATCATACAAATGCTGACAAATATGGCTGATGTTAGTATTCAGTGGGCAGAATATTTATTTTATTTCTAAATAATCAGTCATTGTGCTCTTTTGTTTATTAAGACAATAAAATTTATGATTTACGTTTGCTCCTGACAAAAAAAAAGTATTGTTAATAAGAATTTGCTCAACATTTTCACCATCTTCAATGCTTTGATTTGGTTTTATTTTCTCTTTTTTTATTGTAGTGTTGTAAAAGTTTATGAAAAACCGTGTTGGATTGGATTAATAACTCGTCCTTTTTTACAGCAAATAATTGACAGCCACTAAGTAACTTTTACTCAAAGTAGATTCTAAGTACTTTTTCACTTTTACTCAAGTACATTTTCAGGCAGGTACTTTTACTTGAGTAGAATTTAAACAAAGTACAGATAATTTTACTTAACTACTATCTTTCAGTACTTTTTCCCACCTCTGGCTCATATCTGCCGACATGTACAGCACTGGATTAATGGTACTTGGAGGGGAGCTGGATTTTGACAAACTGTTGAACAAACTAGCTCGTTCTCATTTTTTTATTCATTATTAACTCATTTTATCTAGTAAATAATCACCAGCAGCTATTAAAGGTGTTATAGAGGATGTTTCTTTCAACAATTTTTGCAATATTCGGTAAAATTGAGTTTACTACTCCATATGCTGTTAATTAAAAGCTTGAAATATATCAATATTATTATACATCAGCTGTGAAAGTTAATGGGGCTGAAAAAACATCTGCCAATCATCTCTGCATTCCTTAACTTTTTCATTTGTCTACTGGTTCGTCAATCACTTTTACTACTGTAGTAAAAACGGGTAATAGGTGAGACTGATCAATGAGAGTGATTGACTGGCGAGAGTAATGCTGCGACCCGGAAGCTGCGCGCTGATGTTTACAGCAGGTAGCTAACATCATTCTGCTAGCAGTTAGCAACGTTCAGACAACGACATTCTGTTGACTTGCGTTTGTGACATGATGGAAAATCTGCACCTGCTGTCTGCTAAACACCGGAGTGGTTCGTGCACGTTATTCTGTGGCCGGAGGAGGGAGCGAGAATCTAGCAGGTTGGTCTTGTGCATGCGCATTATTCAAAAACTCACTAATAGTCTCTGCTTTCTGAAATGCCGAAGCATCTTCTATAGCGCCTTTAAAGGTTGAATATGGAATACGGACAGAACAGCGACATCACGTGTGTCTTGGTTGTAGTTGCAACGGCAGAAAAACAACTCCAGCCGCTGGGATGCCAGGCTCACTGCCGATACGCAAGTGACCAACAGTCTGCGTTAGCAAACAAGCTAGCTTACCGATCCAGGAGGAAAGTCGCCATTTCTGTGTTTTGACACCGTGGAAAATGTTTATATGGGTCTATTTAGTGTAGTCTTCACTTAAATTTACTCCAGGTTTTCCTTTTCTCAGGTCACTCCTCCTCAGAAACAGATAATATCTCCGGGCTTCACTCGCCGTCTCCACTGTTTCCCTGTACCAGCCTAACTGTGCCCAAAATATTGTTGCCACACAGAGATCGTTTTTTGCAACCCGCAATGGCGGCATGTATGGGCTTATAGATGTAAATATAATGCCATTATCAAACCTGTAAAAATGTATTTTATAATTATTTTTAGGCTAAACATAATTTTTCTAGGAAATGTTGTACTTTCATTCTGTACTCCCCCCCCAACATCCCCCCCAAACGACCTGTGGAGGTTTTTTTTTTTTTTTTTTTTTTTTTTTTATATAGCTTTTAATAAAAATGTTCCATATTTAACCTTTAATAAGGTGAGATTTGGACCCATAACCCATAAATACTCTTTTGGTGCTAAACAACTTTACTCCCAAATTTTCCACCCAAGCACATTTTAGAAATGCAAAAAACCCCTCAAAATATACAATAATATAATCATAATATATGTCGGGATGGCTGTAGCTCAGGTGGAAGAGCAGTCGTCCTTCGACCAGGGGGTTGTGGGATTGATTCCAGGCTTCTCCAGACTACATGCTGAAGTGTCCTTGGCCAAGACACTGAACCCCAAGTTGCCTCCCGATGTGCCTGTCGGGGTATGAATGTGTGTGTGATTGTGTGTGTGACTGGGTGAATGTGATATGTCGTGGAAAGCGCTTTGAGCGGGTGGCATGACTGGAAAAGCACTATATAAGTACAGTCCATATAATACAGTAGATAATTAGGGCAACTGAGGGGAAAAAATTGCAAATAAAGTCAGAGTTCTGGCTTTAATCTCAGATTTCTGACTTTTTCTATAGCATTTTGAAAAACAAAGAAAGAAAGTTTTTTTTTTCAATTTCTGAAAAGAGCAGAATTCTGACTTTAATGTCAGAATAATGACTTTTCCCCCCATAACATTAAAAAAAAAAGAAAAAAAAATTGTGAAGATTTTTTCTGAAAAAGTCAGAAGACTTTTTTCTAAAAAAAATTTTTCTTCAGTGGCCCTAATCCTCTTCCACAGTATAAAGCGTTGCTTCCATCCGCATGTCTGGGTCGTGTTGGGTGGGTTTTGGTACAGATATGTTGATTTTACGTTGCATCCTCACAGTGAACTGTCTCCTTACCCTGGAGAGTATTGCTGCATTCCATTTCAACTCGGAAGTCGGAAATTCCCAGTTCCGAGTAGGAAGTTTCAACTGGAGTCGGATTTCCCACTCGGAAAGTCGGACAACTCTCGCAGCTCCGAGTTCGATTTAAAGATGGCCGCGCCCTGTGTTAGCAGTTTTAGAAGCTTCTGTAATGTTACATTTATTTACATTTCTTACTAATTTGTTGCATAAATCAATCGTACACATAGTATTGGTTTATACAGATGTAGGGGGAAGCTGCTGTAGTGTAATTCACATTTTTCATGTGGTATATGTGAACTACAACACCAGCTGTGCCAACAACGGCTAATAGCAATAGCCTTAGCAAACACGTTGTTTTGCTAGGTTGCTAACTGGTTTGCCGACCAGTGAGCTGGAACGCAAGTTGGTCGGGTGTGACGTCACCCCCCAGTTCTCACTTCCCAGTTCCGATGAAAATGGAACGCAGCATATTAACCAGATAGCGCTGCTATGTGATCGCGTGACATCATTGCAGTGTACAACACTTATTAACCAAAGTGTAACCCAGGTTAAAAAGTATATATATGAATGAATGAATGAATGAAAAATTTATTTCGAACAATGAACAAATTAAAATAAAAAAATAAAAAAAATATGAATCAAGACAAAAGAAAACAATTAAAAAAAAAACTCTCAAGAAACATAATACTGATTTTAATATATATATTACATAAGAGTAAAATAAGTTGAAAGTGATTCATGTAGTGCAAATTAGTTAATCAGAGATGATTACAAACTTTAATACAGCAATCATTTTGTGTTGAAGAGTAAAACCATGCTGACATAAAATTGATGTCGCTGCCCCTTTAAGAAACTAGGGACGTTAAGCGCAGCACGCGAGTGATGTGTCAGAACGCCAGAGAGCGGATCGAAGAAACTGAGCAGCATTAACAAACAGGAAAAAGATTGGAAAAGTGAATATTATTTTTGGAAAAACATAACTTACCTGGTCGGGAATTGACAGGGACTTTATGAGAGTTAAACCACATCGGTTTTGGTGAGTTTTGTGTTTATTTTCTTACATTTTTATGTGCTGCAGTTGTTTCTTTTTCTGGCAGTGAGCCAACGTTACATTGTTACAAGTAAATGCTCCGCCATGAACTGTAAATCAGTTAACATTTTGAGTTTATGAATATTTTGAATGTTATGAATGTGACTGTATATTGTGTAGATGAAAAATATATGCAGTAACTGGTGTGGAAAACGGAGCCGTTGGTTAAAAGAAGCTGCTCCGCAGCCGTTGTGGAGCCGTTACTTGAGCGGAGCCGCTCCATGGCCGTTGCGGAGCCGTTACCCCGGCTTTACACCTGGTCCGTGACGTGAGCGCAGCGCAGCGGCGCGCCCTGCGCACCGGATCGCGCCCATGTAATCAATGGTGTGAAACATATTGCTCACGCTGCGGCGCGTGAGCGGTCCGTCGTCGCTCCGGCATGCCGTGCCGCTGCGCTACAGATACGCGCCAGCTCTATTTTTGACCTCCACGCACCGACACCGCGTCAATATCAATAGTTCAGATCGAACCAGACAGGAAGTCAGACACAGGTTCAGTGTAAAATATCCGGTAACTTCCTAAACAAAAGCCACCGTGCAGCTTTTAAACTGCTGAACTACCTGAACATGACAGCATCTCCGTGTCCACAAGGTTACAGTGAAATAAGAAACCATGACGCATGAACATGTGGACAAAATGAACCATTTGGATGAGAATCACAGGCGATCTAGCAGCCCTCTCGTGATTTCGTGATGTCACCAATCAACAACAGCTGGTGCACTCGCGGGTGCGCTGCGCGGCCGCACAGTGAACGGTGTAAATGCTCGCGCCGAGGAAGTCGCAGCAAAGCCACTGCGCTGCGTTGCGCTCACGTCACGGACCAGGTGTAAAGCCGGGGTTAGTTAAAAGAAACCGCTCCGCTGTCATTCTGAGTTGGAAAAAAACACTGTTGCAGTAATGTTACAACTCAGAATGTGGAATATTTATTTGTATAATTGAGGATTTTAAAAGAGATTTATTGCTTTTATGACCTGTTACACAGGTCAGGTTTTTTTTTTTATGCTTGACTTGGAAGTTCGTTGGAGGAAGGACGGTTGAACTGCCGTGTGCGGGCGTGCACACACACAGACAGGATTTGGATCCAGGATGGCGAGCCAGACCCAGATCTTCGATTCACCTTCTGCATCACGTCAGTGAGGAATCTCCTGTATGCAGTAACTCGCTGCCTGAGCGGTAGGAGTATCAGGAACTGCATTGAACTGAACTGAACTGAACTGAATGGAACGGAACTGAAAACTGAATTTTTTTTTTTTTTCTAACTCGAACTGAAACTTTTCATTGGACTTGAACATTTAAATTCACATTTGGACGTGATCTCATATTTAAAATATTGTATTTTTTATTATTGAGTTTATAATTTTGAATGTGATTTGAATGATTGTAGTCTGTTTTGATTGTTGGGTAATGAATGAAATTCTTACCTGTTAAAGAAAGAAAAGAGAGTTAGCTCAGAAAAAAAGTAGGAAACTTAAATAGGTGCAACCTAGGATAGTCCAACTAACTTAAATTAGCTCAACTAAAATAATTTAGGATAAAAGGACTAGTTTATCCTCATTTAGATTAGCTTTAGTGAGCTAAATTAGTTGAATTGAAGAACTAAAGAGAAAGGGTGATATATATATATATATTTTTTTTGTCTTTTATGAAATGAAATGAAATTAAAAATACTTTATTCATCCCCAAAGGGAAATTCAGTATTGTAAAAGCTCTCTTTTTTTTTCTTTTTTTTTTATAAATAAACAAAAAAGTCAGTCAGTCTTGTTCTTTAGGGTGATGGTTGCTGGCAGGAATGAATTCCTGTATCTCTCCGTCCTACAGCGAACTTGACGCAGCCTCCCACTGAACACACTCTGTTGATTCTTCACCGTGTTGTGGAGAGGATGGGAAGTGTCCTCCATCATCTTCATCAGCTTGTGCAGCATTCTTTTTTGAACGATCAGCTCCAGCTGCTCTAGAGTTATCCCCAGCACAGAACCAGCTTTCTTGATCAGCTTGTTTAGTTTCTTCAAGTCTCTGATTCTGATGCTGCTTCCCCAGCAGATGCTGCAAAGCTAATTGCACTTTCTACAACAGACTTATAGAAGATCTGCAACATCTTGGTGCAGACGTTGAATGATCTCAGCTTCCTTAAGAAGTAGAGTCTGCTCTGACCTTTCTTGTACATGTAGTCACTGTTGCATTTCCAATCGAGTCTGTTGTCCAGCTGAACTCCAAGGTATTTGTAGTTCTCTACCACCTCCACCTCCTCTTCCAGGATGTAGACAGGACTATGCTGCTTATTCTTGCTCCTCCTGAAGTCAACAATCATCTCTTTAGTCTTGCTGGTATTTCAGATGAGCTGATTGTTACTGCACCATTTCACAAACTGATTGAGAAGTTCCCTGTACTCAGCTTCTTGTCCATCACTAATACACTTGTGAAGCTGTGGCTACATACATAGTTTACCATCACTAAGTATGACTGAGGAGTGAAAGAATAATGGATCTACTGTGAGCGCTTTGAGTACTAATACACCCAATTTATTTTGTTTTACTTACCTTTTTATTGAGAACCTGCAGGGTATTTAAGATTTTTGTGTACTGTTTTTATATATGTGTTTTCTATTTAGTAAAGTGCCGGCCTTTTTATATATATAAACGGTCTCTGTTGTTATCATTACTGCTTCCCACTCCTTAGAACCTAGAACTGGTCCAGTGGTGTGATACCAGTGTTACAAAATCGTTGCGTTTTAACAAGACAGTTCACTAGCAAGGACCACGCCACAACAAAAGGAGTGATGATGACGATGATGATGATGATAAAGGATTGATTGATTGATTGATTGATTGATTGATTGATTGAAAGGAAGAATGAGATATGATGATGAGCCGGAGGAAGACCTAGTGTGGGGGTGTAGTCTTTCGATAGTGAGTCCGGCTTAGGGAACCCCCCCTCAGATGGAACCCGAAAGAAGAGAAGGAAGCAGACAAGGAACAAGAATGGAGGAGACTGTCAGATGATGGGAAAGAAGTAGGACAGCAGGAAGGAGAAGGGAGGCAGAGAAGAGGGGGGCAAAGGCCAGGGAGGGGCAGCAGATGGAGAAAGGCCGAACGAAGCAGGCGGACGAGGCAAAAGGGAAGGTAGAGGAGATGCAACGAGAGGAAAGGGAGGGGAAGGGAGGGTCGTCGAGAGAACGAGAAACTGAGTTGATGAGGTGAGCGAGTATTTAAGGCTGCTCGGTGATTAGTGAGATTGGAGGCAGGTGTGGTTGAGGCGTGGTCCTGCTCCTGAACATATGTTAATGAATTAACCTCATTTCACTAGCAAGGACCACGCCACAACAAAAGGAGTGATGATGACGATGATGATGATGATAAAGGATTGATTGATTGATTGATTGATTGAAAGGAAGAATGAGATATGATGATGAGCCGGAGGAAGACCTAGTGTGGGGGTGTAGTCTTTCGATAGTGAGTCCGGCTTAGGGAACCCCCAAAATGACTGGCCAGAGCCAAGAAGTAAATGAGCTCGACGTATATCTGAAAGGTAATTGCAAACGTTTGAACGATAGGCTTGCCAAGACCAGCGTCTGAGCGACTGAATATTTTTGGTCTGATACATCAAATCTGGAGGCGGTGGTGGCTGCGCCGATGCAGAATGAATGGATGGAATAGTGTTCTGATTCTAAGCCGGACAGACGGACTTGACAGAAATGGTTGCTGAACCAGAATCTAGTAGCCAATTTCCTTTTCTCAGTGTAGAGCGGATCCAGAGGTGAGGCAGTTGATTGCAGTCCAAGTTGGAAGTAGTCTGGAACCGGTTCTTAAGGGCTGAGGTGTGAATACAATTCAAACGGATAAATGGGGAAGAGATTCCGAGTTGATCTGTTTTTTCTTTTAAGCGTGAATACGAGACAGTCAGGTGAGAAGCAGATGTCTGAGAGTCAGGGGTGAAAAGGAGAGTTGAAAATGGATGTTGTAGGTGCAAAATTCAGAGGATCATCGGATGCCAAAATGACTGCTTCCAAGGTCTGATCAATGGTAGAACAGTTTCCTGGTCGTAACGTGTTAATGCAGAGGTGGAGAAAGTCCAACGTGAGAGGAAGGTGTATCGTTGTCGGAGCTGACTCTCATTTTCGAAGTCTGTTTAAGAGCCTGGTGACATGACAATGAGTGAAAGATGGACACGAAGAGCCAAGCAAGAGACGACAGAAGAATATACCGGAAAGGTAAGTGTGGATAGTGGAACAGAGAATTCTTTGGAAAGAGAAAATACAGGCGATGTAACTGTAAAGTGTTGTAATGTCAAACTGAGGGAAGCGAGTTAATAGACAGAATGATACGTTTTGAAACTGTTCCAGCCGGTGAGGTAGGCTGAGAGTATGCCTGGAGCGAGATTGTCAAGGATGGCTTCACTTGAGGCAACAGACAGTGAATTGTGATCTTACTGAAGATGGTTGGTGAATGGAGGGACTGGAGTCTGGTGTTGGTCTGATTCGGAGCGTATACTTGTTAAGAGGCTCGGGATGTAGGCAGCTCTGAGGAGGAACTGATGCTGTGCTGAGATCAAGATGAGTATGCGAATGGGCTGTATGATCGTAAGGGAACGGGACTGGCCTTGTAGGTGACATTGACTGCAGTGGAATCGTCAGAATGAATTAGGATTGACCTTCAGGACCATTTATGACCCCAGAGAATGGCAGCTATAATGATGGGGTACTGCAGGTAAAGAGCACAAGACCGAAGTTGAATCGAGAAGTTTGAAGTAGGAGCCAATGCGCATGGCATAAGCGAGATGACCCATGAGGGCTGCCGTTGTGTGCATTCATCCACCAGCACGTAGTTGGAGAGGAGACTCGAGATGCGCTTGACCTTTTCCAGAGGCAAGGAGGTCTGAAAGGAAAAGGAGTTGAGGGTGATCCCCAAAAGAAAAGTAAGATGCCGGGCCACGAAGTCAGGCGGCGGTCTCGGGAGCGGCATGCGAGACCCCGACAGCTGAGCAAAAGCGAAAGAAGGGTACAATAACAGCACCAAGTCAACATAGTGACCCGCCAAAACCAGGAGACAGGAGCCACCGGGATGCAGGGCAGAGACGGGCGGCTGGATGGGTGGCATGGCGGTAGCCGGCTGTGAGACCCAGGACAGCCAGAAGCAATTTGCACAAAAAAGGGGCAGAAGCAGGGAGAGGGGCAGAGAGGGAACAATGAAGAAATAAGCCAGAACGAAAGGAGGAGAGGGCAGAAAAGCCAGAAAAGGCAGAAAGGGCTGGGGCCCCCGAAGAGGGCAGGAGGGGCACGGCTGTGGCCGCACCAGAACGCAAGGAGGAAAGGAAGAGGCTGCGGCGGAGCCGGCAGCCAAGAAAACATGAGGAACCAGAAGCTGAGAAGAAGCGAGAGCGGCCGTCGGCGGTGCCGGGACGGCCAGAGACGGAAGGGAGGAAAGAAAGGAAGAAATGAGCAAAGAAAGGCTCCGTGAAAGACTGAGCAGAGGCGGAAGCGACACGTTGGCGTGTGCCAGACGGGACAGGCGGAGGCTAATTGTGGGAGAGTGCCCCAGGAGATGGCAGGGGAGAACGGTGGAGCCGGGGAGAAAGGCAGGGCTGGTACCTGGCAGCCCAGTCGGGCGTGTGGCTGAGGGATGTGCAGCGGAGAGTGCGAGCGATTGCCGTGATGGGGGCGTGAATAGACCGGGGTGAGCGACCGTTGAAGCGGCTGAGAGCTGGAGAGGCTGGCTCAACAGATGCACTGTGAATCGAGGCAGTGAGATCCAGAGTCCAGGAGACCGTGGTGGGAGACCGTGCCAAGGGTCGTGCATGGCAGACCGTGAGAGACTTCAGCGTGGAGGCATGCCCTGGTTGGAGCAGGCAAAGGCCCAATAGGCTAGCAAGAGCCATCTCAGAACTGGTGGAGGGCCAGAGGAGACCAGCCGACAGAGGCGCCGCTGAGGCGGCGAGCGCGGCCAAAAGGCCGTCAGAGAGGGCCGGGGAGAGCGATGGAGCGAGCAGCCACCAGTCCTGGACTAAAGATGGCGGAGAGACGGCATGGGACTAGGGCTGAACGATATGGACAAAATTTCATATCTCGATATTCATGCCAGACATCTCAATATCGATACGATACGACTACGGGTTTGTTGAAAACCAAGTACTTTGGTGGAAAGTGCAGTTTTGTTTGTGACTTCCAGAGCTTTATATGCAGGACAAGCGCAGGGGAAATCTAGATCTTTTATATAGTTGCTTTAGCGATATTAATATCTTGAATGTCCATATCTCAATATAGATACGATAACGATATACCTTTCAGCCCTACATGGGACCCAGATAGAATCGGGAAGGTGGTGATCTGAGGGCTGTGACGGCCGTGTCCGTGGCAGAGGGCAGCATGTGGCCCAGTGTGAGAGAACATGGTGAGAAGCTGAGCGGCGGTTGGAGCGGGCGGAGGCCCTGTCCGAGGCGGAGGCCATGTCCGCGGTAGAGGGCAGCACGTTGCCCAGTGCGAGAGATCGTGGCGAGAAGCTGAGCAGCGGTTGGGGCGGGCGGAGGCCGTGTCCATGGTAAAGGGCAGCACGTGGCCCAGTGTGAGAGAACATGGCGAGAAGCTGAGCAGCGGTTGGAGCGGGCGGAGGCTGCGTCCGAGGCGGAGGCCATGTCCGCGGTAGAGGGCCGCACGAGGCCCAGTGCGAGAGAACGTGGCGAGAAGCTGAGCAGCGGTTGGAGCGGGCGGAGGCCGTGTCCGTGGTAGAGGGCCGCACGGGGCCCAGTGCGAGAGAACGTGGCGAGAAGCTGAGCAGCGGTTGGAGCGGGTGGATGCTGCGTCCGAGGCGGAGGCCTGGCCGTGGTAGAGGGCAGCACGTTGCCCAGTGCGAGAGAACGTGGCGAGAAGCTGGGCGGCGGTTGGAGCGGGTGGAGGCCCTGATGGACTGATGAGAGCCACAGCTGAAGCGGCTATGGGCCGGATGAATAAACATAAGATACCAGACATCATTCCTTGTTGGTCTCCTCTCCACAGCCCCATGACCGCAGCGCAGCTCTCACGTGACAAATGAACGAAATGAACGAAAGAAAGATCTGTACTGATCCGTATGAAAGATTATGAACGAACTAAAGTGCTTGCTCCTCCTCACCACACAGCCTGAGCAGCCTGACTGTCACAAAAGAACGATACCTGTGGACCGACACAGTTGGTTGAGTCATGAACTAATCATTTCTGATTCCTGTCGTCCTGCTGGCTGGCTGAGCTTACAGCTGCTGCCCTGTGGCGAGAGAGCGCAGTGCATGAAAATGAACGAATCGCTCTTTGAGGGGACTCATTACCTCCGAGTCATATAAAAGATTAGTTCATATTGAACGAATCGTTCGTGAACGGCACATCACTAGAGGACAGGTGAGGACCGGCTGTGGCGGCGCCGATACGTGTGGAGGAGAAGGAGCCGCGGTGTAACCAGAACCAGAAGAAAGGAAACGAGGCCGAGAAGAAGCGGAAGCGGTCGGACAGCGCCGGGACGGCAAGAGACGAACGGGAGGAAAAGAGGAGGAAACGAGCCGAGAGAGCTCCAGGACGGGCGGAGCAGGTGCGGGAGAGACAACCCAGAGTGTTGCAGGCGGCAGAGGCGGGGCTGCGACGTTGCGAGAAACCGGCCAGGAGGAAGCCGACCGGAGGAGCAGGAAGTGCCGAAGACATGGCACCGCTGGCGGGAACCGTTTGGGCAAGAGAAGGCGGCCGCGGGCCGGGAAGCTGGTCCGACTGCGGTGCGCCGCTTGAACGGCGTGGAGGCTGCAGGACAGCGGGTCCGAGGAGCGAGAAGAGCGGCGAAGCCGGCGGCCATGAGGCTCGACCGTGCGAGGAGGAGAGACGATCCGTGAACCGAAAGGTGAAGACACGAAATGCGTGGAGTACAGGCGGAGTGTCGGGCTGCGGTTGGAGCGCTGGGAAACCAGTCGTCCGAGGAGAGCAGCCGCCCACAATGGTTGCAAAGGACGATCAGCAATGAGGGAACGAGGGCCACCGGCGGGCGATGAAGATGATGAGAAGCAGCGACCGCAGCAGCGGCTGGAACGTCGTCGAGAGAACGAGAAACTGAGTTGATGAGGTGAGCGAGTATTTAAGGCTGCTCGGTGATTAGTGAGATTGGAGGCAGGTGTGGTTGAGGCGTGGTCCTGCTCCTGAACATATGTTAATGAATTAACCTCATAAACAGAGGGGTTTGTTTTTATGTCGGGTCACACAGGAAGTGACGTATATTTTTAAAAGATTGCAATGTGTTAAGCTCCACGTCTTTGGTCCGGATCAGTTAGATCATTACCCCTATAGAGGGGTACCAAAAAAGTAGGACGGGTTTGGTTGGATATATAGCCCCATTTCCACCAGCGGGTCGGGCCGGATCGGTCCACGTTTTTTTGCGTCTCCACAGATAAAAACTGGGACACGTGCCCATTATATTCAACCCGCCCCAGCCTACTTTCTTGGTTTCCCTTCGGTAGGGATACTGATCTAACCGATCCAGACCAAAGAGGTGGAGCTGATTCACAGCAACCCTTTGAATTGTTGAAAAATCCGTCACTTCCCACGTGACCCGTCGTAAAAACAAAGGAGGGGTGACTCCTTTTTGTTTCTGTCACATGTGGTGCGGTGTTTTGGTTAAAAGGTGTTGCACTGCGATGATGTCACGCGATCACGCAACAGCGCTATCCGGTTAATACTCCGCCTCCAGAGTAAGGGTACAGTATGTTGTGGGGACGCAACATGAAATCAACGTATTTGTACCAAAACCCACCCGATCCGGCCTGGCCCAACCCAGACCCGCAGGTGGAAACGGGGCTTTGGGTACGCGTCCCAGTTTTTATCTGTGGAGATGCAAAAAATTGTGCCTGATCCGGCCCAGACCCGCTGATAGAAACAGGGCTTATGAATAAAGGCTAATGAAAAATATGTGTACCTATCTAAAATCTACTAAGAAATTTTTTAAAGCAGGAACAACATAATTAAAAACAGAACAGAATAAACTTGAACTACATTAATGCCAATTTTAGTAAACACTTTGGATAAATATGGAACTTACAGTATATGTTTCCAAACATCACTTTCTTTCCAGTGATGCATTCCTGTGAAAGAACCATGCTGGACATTTTTCTTTTTTTTTTAGATTTATATCGCACTTTTTCTTGCAGGGCACTCAAAGCGCTCACAGTAGATCCATTATTCTTTCACTCCTCAGTCATACTTAGTGATGGTAAACTATGTATGTAGCCACAGCTTCACAAATGAATTGATCACAACCGCAACTCAATTCTCATCGTTCATTTAAACGGACTAGAGGCAGGAATAAAAAAACAAACAAACATGCATGTCCCTTTTTTTCATACTAATGGGTGATGATGAAGCGCTAAATACCATAAATAACGTTTCCACCCACATTTCTCTCCGTTGCCTTGAACAGGCTGTGTGCCGCAAAATGCGCTGCAATTCGGTGTCTGAATTTCCCGCTCTGCCCTGCGGACGTGACGTCAAATGACGCTACATCCGCAGTTTTGATACGGGAAGAAGACGGTCGCAGTAAATTCAAACACTGGAAGCCAGTGGTGTCCAAAGTCGGTACTCAAGGGCCGCTGTCCTGACGGTTTTCCATGCTTCCTTGCACCAGCACAGCTGACTCAAATTGAATGAATCTAAAGCCTTTGAATTTGAGTCAGGTGTGTATTGGAGAAGGGAGACATGGAAAACCTGCAGGATTGTGGCCCTCGAGGACCGGAGCTGGACACCCCTGCTGTAAGCAAGAGTTATGGATTCTTCTGCCATCAGCAAACGATCCAGATCAACAGAAAGACACTAAAAAGTGGAACTACGAAGAAAAAGCGTAACATTATAGCTTCAGTTTGTGCTCCCGTGACGGCTTGGCTCGTGGCTGCAGTTACCTGAAGCACCAGTCGCGAATTTTGTTTCTTAATCTTGCCTCAAGTCCGTTAAATGAGCAATAAAAATAAAAAAAACTGATTCGTTCATGAAGGTCACATGTCAGCATGCGTATCTGGACTGATGATGTCAGACAGGGATCCACATTTACTGATAACGGTGTGTAATCTGGAGATCTCAAAGTTCTTCTGTTTTTCTTATAAGATAGACATGAGTGCATTAATGTAAACTATGATTCATCTGACAGAAAAATGGCTAGAATACAAAACGCAAATCTCATGAAAAATATTCACAATTTCCTTCATGAAGAAGTTCTCAAAACTGTTGCAGAGGGCAGTGGAGTTCGTGTGGGAGATAATTATAGCCATGAGGTGTAATATTCTGTTAGGGATACTTGTGCTGTAGACATGAGACTAAACGTCGTCTTTCTCCTTAAATAAGTGAAAGGAGGTGACGTTTAATGAGTTTCTAAGAGACTGTAGAAGGAGGGAAACATCCGATGAACTCATAATGAACCGAGGAGAAGGCGCAGGAGATGTGTGATCTGATGCAGTTACTAGGCAACCAGCGTGTCATCTCATGATGAGCCGTCAGTCAGCTGTTTAACTGATATTTCTCGTTTGATCTTTTTCTCATTTTTGTTGGTGCTGAAATTCGACTCCATCACTTTCACCTTCTCACATTTCCTGTGGTGTTTGATGTAGAGCACAGGAGAGGTGACAGGAACTTCATATGAATGATTTATTGTTTGATTTTTCTTCTATCTGCAGCATTTTGTCCTCTGCACAGGACACTGTTGTCTTCTATCATCAGTCATGATGTCCTGACACTCAGATCGTCTCTGAGTGTTTCGGTCTGTGAACACATGAAGCAGTTGCAGACAGGACTGCAGATCTGATCTGAGAGCAGCCGTCTGTCTGATGTGGGGTTTCATCATCCTGTCGTCTTTGTGTCTGCGCTGCAGCGTCCCAGTTTCTCCTGCAGGATCATTAAACTTTCATCCCCTCTGATGTCTTCCAGGAGAAGACGTCACATTTCTAACAAGAAAGACATTTCTCTGAGGAGTCACATGTGTCTGAGGAGAATTTACAACAGCCTCATTAATAATTGACGTCATGTGTTGAAATAAAAATACGACGACAAAACTGGAGAAACACTGTGGGACAAGAGATGTCCTTAGAGTGCAGAAATGTCCTCACAGTGTAAAAATGTCCTCACAATATACAGTTGTATGAAAAAGTGTTTGCCCCCTTCCTGATTTCTTATTTTTTTGCATGTTTGTCACACTTATATGTTTCAGATAAAACAAACAAATTTAAATATTAGACAAAGATAACACAAGTAAACACAAAATGCCGTTTTTAAATGAAGATTTTAGTAGTAAGGTGGTAAAAAAATCCAAACCTACATGGCCCTGTATGAAAAAGTGATTGCCCCCTAAACCTAATAACTGGTTGTCCCACCTTTAGCAGCAACAACTGCAATCAAGCGTTTGTGATAACTGGCAGTGAGTCTTCTACAGCGCTGTGGAGGAATTTTGTTCCACTCATCTTTGCAGAATTGTTGTAATTCAGCCACATTGGAGGGTTTTCCAGCATGAACCGCCTTTTTAAGGTCATGCCACAGCATCTCAATGGGATTCAGGTGGGGACTTTGACTAGGCCACTCCAAAGTCTTCATGTTGTTGTTCTTAAGCCATTCAGAGGTGGACTTGCTGGTGTGTTCTGGATCATTGTTCTGCTGCAGAACCCAAGTGCGCTTCAGCTTCAGGTCACCAACAGATGGCCGGACATTCTCCTTCAGGATTTTTTGGTAGAAGCAGAATTCATGGTTCCATTTACCACAGCAAGTCTTCCAGGTCCTGTAGCAGCAAAACAGCCCCAGATCATCACACTACCACCACCATATTTTACTGTTGCTATGATGTTCCTTTTCTGAAATGCCGTGTTACTTTTACGCCAGATGTAATGGGACCTACACCTTCCAAAAAGTTCAACTTTTGTCTCGTCAGTCCACAGAGTATTTTTCCCAAAAGTCTTGGGGATCATCAAGAAGCTTTCTGGCTAAACTGAGACGAGCCTTTATGTTCTTTTTGCTCAGCAGTGGTTTTGGTCTTGGAACTCTGCCATGCAGCCATTTTTGCCCCCCAGTCTCTTTCTGATGGTGGAGTCATGAACACTGACCTTCATTGAGGCAAGTGAGGCCTGCAGTTCTTGGATGTTGTTCTGGGGTCTTTTGTGACCTCTTGGATGAGTTGTCGCTGTGCTCTTGGAGTAATTTTGGTGGGCCGGCCACTCCTGGGAAGGTTCACCACTGTTCCATGTTTTCACCATTGTGGATAATGGTTCTCACTGTGGTTCTCTGGAGTCCCAAAGCTTTAGAAATGGCTTTGGAACCTTTTCCAGACTGATAGATCTCAATTACTTTGTTTCACATTTGTTCCTGAATTTCTTTGGATCGCAGCATGATGTCTAGCTTTTGAGGATCTTTCGTCTACTTAAATTCATCAGGCAGGTCCTATTTAAGTGATTTCTTGATTGAGAACAGTGTGTGGCAGTAATCAGGCCTGGGTGTGGCTAGAGAAATAGAACTCAGCTTTTCAAAGATGTGATAAACCACAGTTAATTTATGTTTTAACAGGGGGGGGGCAATCACTTTTTCATACAGGACCATGGAGGTTTGGATTTCTTCCCTCCCTAACTAATAACAATCTTCATTTACAAATTGCATTTTGTGTTTACTTGTGTTATCTTTGTCTAATATTTAAATTTGTTTGATTATATGAAACATATAAGTGTGACAAACATGCTAAAAAAATAAGAAATCAGGACTGTAGAAAGGTCCCCATGGTGTTGAAATGGCCTCACAATGCAAACATGTCCTCAAAATTCACAAATGTCCTCACAGTGCAAACATGTCCTCAAAGTGCAGAAATGTCCTGTCCGTGGAAACAGGTCCTTAAAGTCCAGAAATGTCCTCATGATGCAGCAATGCGCTCACAGGGCAAAATTGTCCCCTCTGTGCAGAGATGTCCTTTCAGTGTCGAAATGTCCTCATAATCTTAAAACGTCTTCAGAATACAAAAATATCCTCACAGTCTTGAAATGTCCTCACTGCGCAGAAATATAAGTATAGAAATGTCCCCTGGTGTCCCCCAGTGTCCTCTGGTGCCCTCGGTGTGTGATGATGTGAGATTGTCATGCCGTGTATTTGCTCTTCGACATCTGTGTGTTTCTTTCTTTTTTCTTTTCTTTCTTCTTATCTTTGTGTTTCTGCGTGTGTGTATTCTGGTGATTTCTGGTTGTTGGTAGAGGCAGGTAAACACGACAGAAGTGTCACCGCAGCATCAGCTGGTGTGAACGGACGATCTGCAGAAACAACAGCAGACACACCAACCCCAGCAGATCACATGACGGCACAAACGGCAGCTGCCGTGGAGATAATCGCGTCTCTGCTGGGCGGAAAGACGAAGACAATGTCCAGCTGTTCCACAACAATGCAGACCCCCTCTCTGTCCTCTGATATGACAGCTATGGGAGTAATGGGTGGAATGGGAAGAATGGGAGGAACGGAGACCACTCAGTGGATTGAGTCCAGCAGCTGTTGGTGTCTTTCTAAAAGAAGGTTCGGCGTTGTTAGCAAACCACTTCCTGCTTCACGGCTAGCAGCTTGAATCTTAGATTCAGGTGAAAAGTAACTGAGCTTCTCCATGATTAGCCTCTATTTGCTGGATGATGATGATAATGATGATGATGAAGTTCCTGCTTACTGAATTAGGAGGCAAAAAGAAGCTCAGGTTAAAACCAGGTCCAAAACCAGAATAAAACCAGGTGAGAAACCGCAAACCTGAGTATCTGAATAAAAACATTCAAAGGTCAAAGACATGCAGAGGGAACCCGGAGGGTGGTTCAGTTGAGCCAGGAAGGTGAATCGGGCCTGATGACAGAGGAAGCACGACAGGAAACATGACAAGGCAGCAAAGGAAGAAAGGAGGCAGGAAACAAGGAAGCACAGAAGGAAACTGAAGCACAAAGGAAGTAATAAAGGAAATATGTGCCTCCTTAATCCCCCGTTTAAACTTGGCAGTGTCAGCGCTGAATGTTAGAACAGGGATGGGGGGATGGGGGGGGGGTCTTCAGCTGCTGTGTGAGAGAGGGGTCAAGGGCTCCCCCCATTCTTCTGCCTGGATAAACAGAGCAGCATTGTGAGCCAGGTGGTCTGAAACACTCTCAGCTTAGAGTCTAGAAGAATCTCCCAGCTGTTCCTGATACGTTTACTTCAGCAGGTTAGCCCCTCATCAACCCCTCAACACCCCTACAATCCACCCACAATCCCTCAATCCACCCGCAATCCACTCACAATCCCTCAATCCACCCACCGCCGGCCCAGCGGCAGTCACGTTTATCCTCCAGACAGATCCAGTTACAGCTGAGGTCCAGACTAACCCAGATCACAAGTTCTACCAGAACCAGGAAAACAACGTCAGGTGGAAATCACCGCTCAGTTGTGATTGGTTGATTGATTCCCCAGCTCAGGATGAAGGTGTTTGGTGGTTATGGATCCATCCATCCCATACCATCCATCTGTCTTTAAATTTATTCATCTTTTTATCCATATCCATCCATCCATCCATCCATCCATCTATCCATCCATCAACTCTTCCATCCATCCATTCATCCATCCATCCATCCATCACTCTTCCATCCATCCATCCCTCTATCCATCCATCCATCCATCCATCCATCCATCCATCTATCCATCCATCCATCAACTCTTCCATCCATCCATTCATCCATCCATCAACTCTTCCATCCATCCATCCACTTTTCCATCCACCCATCCACACACTCTTCTCCTTCCTTCCTTCCTTTCTTCCCTCCATCCATCCATCCTCTCTTACATCCTTCCATCCATCCATCCATCCATCCACTTTCTCCATCCATCTATCCACACTCTTTCTTCCCCTTCCTTCCTTCCATCCATCCTCTCTGCCTTCCATCCATCCATCCATCCATCCATCCACTTTTCTATCCATCCATCCATCCATCCACACACTCTTCCTTCCTTCCCTCCTTCCTTCCTTCCATCCATCCATCCATCCATCCATCCTCTCTGCCTTCCATCCATCCATCCATCCACTTTTCCATCCATCCATCCATCCAGACACTCTTCCTTCCTTCCTTCCTTCCTTCCATCCATCCATCCATCCATCTACTTTTCCATCCATCCATCCACACACTCCCTCCTTCCTTCCTTCCTTCCTTTCTTTCCCTCCATCCATCCATCCCTCTCTTCCATCCTTCCATCCATCCATCCATCCACTTTTCCATCCATCTATCCACACTCTTTCTTCCTTCCTTCCTTCCATTCCATCCACTCCTCCTTCCATCCATCCATCCATCCATCCATCCATCCATCCATCCATCCATCCATCCATCCATCCTCTCTTCCATCGATCAATCCATCCATCCACTTTTCCATCCATCCATCCATCCATCCACACACTCTTCCTTCCTTCCCTCCTTCCTTCCCTCCATCCCTCCATCCTCTCTTCCATCCTTCCATCCATCCATCCATCCACTTTTCCATCCATCTATCCACACTCTTTCTTCCTTCCTTCCTTCCATCCATCCTCTCTGCCTTCCATCCATCCATCCATCCATCCATCCATCCACTTTTCCATCCATCCATCCATCCACACACTCTTCCTCTCCTTCCCTCCTTCCTTCCTTCCATCCATCCATCCATCCATCCATCCATCCATCCATCCATCCTCTCTGGCTTCCATCCATCCACTTTTCCATCCATCCATTCCACACACTCCTCTTCCTTCCTTCCTTCCTTCCTTCCTTCCATCCATCCATCCATCCATCCATCTACTTTTCCATCCATCCATCCACACACACCCCCTCCTTCCTTCCTTCCTTCCTTTCTTCCCTCCATCCATCCATCCTCTCTCTTCCATCCTTCCATCCATCCATCCATCCACTTTTCCATCCATCTATCCACACTCTTTCTTCCTTCCTTCCTTCCATCCATCCTCTCTGCCTTCCATCCATCCATCCATCCATCCATCCATCCATCCATCCATCCTCTCTTCCATCGATCAATCCATCCATCCACTTTTCCATCCATCCATCCATCCATCCACCATCCACACACTCTTCCTTCCTTCCCTCCTTCCTTCCTTCCATCCATCCATCCATCCTCTCTGCCTTCCATCCATCCATCCACTTTTCCATCCATCCATCCGCACACTCTTCCTTCCTTCCTTCCTTTCTTCCTTCCATCCATCCATCCATCCATCTACTTTTCCATCCATCCATCCACACACTCTTCCTTCCTTCCTTCCTTCCTTCCTTCCTTCCTTCCTTCCTTCCTTCCATCCATCCATCCACTCTCCCCCATCCATCCATCCATCCATCTACTTTTCCATCCATCCATTCACACACTCTTCCTTCCTTCCTTCCTTCCTTCCTTCCTTCCTTCCTTCCTTCCTTCCATCCATCCATCCATCCACTCCTCATCCATCCATCCATCCATCCATCTACTTTTCCCATCCATCCATTCACACACTCTTCCTTCCTTCCTTCCTTCCTTCCTTCCATCCATCCATCCATCCTCTCTCAACCTTCCATCCATCCATCCATCCATCCATCTATCCACTTTTCCATCCATCCACCACACACTCTTCCTTCCTTCCTTCCATCCATCCATCCTCTCTTCCATCCATCCATCCATCCATCCATCCATCCATTTAAACAGAGTTGCTCTGAATAAGATCCAGAACATTAGTTTCTGTTTAAGTTGGCTTCAAGTTCTGGTTCGGTTCTGGAGGGACTTGAAGAGCTTTTGCTGTAATTAATGAATTCTTGTGTCCATTGAGATGCTGTGGTTTAAAGTTGGGTTCTAGTCTATATCCAGGAGGTTCTGAAAGATTTAGTGGATTGTGATGATCAGTGATGGAGGTTGTGGAGTCAGTTATGGGCTTTTGTCTCTACAGACAAAGTTCTGAATGTCCAGTAGTAGGTTCTGATGGTTACTTAGACGGCTCTTTACTACTTTGGGAGTTAAGGTGTTTTTTTCCTTGAATCACTGTGTAAATGAAAAAGGACCAAATCTGATGTGCAACGGATGTGTTAATGCAGTTGTAGTGATTGATCCAAATGAAGGTTCTGGATATCCTAGTATGTTTGTTCTGTTATTATCATAAAGAACTGTTTCTACTATGACTCAGGGTCATTTTAGGACCCCTGAGAAAGTTCTGGGAAGTCTTGTCCATGGAAAAAGGACATTTAAAGGTTCTCTGGTTGGTTCTGGTGCTCCAATAAGGAATTTTCTGTGTCTCAAGCAGGAGAATTACCACTAAACATCACATGAACATGTTCTTTATTAGAACTCTGGTCTCAGAAACCCAAACTAGTACTGATGAGCTGTTAACCGCTGGACGGATGTTCTGATGGTTCTATGGATGTTGCCATCTCATGTCCAACGTGTCTGCACAGTCCTGGTCCCGGTTGTGTTTGGATCCGGACCATCTGTCTCTGTGCTGCAAGGAAAAAAAGGTACCTTGTTGCAGGTGTGACGAGTCTGACCTGCCGGGGCCAACGAGCAGCTTCTGATCTGAATCAGTAGTAAACACAGACGGGAAGGAGACTGATGGACAGATATGAAACAGATCTGAGGAAGCGACCCGGTTCAGGAGGGAGGTCCAAACTTACAGGAAAGAGTCAGACTGGAGGATGGGTCAACAAATGGGCTCCATGAAACCCAACAGAACCAGACCTGCATCTTCTGCTCATATTGATCTTGATCTTATGATCACTTCAGCCCAACTTGGTTTTCCTGGTTCTTTAAACTGGAGTGGTTCTGGTTCTGGTCTCGTTAGTAGGATTCCACCTGTGTAATTTGCTATCTGATGATAATTTATTCTTCAGACCGAGTCCAGCTGGTTTTTATTTGTGTCCAAACAAACAGGAAGGAATCAGACTTCCACAGTCCGACCTCTACTTGTTTCAGAAGAGTTCTGGTTCTGGTTCTGGTGGTCACAGCTGCAGCTGCATCCATCGACTGATAAGTGTTAAAACAGCTGCAGGCTGTTGTTGTGGTTCTAATCAACACTAATTATCACCTGGCAGAAAACTGAGAGTGTATTAGCACACACACGGCTCTGAGTTGGTGTGTTTACCGAGCAGGGAGGAGGCGTGAGGAGCGTCTCCTTGTCGTTGGCTGCAGCTTCAAACACAAACACTCTCTAAAATAAGCTGCAGAGGGTTGCGTGTGTGTGTGTCGGCGTGTGTGGGTGTGTGTGCTGAGCAGAGTGGACTGCAGCTGAAGATTCAGGAGGTTTGTGAAGCAGCAAGAACAAAGCTGGAGGTAAGAATAGATTCTGCTCATGTGTGCGTGTTTGTTTAAAACTAAAACAATGTTGGTTTCATTTAAAAGTTTCACGAGTGTGAAGATTATAACCTCAGTTTGCGGAAGTAGAGCCAGATAAGAGCCAGAACCTGCAGGGGGGCGCTGTGATTACTTACTGTCTCTGTTTGAAAACCACAAAAGGAACACCTTGTTGTGATTTCTGATTGTATTTCCAAACTGTTCTTTCAGTGTGTGTTTACAAGACCATCAAAACCCAGAAAGAGATTAGTCAGATTACTGTGATAATCAAATCTGATGCATCTACATCCACTTCTGTTAATTTAGAAAACCCTCATCTACATATTCCAGCCCGTTTATGGGGTTAATTTCGGAGTACGTTCATAGTGACAACGTCTTATTTCCAGTCTTTATTGAGAACAGTGTCAGTGTTAGCTGATAATGTGGGAGCTGAACATAAGCTCTTTAATCCTGGGACTATATTGCGGATTTTATTTACTCCATCCAGTCTTTGTCTCCCAACCTGTTTTATTGCCGTTATTTTTTATTAGATTTTCTTTCCTGGGACTGTATTACTGTTGATCTCCTAATGTGTTTCCTTTATGGCAGCAGTGCTCAAACTGGGGTCCTGACCATCATGGGGGAATCTATCCAAAGATAGATTCAAGGGAGCCAGATCGTCATAGTCGCTTAGTTCTAAGAATGCAGTCCCGGGTACTACCCTTCCCCACGGGACCTTGTTTATTTTGCATTCGCACGAGTCACAGACCATGACGGGGACCGATGTGACGCAACCATCTGCGACCGTGACATGTTTTTTAGCGTCACACTCAACAACAAAACAAATAAGGAGAGAGGAAAACAATAATGCTACGACCTTGAGACCCTTTGACCTCCTCGTCGGTCCATTTTTTGCAGACTCTCCAGGTTCATTTGCAATATAGGAACCTTTTGAAGTTTCTATAATCATTTCAGGAACGGGGCCGTCTTTTGCGCATTTGGACGGACAGGAATTAGGGACCATGGCCTTCAGTCCCTTGAACCATTTTAGCCCCTACTCTGAGGCAGGGTCTTTTCGTGGTTCCATAGTTATGACAAAGGTGTTCAGTATTTTGTCGCCACTAAATACAAACAATAGAATAACATCTTAAAGGGATACAACTCCCACAGAATGATGTACCTTCATTTTCTACTCACTCTCATGCTGAGCAAGACTCTGGAGCACTTATTTAATATTTCAAATGCAGCCGGAGGTCCGAGGACGGTTTTTATTATCCATCGACATTCATATAATGGAGTTCACCGGCGCTCAATGCAAAAGGTCCATAAAAGTCCACAAAAACTTGTCAATATTCCTCCATACTGCTCGTCCAATGTAATCCAAGTGTCCTAAATGGGTAGCATCCACAATTTACTCAAAACGACATCATTTAGTATATTTTTATAGCCTAAGCAGTAGAACATCGCACTTCCTATTTGCGAGTTTGTGCGAGTTCACGGCACTATGGAAGCTGTGGCAGACGAGATGACTGCAAAAAAACTCAAATCTTAGCGAGTACAGTATATTTTTCTTATTTCCAGTAAAAATCCCTCATTACACTCAAAATAAGACAAAATTACTTATAAAAACATTTCAGTAAGATATAAGATTTTGTTTTAAAACAAAGCATCTTATTTCAAGAAATCTTATCAAGAAATATTGATTTTGCCATTGGCAGAATTTTTTTCCTTTTGCTTTTTTTTTTTTTTTTTTTTTTTTTTTTTACTTATTTTAAGAGTAGCCAAGATTTTTTTGCTTGTAATAAGCAAAAAATTCTGCCAATGGAACAAGCAAAATTTTCTTGATACAATTTCTTGAAATAAGATGCATTGCCTTAAGCAAGATCTTATATATTATGGAAATTTTTCTCTTAAGTAATTTTGTCTTATTTTGAGTGTGATGAGAAATTTTTACTGGAATTTAGAAATATATACTTGGTAAGTTTTGAGATTTTGCTGTGATCACTCGTTCTGTCTTTCTTTCTTTGTCTCAAATTAATAGCAATCCCCTCTTCTGTGTATCCCAGTTTGTCTGCAGCTCTGGCACTCTTAGCACAATGTAAATAGTGAATTTCTTCTTCTACTCTTGCATTATTGGCAGAGTAGGCACTGAACACCACAGCTTCCGTAGTATCATGAACTCTCACGAACGCACAAATAGGAAGTACAATGTTCTACTGTTTAGGCTGTAAAAATGTACTAAATAATGTTATTTCAAGTAAATTATGGACACTACCCACTCAGGAAACTTGATTACATTGACGAGCAGTATGGAGAAATATTCCCAAGTTTTTGTGGACTTTTATGGACCTTTTTGTATTTAAGAGCTTTTTCTGTGCTCTTCCAGCCTCGATGTTAGACACCTGATGTGATTGTCCATGATTAGTAATCCCATCATGCAGACAATGAAAACAGTGCTGTTGTCTTCTCTTCTTACTTTTCACGGGTTTAGTTTTATTTTGTTGGGGCACCAAACTAACAATGTCACAGACGGTTGAGTGGCATCGGTCCCCATCATGTGCAAATGAAAAATTCAACAGTTCCCCTGGAGAGGGTAGTTCATAGATTGAAATTCCAGGTGAGCAGTTCTGACAGCTGCTCTGTCCGAATGCAGCTGCTTTGTTGTTTATGTTATTACAATCTTGGTAACAGCTGTGGGACTTTTTAAAAATGGCCGGGTCAGAAGAAGCGGAGACGAGGCAAGGGTGTAGCTTGCCAGTTCAACCAATCACCAAACACCTATGTATTTGAATTCCTCTGGGACTCAGAAAAGACACTGCCTCAGAGTAGGAGCTAAAATGGTAAAAAGAACTGAGGACCATGGTCCCTAGTTTCTGTATGTCTGAATGCACCAATAAACTAGCCTCGTGAGACCATCCTGATCTCGGGAGCTTCAGGTTTTCACTCACAGATCAGTATGGCTACTTTCCATTGAAGAGAATTTGGAGCAGTTCACCAAACAAACGTCCAATCAGCGTTGGCTCTGAGGCGGGTTGAGGTGTGACGCAACGAGAAGCGACAGTTCAGTCTAAACAACATGGCGGCTTCAGCGGATGAAACTAGCGTCAGCGTGGCTTTCCCCTTTTATTCGCAAATTCTCGTTACACAAACAGCAAATATCCTTTGCCGACATGTTTCTTGTTTGCTGAGCTAACGAGCCATTGTCGGCAGCAGAAAGAGTAGCCTGGCTTGTGGTTGTGTTTTCGTCATTGCTCTGTTAGTACGTCATATGCTTCGTTGATCTGATTGGTTGATTTGGCCCGTTTCCTATCACCAACATAGGCGGTGATAGACAGATGCCTTATACAATCAGCTAACCAGTATTTTCGCCCCTTCCCAAATGTACTCTAACGGATGATTCCCAGATGGATATGCGGGAGAAAATCCATCTGGCGGAGTCAGGTTACCAATTAACAGCCTGGTACCCAAAAAGATATTCACCTCATTCAGGAAGTCAGGGTGGGCGCCGCCATTTTGGCCTACAACTTCCGGTTAGTCAGTGTTGCGGTAGAATACCACTGCCTCCGCAGCAGTTCCACAGATGAGCTACATAAATAGATTTAATGCCATTTAATCCTATAAGTGTTCAAACATGAGCAGTATTCATTGCTTTGTCTGCAGGTGCCACAACAACTTGAGGGAGAGAATCTGACACTAAATTTAGATTCCATCACAATTTCTGCACTGACAGCTAACGGTGCTAGGCCTCGGCTGCTAACGGTAGTAGCAGCTCTCTAGTGGTGGACTCTGCTTTATTCTTTATATAAGGTCTATGCTCTAAAAACAGCTTTAATAATCAGTTTAGCGCTTGCCTTTTATAGGATTTTAGCTTTCATATGAGGCATAACATGATCATATTTACAGTAGTGTCATTAAAACAACTTCGGCTTCAACTGCCTTAATATAGCTAACTTAGCATAATGGCAAACAACAACAGCAACACAGCAGAATCATAATTGGAGAGATCATAAAGTCCTGTTTTGTTCAAATAAACATCCCCTCCATCCAGGTATTAGCCGACAGTGAAAAGTGTCAATATGGCAGCAGTGGCTGCAGGACCGTCCCATCCCTGCGATCCTGTCATCTCCACGCTCCGTTAGTTCTTACCGACACCCAAGCAAAGTGAGAGGTTGCTGGCTGGACTTGGACTGACACCGTCTTTCAGAAGAATATGTTCTTGTTCTTCATGCAGCAGATCATGGCAGACTTTTACGCCCTTGAAATGATGTTATTTTTATCTTCAGTAAAATCAGACGGCGTTTTTCACTGTGGTCTGTTATATCTGCCGCTGCAGCGCCCAGAAATCAGCTGATCGCTTCGCTCTCACTTGATTCCTGCCGCGGCTCATGGCTGCCTGCTTGGTGACTTATTTGTGGAGAGATCTGATTCCCTCAGTACATCTGATCTGAAAGAGTGCAGGATGATTATGAGTCTAGCTGAGTATGTATGTGCTTATTAGGGATGGTTCTGCTGGGTGGCTCTTTCCTGGATGGATTTTCATAAGAAAAGCAGAGTTAATACAGCCACCGAACATGTTCAGCAAATGGTAGATCTAGTTGGCTACCAACAGTTTTCAGGGAAACAGGACTGATGTTAATGTAATCTTCACACTCTGTTATGAGAACTGGGTGAACCAGACATGTTTTCTTGGACCTTTTCAGTCAGGTTTTCCATTCTTCCAATGTAATGTTTTCCATTGAACAATATTGAGAACACGCCTCACCGGAAGTGCTAAGCCAATGCAGAAATGCCTCTGTTGAAAAAGTGGGCGGGGCTGAATAAGGTGAAAAGGAACTCCAAAAGGTCCGAAAGCACCTATTGTGGGGGGAAAAATAGCCTTTTATTTATCAAATAAAATTGTGATATTAATTAGGGATGTCAAAATTAATGCAAAGAGATAAATCTGTGAAATTAATGCATTATTTTTTTTAATGCTTAAAAAAACAAAGCTTTACTCGTCATATTAAACGTGAATTTGGCATGATCTCTGTGAAAGAGGCTGTTTCTGGATATGTCAGTGATTTGTGACAGCCATGAACAGAATCCACCAAAAACCACTTTGTCCTCATTTGTGAAGATTCTGACAGTTTTAAGGCTTTGGACCCTTTTTTAATATATGACACAACTACCCACTCATTCATCGCGGGTCAGGGGGGTTGCCAACACCAGTGTATATTATCTTGGGGGGGTCGTTGTGGCTCAAAAAAAGTTTACGGGACTATAAATGGAAATGAGCACTTTGCTAAATCATCTATATTATATGAGTTGTCCCATTTAAATAAAATTAAATAAGCTGCAAAACAGATGAAATGTGAGCACTTCACCTCATTTATCCTGCAACGTCCCGCAGCTTTGTGCCATTGTGATTTATTTTTGCATTATAATCATGTTGTGATTGCATGTCTACATGGGTCTGCATGACTGAGGGCATTATTGGGGAGAAATCCAGGTGTGGTGATCAGATTCCTCATAATCAGATGATGGCAGTTATCTGACAAAATAAAATCAGACTATACTGTCAACATGACCACTTGAATTATCTGATAATCAGGGTACTGATCAGATTTGTGGTGTGCATGTACAGGGGGTGGACAATGAAACTGAAACACTTGGTTTTAGACCACAATCATTTATTAGTATGGTGTGGGGCCTCCTTTTGCGGCCAATACAGCAGCAATTCGTCTTGGAAATGACATATACAAGTCCTGAACAGTGGTCAGAAGGATTTTAAGCCATTCTTCTTGCAGGATAGTGGCCAGGTCACTACGTGATGCTGGTGGAGGAAAACGTTTCCTGACTCGCTCCTCCAAAACTCCCCAAAGTGGCTCAATAATATTTAGATCTGGTGACTTTGCAGGCCATGGGAGATGTTCAACTTCACTTTCATGTTCATCAAACCAATCTTTCATCAGTCTTGCTCTGTGTATTGGTGCATTGTCATCCTGATACACTGCACCGCCTTCAGGATACAATGTTTGAACCATTGGATGCATATGGTCCTCCAGAATGGTTCTGTAGTCCTTGGCAGTGACACGCCCATCTAGCACAAGTATTGGGCCAAGCGAATGCCATGATATGGCCGCCCAAACCATCACTGATCCACCCCCATGCTTCATTCTGGCCATGCAACAATCTGGGTGGTACACTTCTCTGGGGCTTCTCCACACTGTGACTCTCCCGGATGTGGGGAAAACAGTAAAGGTGGACTCATCAGAGAACAATACATGTTTCACATTGCCCACTGCCCAAGATTTGCGTTCCTTGCACCATTGAGTTCAGTCCCAGTTGGTTCCAGTTTAGGGTCACAGGTGGTGGAGCCAATCTGGGCTGACATGGAGTTCACCTGGACAGGTCACTGGTCCATCACATACTGCAAAAACAGTTTATCTGACCCAGTCTTACAGTCTCATATTCAGCAAAAAAATAATATATATATGCTTGACAAGACCAGAATGTGTACGATTATTAATCTAAATGTCTTTTTATGTCTTACTTAGTAAGTGAATCATAAAATTGGTTATTTTATATGCATATTGAGTTAAATTATCTCACTAAGACACTTTCAGATCATTTTGTGGCTTTCGCTCTCAATTCTTGCTGTACATGTAAAAACTTGTTCTAAGACTTCCTGTAACAGTTTATACACACAAATTTTTGGAATAAGAAAAATATCTGGATGTTAAACAAGTGGAAAATAATTTAAAGGCCTCCTTCCACCGAAAACCCGTTTAACTTGCTCCTTCTGAAATACGGAGGGTTTCCCCTTGTTTACTTACACATGCTGACTTGCTAGCGTTGCGTCCCCCCCAGTCGGCTGTACTTTCTCATCAGAGAAACAATATGAAGAAAAGAGCGAATCGGGAACAGCCTCGCACTTCTACGTCACATTTCAAATAGCGTATCCCACGTGGGGTTTATATCTGTCCATTGGAAGGCAGGTAACCCTCCACTACACACTAGAAGTGAAGACTGCACGACTGTAGCTTCGGAGTTGAGAAGCTAATTAGCTAACTGTTTGTTAGCATGGCGGAACAAACTTGTTTGTCGGCTCTAATTCCTGTCTGTAACAAAATAAGAGCGGAGGGCGGAGCTTCCTTCATACACTGATGGGAGGCAGCCAATCAGACAGAAATTCATGAGAAGGACCCGGAAAAGCTGCCGTTGGACCACAAGCCTCTCTTCTAGTATACAAATACAGCTGGATACTAAGCAACCAGAAGGTTTTTTTAAACAGAAACGATGCAGAATGCATTCAATAATAATGGAGAACACAGAAATATTAATGAAATGACCATGGAAGTACAACTTTAAAACAAGCTGTGAAAAACTCATTTCAAGTTTCTTAGTAAAGGGACTTGAGGCAAGATTAAGAAACAAAACTCGCAACTGCCATGACTGCCGCTTCAGGTAACTGCAGCCACGAGCCAAGCCGTCACGGGAGCGTGCACAAACTGAAGCTATAATGTTGTTTACTAACCTTTTTCTTCATAGCTACACTTTTTAGTGGCTTTCAGTTGATCTGGATCGTTTGCTGACGGCAGAAGAATCCATAACTATCACTTTAGTGTTTGAATTTACAGCGACAGTCTTCTTCCTGTATCAAAAATGAGGTGCATTTGGTAGTCTGAAACAGTGGCTGGGGTGGTAGAGCAGGTTAACTAGTGCTCAGAAGATTATGAATTCAAGTCCCATGTCATCCAAACCAATCTAACTCTTGGTCAAAGAACCCCTTACCAAGCTCCAGTCAGGTACATGTGTGTTTGGAGGTTGTGGTTGTTGTGCTGCCTTACAAAAAAAGGCTTTAAGCTATTCTCAAAATTTTAAAAATGATCTTGTTTTATGACTTTTTACTTTAAAATGAGAAAGAACAACACTCAAAGGAAGCATTATCAGGCTAGTTTTGAGGGATTTTTCACTAAAGCCGTTTTCAGACTTGCATTGCGGAACATGAGCAGTAAAGTCCATCCGCTCTTTAAACAAACTCGTCTTTTTAAACATGCCGCTTCCTTGCGGACGTATCACGTCCTGGTCACTTTCAGACATCAGGAAGTGTTGTGAAAAAGTCAGCACAGCTACACTCTCCCTTCAACTCTGTCCGGAACATTTTCTTGTGCGTTCAGCCAAAATGACGTGCCGCAACATTTCCACTCTTGTGACATGTAGACCAGCCGGTACATGTCTGCGACATCTCCGTGGTAAAAGAGCAGTACGCATGCCTGAATGCAGCGTTATAAAGGACAGAGTCCACAATATTACCGCTTTCCAGTGCAAGTCTGAAAGGGGCTTTAATGACGGACTTGAAATTAGTATTTTACAACTTGTTTAAAGGTAGAGTCCGGAGTTCCTCTCGTTTCTGTTGGTAACAACAGAACCGTTCAAACTGAGTGCCCCTCCCTCTCAGGCTAATGGCTGCATCGTTCTTCAGCCTATTCAGCTTCAAGCCTTTTTTTCCCCCTAGAGTTTGAGTGACTGGCGTCTGCTCCAGTCATGAAGTTATTCCTACACAGCGTCATGTCCTTAGCTCTGTCGTTGGCTGGCGATATAAACAGAAATCTCCACCCAGAAACGTCCCGACCAGATGAAACAAAGGGAAAAGCAAATTGCAGACAGACGGAGAGTTGCTTTTAAACTCACCACTGCACGAGAGTAGAAGCCCAAAAGGCGCAGACTCAGACGGATTTCACTTGCACAAGTCTGACGTTTATTTTAAGGGGGGACACTCCAGATTCTACCTTTAAAAGCAGGGTAGTGTATCCTGGAAAAACGGTGTTTCGAGCAAGCTAAATTTGAAAAAAATATACATCCCCCCGAAACCACGCCTCCAGAGCACAGGAACGCGTGCCCAATAGCTTTCGGTGAGAACAGCCGAGTGGCTAGCTTGTTAGCTTCCCAGTAAACAGCTAAGGAACCACGTTTTCTAAAAAGTGATAATTATCTCGCCTCCAACTTCTTCTCCGGCGTAAAACATCCTCACTGCAAACACCAACACCTTAATGACTTGATCCTCATCGTTTTTTTCTTTTAAGGGTCAACAGCGGCATATTTAAGAGCAGCGAGCAGCCATGCTTGCAGCGGGTCGTCTGCACTGTGAGACGCTCACGGCGAGTTGTGAGCGCCCACATGCCTGCGCGAGGCAAGTGGAAACGACTAACGGCAGTCGAGTTTGATGGACAATATAATAATTCAATCAGTAAGCACGGGCCGTTTGCGTTAACCCCATCCAATGAAATTAATTTCATTGGATGGTGTTTTTCCAGTCTTGTAGGCTACGTTCCACAGGTTATTTCTTAAACGTTTGTGTCAGAACATTTAATTAATTGCATGCAATCGGGGCGTAAAGAAGACTTTAAAGGAATAGTACACCCACAGAGTGATGTAACCTTGTTTTCTACTTACTCACATGGTGAGCAAGACTCTGGAGCACTTTTTTAATATCTCAAATGCAGCCGGCGATCAGAAGGTTTCTCGTTTTCCCCCAACTTTCATATAATGGAGTTCAATTGTGCCCGAGCCAAAAAGATCCATAAAAGTCCACAAAAACTTGTCAATATTCCTCCATACTGTTTATCCAATGTAATCCAAGTGTCCTAAGTGGGTAGCGCCCATAATTTACTCGAAACTACGCCATTTAGTATATTTTTAGAGTCCAAACAGAAGTACATCGCATCTCCTGCGCGCACGCCGATGCACGTTTATATAACTACGGAAGACGAGATCGCGCGTTCTCTTTTTCTTTCTTTCTTTGTTTTAAAGCAGAACTCAGTAACTTCAGCTCGGGGCTCCCCCTAGTGGCGTTCTTTCACTGTCATAAAGTTCAACCCCCCCCTGCACCCCCACAGCACACAGACGGCTTCTCTACCTGTCTTTCCTTTATTTTGATCCCTGGATATATTTCTAAGCTTTTACTAGCTTGTTGATGCTACTTTGCTACGTTGGTAGCAGCACCTTGTCTGACTGTGCTCAAAGCAGAGTCCTGTATCTTCTGAAACGGATGTTTTACCCGCGATTTGCGGGTAAATATGCCGTGGATTATATTTTTCTCTGGTGTTGGCGGGCAGCAGGTAAGAATACGAACTTTTATTTACTTTTTGCGGACGTGACAAGTGATTATTGAGCCTGAAGCAGTGATGCTTCACCCGGTGCCCAGGCAGCGCAAGCTACGTGAATCACTCTGGTCCAGCAAAGAGTTGGTTATGAGAGCCAGGAGCCGTGTTTAGGTGGTGTGAAGCTAAAGAAATGTTTTCTTCGAATTAGCGCTGGTAGTCTGGTTAAAATCAGAGCTGGAAGCAGCTCGGTAGATAGGGGACCTGAGTACCGTACAGCGGTTTCTGTTGTCGCAAGTTCTGCTCGGGTCGACGCAGGCAAAGTTGCATAGAGCTGCTCGCAGGCCAGAGGCATTGAATCGCTCCGTAAACACTTTGTTTAGCCCCACGGGGATTCCGAAAAGCATTTATTGAGGTAAAAAAGTTACTGAGTTCCCCCTTTAAATCAATATCCAACCCCTCTTGTGTTTGTCCCGGTTTGTCTGCAGCTCTGTCGCTCTTAGCACAATGTGAACAGCAAATTTCTTCTTCTACGCTTGTATTATTGGCAGAGTAGGCTCTGAACGCTGAGGCTTCCGTAGTTTCGTGAAAGCGCATTTGCGCGCTTCGGGGAAGTAAGATGTACTACTGTTTAGGCTCTAAAAACATAGTGAATGATGTCGTTTCGAGTAAATTCTGGATGCTACCCACTCAGGATACTTGGATTACATTGGACGAGCAGTATGGAAGAATAGTGACAAGTTTTTGTGGACTTTTAATGGTCCTTTTTGGCTCGGGCACAATCGAACTCCATTATATGAAAGTTGGGGGAGAAAACGAGAAGCCTTCCTGATCTCCGGCTGCATTTGAGATATTAAAAAAGTGCTCCAGAGTCTTGCTCACTATGAGGGTAAGTGGAAAATAAAGTTACATCATTCTCTGGGTGTACTATTCCTTTAAGCAATATAGTAAAAATGCTCCTGGAAAACATCCACCACCCTGTCTTTAAAGATATTTCCCCCAGACTACAGTCAATATTTTTTTTATTATTTCAAGAAATCTTACGTCTAATTATCTGCATTAACAGATAATTTCACTTGAATATTGTTTGATTCTTCTCAATTTCAGTGTTTTTTTTTTTTTTGTTTGTTTTTTTAAACTCATATTAAAACTACTTAGTTTTGCAGTGCAGGGTCACATGAACCCAAACACGGCACCTTAAACAGAACCATTCTGGTTGCATCACCTCTGACCTGAGATCAGAGCTACAAACAAGGCTGTGGCCGAGCCCTGAACCTGAACTAACAGCAGCAACGCAGAGATGTCTGCAGAGCTCAGAGGAGACTCCAGACATTTTCTGCATCAGTGACTTCACGTGTCAGGATGGTGGTTCTGAAGTCACTGCATCGGACTCTCCTGACGGAAGCAGATCCGCTGACACACATTCAGTTTTTATATCTGCAGACCTGCTGCCGAGTTATTCTGAGACGGATCTTCTCTGAGCTCCTGTTTCATAACATGGGCCTGTGGGGTCCAGCACTCCTTCAGCGTCAGTCTGTAAAAACCACTCCATAAATACCCGGACTCTTAAAATCAGACTTATGATGTCACACGAGCTGCTTCATCAGCAGGGATGTTTCCAGCCATGATGGGGCCCTAATCAAAACAATGACCCCCAGCTGCAGGTGCAGTAGTTGGATGTTGGGCTGGACTGGACATCTGATGGGTCCAACCCTGCGAGCACGTCTCTGCCTGTGTTCAACTAGCGACAGCCAATCCGTGACTAGCTTTCTGTCCCTTTACCTGAAGAAGACCTCCTAAATGTTTATTTTATCATATTATATTTATTTGGTACACCTTCCTTAGTTCTTTACTGTATTCATTTTTCCTTTCCTCGATTTTGGAAAACGTTTTTTGTTGACTTTACAAATAAAAATAACAAAAACGAGAAAAACAGCCATGGAAGACAGCTGGACTGAGGCCCGGTGTGGCCCCAGGCACAACCGCAACCTTCAGACCTGGGACGGGTGCAGGGAACCTGGGGGATGGATGGACCGTGCATGTTCCTTCTCCTTTGGGAGAATGGTTCAACCCTTTATCCCCAGGGTTGGGGGCAGGTGGTTTATATTAGAATAATCCAATGAAAATGGTTTGTCGGCGTGTCAGATGTTCAACCCTGCCAAATATCCAACTCCGCTTTGCCCTGCGAGACACAGGCAGGACCTTCTCAAGCAAGATGCCTTAGACGGAGAGATGTCTTAGATAATCCATGAATACACAGTATATTGCACTTTATGAGCTAAATAGACCCAATCCAAAATAAACAATAGACCTTCAATAAATCCTTAATTTGAGGCTACTGAGGGGCCTGTTAAATACACAGTAAACTATAATTATTCATAAGTATTTATGTAAAGAGTTCATTCAGAAGTGAAATGTTTTCTTTGTCCAATCTCCAAAAATCCAACACTAAACTGGGTTTATGAAAATATAAATCTTAGTTAGGTAACTTTAACCCAGGCTAGCTGAGTTAGCTCACAAGACAAATTACAAACACTGTGTCTGAATGTGAACCCTATTCCCTACATAGCGCCCTCTATAGGGATCGCGCCATTTTGTATGGGTGTCCGAATGTCGAAAAAGAAAAATGTAGAGCATTCGAAATTACCCACAATGCATCTTGAAAACTAGTGAGCTTCGATGATCCCTAGACGGGTCAATATAGACTACAGTAGCTACATTGCGGTCAGGAGCGCTGAATGGCGTGAGGTGTTTGACACATCGAGAGAGAAAAAAAAACAACAGAAAAGGGACTAAACACAATATAATTAAATAAAATATCCCCACTTAAAGTTATGGATTTGAGTTGGAATGACATCTTTTCATGCGTCATGGGTGCCGCCGTGGTTGCCATGGTGACAGCTGGTAGTCACGGGATTTGCAGCGAGGAAAAAGTAGTCCGCTTCGTGTCTGAATCACAGGCGGAATGAGGGCACTAGATAGTGTGCTACGTGGTGCAGCCCTTTGTAGCGAATGAGGGGTTAGGGAGACATTCGGACACAGTCTAACTTGCTGCCAAAGACTCAATGTTACACCGCCTACCATCTCACATCACAAACAACTGGCTTACCTTTATCCTTTCACTATCTTTCCCTCCTCCTTTTTATCCGTATGTTTTCTGCCCCACTAAGAGAAAGAGTCAAACATTATTGATTTAATTACAGTGAACATTAAACAGGTTAACAAACACCCCAGATTTTAGCCGAAGGCTTGTTTCCATCTGTCTTCATCTTCATCTGCTTCTTACGGGTCCTGAAGTCAAACCACATCAACAAATCACTAAACACAACAGCAGATTAAAAATACAACTACATTCACCCAACGGAAGACATACTGTAGATATCAGTGGGCAACATGAGACATGTAGCTGTGTTTTCTTATTAGTAGTGGCATTTACCAGAGATAGACAGATTCCCACCAAAAGAAACCAAATTAATCCGGATCAGGAGAAGAAACCAACCCAGTTCACCAGAATCTCTCCGTCTCTGCCGTTTACTCTAACCTCCCTCTTTCTGAAACAGCTGTCAGATGTGAAACATGTTGGCAAGAAGAACCAGGTGGAAACTGTTTGGACTATTCGGAAACATGTAAAAACATGTTGGTGACCAGAATCAGAAAGCTGCTGCCATGACAACAATGTGTTGTTTACCTCAGCTGGAGCTTTTAAAGCTGTTTGTTTTCAGGCAGTCAGCTGATCCGGTGATGGAAGTTTCCTTCAGTGATGATCATCTGAATGTGGTGAAGCAAACATCTCTGCAGAAAACTGCAGAGGAATGCAGCCTCACACTCCCAGTGTGTGTGTGTGTGTGTGTGTGTGTGTGTGTGTGTGGTGTTAAACACCACCTGTTGCTTTCCTTTCTGACACACACTCCCCTCATTCTTCTCTTTCTCCAACAAACACGCTGAAATAAAAGCTGTGTGTGCGCGTGTGTGTGTGTGTGCGCTCTGGTATTTCAGCCACACAAACGTTGGCATGTCGGTTCCTGTCTGTGCGGAGGTTGTGTTCCTCGCTGTAATCTCTGGAAAAATGATCCCACTCGTTGTTTTCCCGCCCGACAGTCGACTGTATGAGCTGAAGGTCCGTCGCTACAGCAGCACCCGCGAGCAGGAAGACGAACCGGCTGGAGGGAAAGTCCGGTCCGACGGCAGGAAGCAGGAGGTCCTGAGGAGGAACAGGTAGGAACACCTGCAGTCACATGACCACTGATCCAGAACCAGTTTCTAAAGGTTGTGTGTGTGTCTGAGTCAGAACTGCAGTCGGTCTGTTTGCTTGTTTACTGTGTCGTTCATTGTTTCATGAGGACAGCTGAGACGTCATCAACAAACATCAGGTGGTAAACATTCCTCCTGCATGACGTCACAGTCTGAGTCCTGTTCTCCATTTGGTGAATTATCATCCCGTTTCTGGTGAAGCAAACCAGAACGGTCCTCAGGTTTCCTGATTAGAATCTCCCGTTAGGTCCACGCTCCAGCCCTCATAGTCATCAGCTGTGGGTGGAGACAGAGGTCAGGAGCAGGGTGGGGGTGAGTGGAGATGCCCCACTGAGAGGAGGTTTCAGGTTCAGGACTCTGCAGAGTTTGTGAACCTCAGAAGAACAGCAGCGGTCCAGATACTTCCAAAGGACTGCTGCCCTGAAACCTGGTTATGCATGGATGGATGGATGGATGCATGGTTGGACGGATGGATGCATGGATGGATGCATGCATGCATGGTTGGATGGATGGATGCATGGAGGGGGGTGGGGGGGGGGGTGGGGTGGTGGGGGTGTGGTGGTTTTGTGTGTTTGGTGTTGTTTTTTGTGGATTGCATGCATGCATGATTGGATGGATGGATGGATGTGGATGGATTATGCATGCATGGTTGGATGGATGGATGCATGGTGGGGATGGATGCATGGATGGAGCATGCATGGATGGTTGGATGGATGAATCCATGCATGGTTGGACGGATGGATGCATGGATGGATGGATGCATGGTTGGATGGATGGATGGAAAGATGGATGATGAGTGGGTCAATGCATCGATGAATGGATAGATTGATGATTGGTGGATTAATGTATCGATGGATGGATGAGTGGATGGATGGATGGATGAATGCATCGATGGATGGATGGATGAGTGGATGGATGGACGGATGGATGCATTGATGGATGGATGAAAGGATGAATGCATCGATGTATGGATGGATGAGTGGATGGATGAGTGGATGGATGTATGGATGGATTGATGCATTGATGGATGGATGAGCGGATGAATGCATCGATGGATGGATGGATGGATGGATGGATGGATGGATGGATGGATGGTTGGTTGGTGTAGAATCTCGGCCCGTTTAGACTCTTAGTTGGTGCTCGACTCACTCTTGGCTTCTTTTTAAAGTTCCTTGTCATGTTTCTTTTGTCTAAAAGATTCATTTGTTTTATTTGGTTTTATTTTGTTTTGGTTAGATTTGTTTCTGGGCGATACGGCCTAAAATTATTATCACGACATATTGTGCTGTTCACCTCGGTAACAATAAATGGGATCTCATTACTAACTCTTTACAGACTGGATGGGGTGGACGTGACTACAGACAGTACATGTAGCTCAGCGTCTTAAAGGGACATCAGCATGGCCGAACTATAAACAGCTAAAAATGACTTTTCATTTCATTTTATTAAAACACTGAATATACCTACATGGGCAAAATAACATCAGTTGACGCTGTAAATGTCAGTGTTGGTAAATCTTCGGTTTATCGCTCAGCCCTAGTTCAGGGCATCCATCATCATTTGGACTCTGACGGAGGAGAACTGAACTTTCTGAATGGGGTTTGTGGAAAGTTTGTTAAATGTTGTTAAAACTTTTTCATTTCACAACTGATTGCTTTAAAAAGCTGCAACTGTGACCAACATGACCAAACAACACGGATCTGCTCCTGCAGATCCAGACCCACAGGACTCTGAGACGTTCTGGTTTCCTCCTTAACTTCAGATTGCATTTTGGGCTCTAATTGAAAAACGTTTAACCAACATGTCAGATTAGAGGAGGAGCTGAGCATGTCCTGCAGACGTGTCAGAAATGTCCCGGATCAAAGCCTGGCGGGTCAGGTTTCACTCCGTTTGATCTCAGAAGGACCAGAAGACATTTCAGTGACGCCTCAAACCTGCAGAGACGTCTTTAAAAAGCTGTGAGTCAAACTGAGGTCATCTTCCTTCAGCTCAGCTCAGATCGCTGCTGAAGTCTGACAGAACAAACCGAGCTGGTGGTTCTGCAGGTTTCTGTGTCCATGCTGCAGTTTGGTCCAGAACTGGTTCTGGTTCAGAGTCAAACCCCTGATTCAGGACAACGTCCTGCTGAAGACTGAGTGACGTCAGCTTCCTGAACGTGTTCAAATGGTGTCAACAGCCGATCCCTGGTTCACACTTCGGTCCTGGACTTGATCCTGGAGCGGTTCTGATTTATGACTCTCACACCTGGTCCAGTCTTTGATGCAGACGATGACAGCTTGAGACATGGCGCTGAAGACGCCGTCTCCGTCTCAGCTTTCACTCAGTGTTTATGTAAATGTGACAGACTGACTCCGGGTCATCTCCTCCGTCTTCTGTTTCAGCCCGACATGTCTCCGGTCCGACCCGCCGCCGTCCTGCTCGGCTGCTGCCTCCTCTGCATCGTCCCGCCCTGCACAGGTGAAGGTAGGTCACATGATCAGAGCCACACCTGTTACCTGCAGGCCGGTCGCACTTCAGGGATTATTGATCACTAATCACCTCTGTTATACTGTTTGCGTTAATATTCATCGATTGATGTCACTCTGAGCAGAATGACATCAGCCTTTATGAATCAATGGAACGTATCGATTAACACACACACACACACACACACACACACACACACAATGCATTCCCTGTTCCCTTACCATAACAACTGATTGCCTAAACCTAACCCTTGCCTTAACCCTAACCTAAACCTAATGGGCTATATGCACGACTCCATTACTTCCTGAACTTGTAGCGCTCCTTTGCTTCATGTCTTTCATTACTGGACAAACTGATTAATCCAGGTGTGTCTGGCCAGTTACTGAGGTCAAGCACACCTGGATTAATCAGTTTGTCCAATAATGGTTCCCCCCCTGAAAATAAACGTTTGACTTGTGCAAGTGAAATTCGTCTCAGTCCGCGCGTTTGGGCCTCTACTCACGTGCCGTGGTGCGTTTGAATGCATCTCTCTCTCCCCTTGCCTGTAATTTGCTCTTTAGCTTTGTTTTGTTGTGTTCGGGATGTTTCTGGGTGGAGATTTCTGTTTATGTCACCAGTCAATGACAGTACTAAGGGCATGATGCTGTGTGGGAATAAGCTCATGATTGGAGCAGATGCCAGTCACTCAAACTCTTGAAGGGAAAAAAAAAGGGAGAAAAACAGCGGATGCACCAAAGAAAAGGTAAGAGTGAGATAGTGCACGTTGGAAAACCAGGGTTAATAATAGTTTGGCTTTTACCCACTTCTGAGCTCTGAAGGAGGCTTGAAGCTGAATAGGCTGAAGAACAAGGCGGCCATTAGCCTGAGAGGGAGGGGCGCTAAGTTTGAATGCTGTTTGCAAACAGAAACGGTGGGGGGACTTCGGACTGTACCTTTAACTCTAAATCCAAATCCCGACCCTCAAAAATGTTTTTTTCTTTGGCTTTTTTTTTTTTTTGTGAGAAAATGGCTGTAATGAGAAAAATGTCCTCACTTTGCTGGTTAAACATGCAAAACAGTCCTCACAATGTATCAAGTACAAGAACACACACAAACACACACTTCCTGATAAAACTGTGAGGTGTCGACATGCTAAAGCGAAGTTTGGACACTTCATGAACTCAGAAACTTTGTTCTCATCAATACATCTGATCACAATGTGTTGATAACTGATTAACAGTCACATTCTTGCTCTGATTGGTTGATTGACTGTCATTTTTTTCATAGAAATACTTCGGTTGTCAAATATTTAAAATTCAAAATTAGTTACATAAAATTAACTGAAATAGAATAAAATAAAAGATTGTTAAAAAAATTAAAGAAATTAAATTGAATTGAATAAACAATTAAAATTAAATAACATTAAATGAAAATTTTAAAATTAGTTAGATAAAAGCGTAAAATAAAATGAAACTTTGGTTCCATTTCTTTTCCACTGATGACCACAGTAGATTAGACGAGTTCATAAAGTTTTTACACATTTTAGCTGTTAAACTGGTTAAACTGGTTACTTCGTTAGAACCAGCTGATCAAATCTGATCCTCTGACCGCAGCAACATGTTCAGAACCGGTCCGCTAAAATGACTGGACTGGTGTGATGTCAGAGATGACATCACTGGACGTTTTGGGCTCTGATTGGTTGGAATGACAGCTCCACATTCTGAACCTGCGTGCAGAACTATGCTGCGTTCCATTTTCATCGGAACTTGGAAGTGGGAACTGGGGGGTGACGTCACACCCGACCAACTTGCGTTCCAGCTCACTGGTCGGAAAACCAGTTAGCAACCTAGCAAAACAACGTGTTTGCTAAGGCTATTGTTATTAGCCGTTGTTGGCACAGCTGGTGTTGTAGTTCACATATACGACATGAAAAATGTGAATTACACTACAGCAGCTTCCCCGTACATCTGTATAAATCAATACTACGTGTACGATTGATTTATGCAACAAAATATAAGTAAGAAGTGTAAATAAATGTAACATTACAGAAGCTTCTAAAACTGCTAACGCTGGGCGCGGCCATCTTTAAATCTGAACTCGGAGCTGCGAGAGTTGTCCGACTTTCCTAGTGGGAAATCCGACTTCAGGGGGGCGTTCCAGTTGAAACTTCCGACTCGGAACTGGGAATTTCCGACTTCCGAGTTCAAATGGAACGCAGCACTAGTTCAGAGACTGTGACGCTGCTCCCAGGGTTAACAGGCCCCTCCCCTGCAGTGAAAGTTAAATAAAGCAAACGTCTGTGCTTTTAACAGCATTTGCTAAATACTTTTAACCATCTAAAGCAGGGCTACTCAGTTCAGTCCTACGAGGGCTGCAATCCAGCAGGGTTTCCATGCCTCCCTGCTCTAACACACCTGACTCAACTTAAATAGATCCAACAGCCAATCAAGCTCTGCACAGTGACTCATTAACTTATGTTGGAGCACGGAGACATGGAAAACCTGCTGGATTGCGGCCCTCATAGGACCAAACTAAGTAACCCTGATCTAAAGCCTGAGCCATGAAATATGGGGCCGAAAATTCTAATGTTTTGAGAGCTTTTAGAAATTAATTAAATAGTTTGCATATTTATTGCCATGTGGTGTCAAAATTATTGTAGTGAAAAAAGTGTCCACTAGGGGGGCAGAGGACAGGTGTCAGACTGTATAAAAACAGGGTCTTGAGTAAAGTTTTTACCATAAAGTGATTCAGTAGATCTCAGAAACAGTATCCAATAAAGCAGGGTGTAAAATCTGGTCAAACTCTGGTCCTCGAGGACCACTATACTGCTGTTTTTGTTTCTATTTTGGTTGCTTTCCTCCTCCAACACACCTGATTTCAATCAAATGGATCCAGTAGCTTGACAATTTCTTCACAACAACCCATTAACTTCAGTTTGGTGTGTTGGAGGAGGTAAACAATGAAAACCTGCAGGACAGCAGCCCTCAAAAACCACAGATTAAAGGGCCCGTATTATGTTCTTTCCCCCCATCTGAAACAATTCTTAACAGGAGTTACAGCTTCAGCTGCGCCGTATATCCTCTTTTTTCCTCCTCTCAAACACACTTCTGAGTGCGTTGCACAAGCAGCTGCAGCAGCTTCATTGTTTCTCATCTCTACCGTTGTTGACAGCATGCTCGCAGAGTCCTCTCTGAAGCAAGAGAGCGTCTCAGTCTCGGAGCAGAGCAGCGCTAGTTAAGGCTGCTACTCCGCGAGAAGCAAGAACTTTATCTTCTCAGGGCCACGAGAACAAAATTACATCATTTTGTTCTAGCGGACGTGTTTGAGGACGGCTTGCGGCTTGTTCTCGACCCTTTGGCTGAGCAGAATTTTTTTTTTCTCGAGGAGCTCCGAGAAGTATTGTGTGATTGGTCTGACATTTGAGGCGGGCGGGGTTAACACAGGCGCTTGAAGCAGAAAGTTGTCACCGACACATTTCTGCAGATGCTACGTTGAACGGATAGTTTTAATGAACAGCTGATTGAGGTGGTGAGAAAGTAGGAAAATGTAAACGACACACGTGGCATTTAAAGGATAAGTTTTTTTTCCGACCTGGACCTTATTTCTGGGAGTATATACGTGTATTTACTCACCAGTAAAGTTTCTGCATCACTTTGACTCCTTGGGAAGATATAACGTTGAGTCACTTTTCAGTAAACGTCAAGTATCATGGCGGAGACGGGGCAGTCACTATATTAGACATTATGTGCAGCAAAACTCCTTGATTTTCGCCAATACTTTAAGTTGAATGAACGAACGAACAAGCACTGTAGGGGATTATCACGCTTTCCAGAAATTCTAGGCATTTCCTCTTCCGGGCCATTTTAACAATAGCCGTCCCTGCTCTGTTACACTTTGTAAATCGGATAAACGCCAACCATAATTAAGTTTTCATTGATTCCCGACTGAAGTGATGCTAAGGAAGGAGTGGATCAAAGCGATCGATTCGTCGCAGTGAAGGGCCAAACTTTATAATAAAACAACACAGCATGTTTGTTTGTAGCCAGCAGACTACACAGCTGGTGTTAGCAGGCTAAATCAAATGAAATCAAATCAAACTTTATTTATAAAGCGCTTTTCCTGCCAAAGGCAACCCAAAGTGCTTTTCAAGAAAATAAAAACAAACACATTTTTAAAATAAAAACAGCCCTTCACACACCCAAGCACAAAACACAGCACACAAAACTATAAACATTTGCACACACACACACAAACACACACCCCACACCCACCCACACTAAGACTAATAAACATCTGGCTTGACCTACTGTGAGGAAGCGATATCTTGGGGATCCGTTCACTCCAGGAGCCAGACACGGTCCTAGAGGGCGCCCCTGCAGGAGCCAACCAGATCAGGGCAGGCCGGGGTCCACACCACAGTGATAGGGCTGCAGTGCAGGGCCCCAGCCACCAGGACAAGGGCAGCCCCCCACCAGCTCCCTCCAGACCATGTAGGCAAAGCTCCCAGAGTGAAGGATCCCCATGAGGAAACACTGGTGTTAAAATGTTAAAACAGATAAAACAAGTGAACAGATAAGAGCAACATAGAAAAATAAATAGGTATTCATAAAATTATGTGCTAAACAACTCAATAAAATCTAAAATAACTTAAAGATAACATAAAAAATAAATAAATAATAGAGTAAAATAAGTAAAATGAAATAAAATCAAAAAGCTAAGTTAAAAAGGTAGGTCTTGAGCCTCTTCTTAAAAACATCAACAGTCTCTGCAGCCCTGAGGTTCTCTGGCAGGCTGTTCCACAAACGAGGACCGTAGTGGTGGAATGAGGCCTCGCCGTGAGTTTTAGTTCTCACCTGGGGAACAATTAAAAGGCCGGTACCAGAGGACCTCAGGGTCCGCGAGGGTTCATAGTTTAAAAGCAGGTCAGATAAATAAGAGGGCCCAAGACCATTAAGACATTTATAAACCACTAAGAGAACCTTAAAGTCGATCCTGAAACGCACGGGGAGCCAATGCAGCGATTTTAAAACTGGTGTTATGTGTTCCCGCCCTCTGGTCCTCGTCAGAACTCGTGCTGCCGAGTTCTGCAATAACTGTAAGCTGGAAACAGACTTTTTAGGAAGACCAGAGAGCAGGGCATTACAGTAGTCTATTCTACTGGAAATAAAAGCATGCATCAGCACCTCCGTGCTGGCAAGAGAGAGAAATGGGCGGACTCTGGCGATATTTTTAAGATGATAAAAACCTGTCTTTGTGACATTTCTGATGTGTGGAATAAAATTCAGCTCAGAGTCGAAAAGAACACCCAAGTTTCTCACACATTGAGAAGGATTAAAATTCTGTAATTTAGGTAAAATGATCTCTCTCTTGTGTTCAGGACCGATGATTAAAACTTCAGTTTTGTCCTGGTTGAGCTGTAAGAAGTTCTCTGCCATCCATGACTTTATATCTAAAATACAGTTTAAAAGGGTGTTAACTGGCTCCAGGTCATCAGGAGACACGGCGATGTAAAGCTGGGTATCATCAGCATAGCTGTGAAAGTCAATGCCGTGTCTCCTGATGACGTCCCCAAGTGGCAGCATGTACAGGTTAAAAAGTATCGGGCCTAAAATTGATCCTTGGGGAACCCCACACTTCATTTTATGGATTTCTGAGGAGCATGTATCCATACTTACTAAAAATTGTCGATCTGAGAGATAGGAGTAAAACCATTTTAAAACAGTACCTGAGAGGCCCACCAGACTTCTCAGTCTGTTTAATAGAATCAGGTGGTCTACTGTATCGAATGCAGCACTAAGATCCAGTAGAATGAGGACAGAAAGTTTTTTAGAGTCCAAGTTGCATCTAAGGTCGTTAACAATCTTTAAAAGGGCCGTCTCAGTACTGTGGTTTGTCCTAAAACCAGATTGATACTTTTCTAAAATGTTGTGTTTATTTAAAAACTCGTGTAATTGAATAAAAACAACTTTTTCAATGATTTTACTTAAAAACGGTAAGTTGGATACAGGTCTGTAATTATCAAAGATGTTGGGATCTAAATTGCTCTTCTTCAGAAGGGGCCTCACCACCGCCGTTTTACAGGCAGATGGGAAGACACCCGTCTGAAGAGAGCAATTTACAATATTTAAAAGCTCAGACTCAAAGAAACCATAAAACGTCTTTAAAAGCGATGTGGGAATGGGGTCTAAAAGGCAGGTTGTTGGGTTCAGCTGGGAGAAAACTCGACCAAGCATCTTCGCATCAACCAGGACAAAACTTTCCAGTGTTTCCTCAGGTAGAACCAATGCTTCAGATCTGTTAAAACTGACATTTTGTTGTGATAAAAAGTTTGATCTAATAGCATTAATTTTAATGGCTAGCCTGCTAGCATTTGTTGACGTCCCTAACTTTGCGCGGCTGAAAACACACACGCATCTGAAAGCGTCTCCTTTCTTGGCAGTCCCCAGTTGTTCCACTGGAAACCGGGGGGGTGCAGACCCGATTTGCAGATGCTTGTTTGTTTTAAGTCACACAAAGTTAGGCACGTCAGCAAACGCTAGCCTGCTAATGCTAGCCTGCTAATGCTAGCCTGCTAATGCTATCTGTGTAGTCTGCATCATTGAAATGCCAGCTAAAAACAAACGTTCTACGTTGTTTTATTATAAAGTTTGGCCCTTCACTCCGGCGAATAACTTTGGTCCACTTCTTCCTTAGTATCACTTCAGTCGGGAATCCATGAAAATTTAAGTAGGGTTGGCGTTTATTCAATTTACAAAGTGGAACAGAGCAGGGACATTGAACTGGACCAGAAGAGAACCGGCTAAGTGTTTCAAGTTTCGGAAACTGGAACACGGAAGCGTGATAATCCCCTATTGTTCTCAGTCCAGATTTAGCTTTCCGTTAGTTATCAGGGTGTTCTATAAACTTTTCGGGACTGCGCGTTCACGATGCGCGCTTCCGTAGTACAGCTGGGACGAGCAGCTCGCCACTCAAACAACAACGAAAACACAATTTGCGAAACTCTGAAGTAACGGGACAATAGCACTCATTCGTTCGTTCATTCTGCTTAAAGCATTGATGAAATGAAGGAGTTTTGCTGCAGATAATGTCTAACATAGTGGCTGCCCCGTCTCTGCCATGATACTGGACGTTCACCTAAAAGTGACTCAACGTTATATCTTCCCAAGGAGTCAAAGTGATGCAGAAACCTTACTGGTGAGTAAATGCACATATATACTCCCAGAAATAAGGTCCAGGTTGGAAAAAAGAAACTTGTCCTTTAAATACACGGACACCACCGCGTGCGCAACACCATCCTGCCACGAACAAAGTTTATTGTAAATGGGTGAACACAGCCACCCCCCAACCGCGCCTGGTCGCAGAGCTTCTTGTGGAGTATAAAATGACTTGACAAAAACAAACTTTTTTTCTTGTTCTTGCAGCCACACGGACAAGAACAAAGTTCTTGTTTCTCATGGAACAAGCTTTAGTCAGGTATGGAAGTGGAGGGTGTTCCAGACTGGAGTGACCAGCCAGGGATGTATGAATAAAATGCTGTAGTCAGGCAGATCATAAAAAAATGCTTCATTTAAAAGTCTTAAAGACACTTAATAAATACAAAGATGATTTTTATGGGCATTTTTAGTCTTTTTGTGAGTTAAAACACCCCAGAAGACCAAAATGACCCCGTTTGCAAGAGAGTTTTAATTCCTCTTTAATTCCGAATAAAAGTTAATTCTGCTTCAAGAGGACCATGTCCACCCTTAATTCCAAGTGAAAACGATTAAGAGGTTGGTTTATTCCACTTTTAATTCCAAATATTCCACCCCAAGTAAATTCCTGTCATTCTGCGCATGCTCATTCCCTTTCCCTGTTGTAATGACGAAATGCACGTGAAACAAGCACTGGACTCGTGCTAGCCGGCAGAAATGAAGAAGTATTTAACCGAAACAAAGAGGAGCAGAAACCAGCTTCTGTTTACTTTGTAGACGTAAACGATTCATCTACCCCTGATTGGACGCCTCCTGTCCAATCAGAACTCTTCCTAACCACCAGATTTAAGAGGAATTAAATAAATGTGTTTTCCATGTAAACACAAATGAAAATAATTTAATTCAAAATAATTTTATTCTGAATAATTAATTCAGAATTAAAAAACATCATGTAACCGGGGCCAATATGCATAAAATAGGCCCTTTAACACTTGTGCATTTAAGGGTTGAAACAATTAAATAGTCAGTTCTGAAGCTGAGCTGATGAATCTTCGACCATCAAACCATTCTAACCAGCAGCATCGTTTCATTCTAACCAGCAGCATCGTTTCATTCTAACCAGCAGCATCGTTTCACAGTGAGTCCAGGATGCTGCCACCTTCAGGTCTCACAGTGAACTACAGCACCAAACCCTTCTCTGAAACTCATCTCCATGTCTGTCTGGGTCTCCCTCCGTCATAAAACTGTGGTTTCCTGCTTTATTTTGGACCTTGGAAGGCAGCGTGACCTCCTGGCCTCGCCTCAGTGGTGTCACATGAGGACTGCAGCGGATCAGGTTCCTGCGGCGGCCTTCACACCAGCTCAGCTTTCTGTCAGAGATCCACAACAATAACCTCTGAGTCAACCTGCGCCGCCGCAACGAGCCGCTCTGATTGGACAGCAAGCAAAAACAACAGGTGTGAGCTAACTGGCCAATCAGAGAGCAGCAGAGGCCACTTCAAGCAGCATCATGCAAGGAGGCTAAAATTACAGTCGCCACGTGTTCTAGCTGGAAAACGTGGAATTCCTCCTGAAGAGCTGTGACTCTTCCTCAGTGATGACTCTTCATCGCGCTGAAACATGTTTCTGGACTGTCGATCCTTCAACTGGAAGAGGTTTTCTGTTCCTGTGGGCTGTTTCTCTCACCTGTTGGGACATGTCTCAGTTCTCTGGAGGGGCATTAGCAGCAGACGGTTTGACCTTTGACCTCGACAGGCGCTGAGCCACGTGGCGTTCGGCACGCGACCTCTGTGGAGGCGTTTGTTTTTCCAGTAGAGACAGATTCTACTGTTTCAGCTCATTGTCTCAGTCATCTGAAAACAATCCGTCATTCCAGCCGACACTCGATCCACTTCAGCTTCACATCTCCCGCACTCAGAGGGGTCAGGGTCAGGGTCTGTGGACTAAACGTGCTGATAAAAGAGCTCGTCTGATCCTCTGAAGAGCTCTGACAGAAATATAATGGTCCTCTGCAAGAGGACACAATCTGAGGAGTCTGATGGTTTGTTGTGTTCAGGTGCTGGTGGAAAAATACAAAGTTAAAACAGTTTATGTCGCCTTAAAAAGATCCCAGACCAACCAGGACTTAAGGCAGGGATACTCAAGTTGGTCCTGATCCCTGGTCCAACACACCTGACTTAAATAAAAAGGACCCAACAGCCTATGAAGTTCTGCACAATGACTCATGAATCTGAGTCAGGTGTGTTGGAGCAGGAACACAATGAAAACCTGCAGGATTGCAGCTCTTGTAAGACTGACTTGAGTAACCCCGATGTACTGGTTGTTAGGTGCAGCTGTGTGAAGTGCATGAACAGAACGCCATCTGAGCATGCTCAGTTTGGAGAATCGGGGAGAAAGTCCAGGAAGTAAACTGGTGTTACGCAATCTGTGTTCATGTGGAAACAAAAGCTGTGGCTTGTTTGGAAGTCAACGCACTTTGAAGTGTGCAGACTACATAGGCTACGGAGTGTGCTACGTAGTCTCTGAAGCAGCTTTGTGAGACGGGGGGCCGCTAAAATGGGACATCCTAGCTGACGACAATTTCCCATAGTGCTCCAGTCCTGTAGCCTAGCAACTGCAGACTACACAACTATCTGATTACGACATTCATTTCGCTTGTTCCTTCAGATATGTTGTAAAAAATAAAAAAGCCGGACATTTTATTCCTTTTCATTTATCTGTCATTACGTGAAAGTTAGCACCCCACTGACCGGTCGTTAAAGCCTGATTTATAGTCATCCGTAAAGTGCTCTACGTAGGTGACGGCGAGCCCTCTATGTCGACGGAGAGCCTCTCCGTCATCTCCGGCTGCACGAAATATTTTTTAAGTGTCCGTCAAGGGACAACGGAAATGGCAAGGGCTGTGATTGGTCAATCACAACGTAAACACTAGCAGCGCCATTTTTAAACCGGCTACCCTACAAAGACGCAGATATGAGTCCAACCGAAGAACGTTTGGCCGGATAAGTGAGGAAATATAAAAATCCATATATATATATATATATACACGAGTACGAGATGCCGTGTGTATGTGTGTATATATATATATATATATATATATATATATATATATATATATATAGTATATGTATATATGTATGTATATGTATATATACATAGACATCTCGTGTGTGTGTGTGTGTGTGTGTATGTATGTATGTATATATATATATATATGTATGTGTATGTGTGTGTGTGTGTATATATATGTATATATATATATATATATATATATATATATATATATATATATATATATATACGGCATCTCGTACTCTCCTTTGGTGAATCCGAATGCAGCGCCACCTTTGGGAACATTATTCAAAAGGTTTGGCTCGTTTGGCGATGGTGCAACGTGAACGCGATCTTGGTCCCGAAAGACCACCCCTGCCCCCAGCTGAGTCGAGTCCCCAAATGGACCGAGACTTGTGGACTATGCTTTCTGAATGCGCCCTTAGAGAGTTGCCCTCTTATTTGGTCAAGTTCTGATGTAAAATATCTTTTGAAAAAACTCAAATTGCACAGAATAGAGCGGCCAGATTAGTCCCCCATAGTTCTTTCAGCAACACTGTGATTGTTATGCATAAACAATCCGTGTATCATTCGTTCTTTCTATTTTTAATCCTAAATCAAAAATCCAAAAATGAAATCGTGGTGAAACTATTTTGTTTTTTGTTTTTAATTATAACACAAAAAAGAAAAATGGCATGTTTTTTATATTTTGATTTTAGAATCAGATCAAAAATACAGAATGGAATAACGGGACACAAGACTAAATTCGATTTTAATATTTTATTGTTCGGGGGTTTGGTGACCCAGAAGTTTTGTAAGGCGTTAGCAAACATTCCAGCCATCCGCAATCTGACCAGCAGCTGGGAGCCTCAAGTCCTATCAGCCGTGGAGAGTTAGAAGTCAAGCATGGACTGTGTGACCTGCACATGGACCTCGCGCCCGCATTACTGCTGTCTGTGTGCTTCTTTTCTTTTTAATAAATACATTAATCACATTCGATTTTCATCTTTCTGTGTTGGTCACATAAAACAACTAAAAAAATACAATCACGGTGGATTTACATATAGGAAAAAGACTAATCAAGATCTCCAACTTTGATGTGTGATTTGAAAATAATTTGTTAGCTCACACAGATTGAAGGAACTGTGAGATTGCACTCAGGATTTTAACTCTTCCTGTAACGGTGGCATCGGGTAAGCGAAGCTTTTTAAAGTTGAGACTAACCTTATTTAAAAAATATTTGCGCACGTAACGGACTGTGCAGGTTTGCACTATAGCCTATTCGTTAGAAATGTAATAAGCCTACATTCAAACTGGATTATAAAGACTGAGTATTCAGCGAAGAAAGCAAGAAAGTGATGGCATGATCAATTATTGGGATAGATTATGCATGGTAAGTAAATTATTAAAAATGTAAAGATGTGAAGCTGTAGCCGACAATAAATGATCATATATTATGAATGAAACGCGTCAGCTGGTTTAAGTTGGACAATGAAGGTAAAAGTGACTTTATGTAGGACATTTATTGCGCGCACACACCACTGGACATTTATCCAGCCCCCCTGATCATTATCATGTGATCCTGCAAATGTGATTAATCAGTTTTATCTGGTGGTAGCACGAACTGCAGTCGCAGGCGCGCCGTGTCTGACACGGTTGCGGTGGGAGCTGCTGCTCTGTAGAGGTCGGAACTACACCGCACCGCAGCCGGTGGAAATCCGCCTTAAAGCAGGGTTTCCCAACCCTGGTCCTCAGGGGGTCGCAGGTTCATGATTCAGGACATTATGGTTCTTAAAAACGCGCTCTTTCCTGAGGTAATCTGAATAATCCTCCAGCAGCGCCAGCGCATCTGGAGCAAACGCACGGGGGTAGACGCGTGTTCATGTCTGTCAGACTGCTTCCACCTTGACAGACTGATATTGTATATCAGTGGAAGAAGCTACAATGATGATGTGACAGTTGAGGGTCCTTCATCATGTCTCTGGAGACGTCTCTTTGGCTGAATGGTCAGCGCGCGACCACCGGCAGACTGCGGTATAAACCCGCCTGCCCGGCGCATTTTGCCTTATACCGCACTGATAGTAACAAAATTATTCTGCTGCTAACAGATCTGTAAGATGAAATATTTAAAGAACAAATGAATATTGTGTAAAAATCAAACATTCAGTCCCTCCTATTGCAGAATGGTCTGATCTTTGCTTGGTAACCACACGTTGAGACTAATCGACTTGCAGTAGAGACCCACAGCTCCCCCCTTCCCGCGCCATTGGGCAGGGGTCCCTGAGGACCTGAGGACCAGGGACCCCTTTAGGACTCTGCCCTAAAGGAAGAGGACATGACTACCGAAAAAATAAGCAGGATTTTCCAGGTATACATTTTCACAAAGAAACTTTTGGGTGAGCTGCCACCATGGTAATAGGGTAAACCAGTACAACTACCGTGCTCAAAGCCGTTTCGTTTCCGGGTCACCAAACCCCCGAACAATGAAATATTAGGCTCGTTCGACTTTGGCTATCTGCAGCGCAACTCGGCTGGAAGTGAGGGATTGTGGTCCTGGAATGTTGCATGCTGGTTAGAAACTTTGTCCGACTTCAGACTGCGCCTGCACGGCACCGGAAAACGTGACCAGACCACATGATCATCAAACATCGCGGGAGCCGTCCGTCTGCAGTCGGAGCGTGCAGTTCCTCCTCAGCAACTGCAGCTTTTGGACCTGCCTCCACCGCCGCCGGAACCTGGTTCTGATTGGTTTCACCTCACTGACGCAAGCTCCGATTGTTGGACGGGACTGCCCCCCACTAATAAATCCATGTAGGTGTTTTAAACAGGCTACAAAATCAGCCTTGGTGTTTCATACTGTAGTTAGGCTGAAGTTCACAAACCTGGACAGACTGATTTATGAACAGACTGATATCTGACTGCAGCAACAGAGGAACACAAACGTGTTGCAGCCACAAGTTATTCTACTCAGATAAATATAAAGCTTAACTAAGTTATACCAAAACTTTCACAAATCCTCTTCATAATTTGGATTTGATGGACTTATTGGTGTGTATCCACCTTTCCACATGCTCCCCCTTATGTTATCCATGAGTATGCTACCCAAATCCTTAATAAAAAATAATATATATATATATAATATATAATATTTATTTCCAGCCCCATCTAGAAAAAAAATAAGTTTCTATTTCTTTATTTGTTTTAAATTTATTCTTCAAGGCAAAGCATTTATGGTTTTCATATTTGAGCCAGGACATTTACCAGATTACTGTCCTCTGTGTTTCACCTTAACAGGTAAACAACATTCTGTCTACTACAGTCCAGTTTAAGTTCATGTAATCAGCATCAACAACACGCTGTTTCAATACTCTGAAATCAGACTTGATCACATCTGCACAGCGTTCGGTAACTTTGAGCGAAATAAAGGCAAATGCCGCGAGATCCTCCGTTATTGCAGTCTTCACGTTGGCGAACTTGTCCAGCTGAGATGCGCTGCGTTTATGATCCGCCCCCGAGACTCACTCAGCTCTCGTCTGACCATGAAGTCAGACGGTAGACAGACGCAGTCAATCCCAACGAGCCTATTAAAATCGAATTTAGTCTTGTGTCCCGTTATTCCATTCTGTATTTTTGATCTGATTCTAAAATCAAAATATAAAAAAAACATGCCATTTTTCTTTTTTGTGTTACAATTAAAAACAAAAAACAAAATAGTTTCACCACGATTTCATTTTTGGATTTTTGATTTAGGATTAAAAATAGAAAGAACGAATGATACACGGATTATAAACAATTATCATGGCTAACTGCGAACAATAAAGTGCTACACCACATTATTTTCATTAACAGAATTTAAGGGTTTTCTCTGGAACTTTATATTCCTCAAGTGTGTACAGGTCACTTGGTAGTGCCTAAACCACAAAAAGTCATTATAGAGCTTCTTTGACTTGGACACCTCCATCTAATGTTAGTAACTTTAAAAAAAAAAAAATCATCTACTAGTGTTTCTAAGATACAATTTAATTTGTTCCATATAAATTGGTAATTGCAATGTAATGATTTGTTACTAATTTATAAACATGCTATTTTTTTTCTCATGTCGCTCTTTTACATTATCTGAATTGGTTGTTTGCGTGATTTACATGTAAAGTTACTTTACTTATGGGCTTATTATTGTATTTTGTCAGTTTTTGTGTCTTATTTGTTATCATATGTGTAATTTTAAATTTGTATGTTTTTTTGTTGTTACATTACTTTGAGGACCCCAAGAAGACCGACAACCACTCTGTGGAAGCTAATGTGGATCCTAGTAAAGAATAAAGCTCTGTAATTCAGATCGGGCCAGACAGGAAACCAGACATGGGAACAGTGTAAAGCAGCCTGTAAATTTCAAAATAAAAGCCTCTGGGAGATTTGCAATTGCCTGAAATATGTTAACAGTACGTCATTACCGGAGACAGTTCAGATGTCAGTAACTTGTTTGCTTTTTTAAACCGTGGATGAATGGACGTCTATCCAGCCCTCCTTATCATGCTTGTTATTGTGTGATCCTACAATGAGCTATATGAACAACTCCACTACTTCCCAAACTTAAGCCAGTTCTTTTGTTTCCTATCTTTCATTACTGGAAAAACTGATTAATCCAGGTGTGTCTGCCCATTATCGTCCTGGTTACTGTGGTCAGTAATGATGCTCAGTAATGAAAGACAGGAAACAAAGGAGCTGGCTTTGTTGTGCATAGAGACCATTCTCCTGTGATTCTGCTATGTCGCGGATCCACCTACATGAACTGCAGCCGCGGGTGCTCCGTGTCCGGCAAACACGCAGTGTGAGTTGACGCACACTGGAAACGAAGCCACACCACAGCCATGCATAATTCCAGTATGAAGTGGCCACTAGATCCAGTCCAAACAACCAGCACCAGTTTCAGCTCACCTGAGACAAACTGGAGTCTCATTTCATTGTGTTTGCATCAGAGAGTCAGATTGTTTTCATGTTTCCTTTGAGTTTCTTCCCATGTTCCTTCTGGTTTCCTTCCTCTTTCCTTCTTAATGCTTGTTTCCTTCTAGTTTCCTCTTCATGTTATTCTAGTTTTTCTTCGTTTCCTTTTTTACTTCCTTTTTAGTTTTCCTTTTAGTTTAGTTTTGCCTTTTTCTTAGTTCCCTTTTTTTTCTTTCTCATTTAGTTTTATTCATGTTTTTCTTCTATTTCCCATTTTGATTTCCTCTTAATTACATTTTCCTTCTGGTTTCCTGTTTAATTTTTTTGTTTCCCCTTTATTTCCTTATTCCTTATTTCCTCTGTTTTATGTTTCCTTTGTGTTTCTATTGTGTTTCCTTCACTTTCCTGTCACATGTCCTTCCTAATCTTTGCTGTTATTATTTGTACAGGAAGCGACTGCAGTTGCAACATCACCAACAGCCGCTGTGACGACTTTGGAGTCTGCAGGTGAGACAACAATCAGTTAGACAGTCTTCTAATCCAGCCGTTCCCATCCTATTGTTCAGGAGGGTCCCCTTCATGCCATTACCATAAATCCGTGGACTTTCTTCTCCGCCCTTTGCTAAAACCATGTTTGGTTTTATGTTTTCATTTGTTAGCTTCTCATGACAGATGATGCATTCTGGCTGATTCCTTTGTAGCCTGATGATAAAACCATGATGTTACCCAACCAAAGTTATAAAAAAAAACTTCTAAAAAAATAACTAATCTCTGTGTGGACATTTTAATCACACTGGCTCTAAACAGTCAAAGCTTTGGGGACACCTCTGTGCTCTTTTTGGGCAGGGGGATCCCGCACCCTGGGTTGGGAACCACGGGGCTAATCAATAATCAATGTCCCTGCAGCTCCCTGATACCTAGGCTGTGTCTAAATTTGGGGGCTACATCCTTCGAACGACCCATCCTAACAGATCTACGTAGGCTGGGTACTTCTTAGCCCCGTTTCCACCAGCAGTTCTGGGTTTGGGCCACGTGCTTTTGCGTCTCCACAGATAAAAACTGGGACGGGTACCCTTACATTCGACCCAACCCGTCCTACTTCTTAGGTACCTCTTCATACAGGTACTGATCAAACTGATCCGGACCAAAAACGTGGAGCTTCAAGACACACAACGTAACTTTTAGACCTTAAAAATTTGACTCTTTTTGATGGCACACCAACATTTATTATGTGCATTTTCGAGTGGTCGCTGCCCAGAGGCGTCCCGGGGCTCAGAAACAGCAGTATGTAAGTTTCCCATCCGGGACGCAGCTGTGACGTTGCAGCCGACTATTGGTTTTGCACCGTGTCACTTACTAGCAAATGGATATAAACCAGATATGAACACTGCGCTGTTTTGAACGCGCATCATGTCGGATTCAGTAAAGAAACGCAAGGAAACATTACAGGAGGAAGACAGGAAAAGAAAGAGAGGAAGGGACAGAACAAGAATCAAGATAAGACTGTCTTTTACTGGCTGGAGTGAATCACAGTACGGGTATGATACAGGATAGATGCTAGTTTAGCCGCCGATAGGGGGGTCACTAAGAAAACTGCCAAAAGTTCTGTTGTGTGTCTTTAACACATTGCAATCCGCTTGATTGGTTAAAAAAACATGTCACTTCCCGCGAAACCCGGAAAAACAAAGCAGGGATGACCTCTTTGTTTCTGTCACGTGTGGTGCGGTGCTTAGCACTATCTGGTTAAAACTCCGCCTTCAGGGTAAGGGTACAGGTTGCTATGGGGAGGCAACGTGAAATCAGCATATCCGGACCAGAACCAACCCGACCTGGCCGGGCCCAGCCAGACCAGACCCAGACACGCAGGTGGAAACGGGGCTTTAGACAGCATAAGGCGGTAGCAAAAGGCTGTGAATTTGGACAGTCTCCTCCGCATTTCTGTCGTTGCCTATAAACTGTGACTCGCTAAACCGAAGTAAGAATGAAGATTCAAAATCTTATGAGTTTTCTCATTGTTTTTCTGATTTAAGAGGAGGTACAACAGCTCTATCGTCGTAAAGCGGCATTATAATACAGGACCCACCATACAACCTCGTTTAGGATTTTTCTTATGATTTCTGACAAAAGTAGCATTGAAAATGTCCTCGTAAAGCCTAACAACATAACCGCTCAAAGCTTTTAATTTTGTACCATCTGATTTAAGGCCTGTACACACCTACTCCGAATATTTCGTCCAAAAGATTCGCACGGCTATAGCTTTAATCAAATAAATGTCAAGTCAACGGGAGCGTTCATATCAGGGACTAAATTCCGTCTTGCGATTTTGCAACGTTTATTTTTTGCTCCGTTTCCAGCTTCGTCCACCATTGTTTCTGTAGGATGTCCCGTTTGGCCCGCAATGCATCTTGGGATAGAATTAGCCTTGAAGGATACATTGGACGATCCTTAAAATCTAGGGAAAATGAGGCCACATTTGCAGGCTGCATTGGAAGGAGCCTTTGAGTTTGGACAGCCTTAGACGCATCGCTGTGACGTAAGTGGCCTTCAAATTCAGCCTTCAAAGGATGTAGCCCATGAATTTGGACACAGCCCAAGGAGTCACATTTAGCTGCTTCAGTGGCAGGTAAACCTTTAAGTCACGTGATGTAGACAGTCCTTCGATTACATTCCTGATTGGTTCCTTCATTTTCCCTCTATTTTTCACTTTGTTTACTTATCGGTTCCATCGTTCCCTCATTATTTCCTTTACGTTTCTTTATTAGCTCCCTCATGTTTCTTTCTTATTCTTGTCCTCTTTGTTTTAGGCAAGGCAAGTTTATAGAATCAGGCTCATAAGATTTATGTTGTCCTCTACATTTCCTTTACATTTCCTTATTGGTTCACAGCAAAATCAAAAGTGTCAAAGTTAAAGGAGTGATGACATAGCAGTTAAAAACTAGTTTATGCTGTTGGCATTACTGCATATGTAAATACTCCAAAGAAAAAAACGGCATTTTTTACAGCGGAGTATTGTTTTGAAACGCCAGACCTCACTTCCTCAGTAATACAGTTGGGTCCGGTGATGATATGAAGCTTTACCCGGAGACCACGTTGACTTCATTTTGATTGGCTACACCTTATTTGGCTATGACCTTATTTGGAGAATCTAGGTCAAGCTGCGGTCGGAGTTTGCTAAAGGCTAACTGCTAGCAACATGGGCAGTTCAGACAGTGAGCTACGTTTATCAGACAAGACAGCATTTAGAAAATAAATAAACTTACAGGTAATGACAAGGTTGTGGCCCCTCCCTCAGTGTTGCTGCACAAGTTTGCTTTTAAATCCATTTGTTTGAAAACCCAGACCTGACTGCACAGAAGTTACTACTAGCTCCATACACGAAGCTGAATCAGACAGGGAGGGGGAGGGGGGAAGCGGACAGTGCATAGACCGTTAGGAAAGAGAGAGAGGGGGGGGGGGGCTGTTTACTTGATAGTGTGCTCTTATTGGAGCAATTAAATTACGTAGAATGATAGAACTACGTAGAATGATAGCCTGCTGTCTGATTCAACTGTTTCTGAGCAGAGAGACAAAGCTGACAGACCATAAACAGGAACTTTGATTCTCACTCTGGACATTCACATGGCCTCATCAGTGCACAACAGATCATATTATACACCCAAAACCCCAGAAAAGTGAAATTTGATGTCATGGCACCTTTAAAGTTTCAGTGTTCACTCAAACACAATTAACTCTGTTGTGGTGAACACTTAAGGCTGTGTGGGTGTATTATCAAGGCATATAAAGATTTAACACTGCTGGCCTGGAAAATCAAACGCTGTAAGCAATAGCTATGGATTCTTCTGCCGTCAGCAAACGATCCAGATCAACTGAAAGACACTAAAAAGTGTCACTAGAAGAAAAAGGTGAGTAAACAGCATTATAGCTTAAGTTTGTGCACGCTCCTGTGACGGCTTGGCTCATGGCTGCAGTTACCTGAAGCGCCAGTCACGGTTGTCGTGAGTTTCGTTTCTTAATCTTGCCTCAAGTCCCTTTAAAGGTAGAATCCAGAGATTTCCTCCTGAAAATATATGCTAGACTTGTGCAAGTGAAATCTGTCTCAATCCACACCCTTGGGCCTCTACTCTTGTGTGGCGGTGACTTTGTTTGCAACTCCCTCTCCCCTGACTGTATTTTGTCTTTTCCCTCTGTTTTCGTGTATTTGGGACATTTCTGGGCAGAGATTTGGAGATTTGCATATTTGTCTCCAGGCAATGAAAAAGGTAAAGGTGTAACATTCTGAGGGGATAAAATCATCAATTGGAGCAGATTCACTTGAATTCTCAGGGGGAAAAAGGCGGAAACAGTGAAGAAAAGGAAGTACTCTGCGGCAAAAAGAGCTTTAGGCATTGATTAATCCAGGTGTGTCTAACCTCAGTAACCATGACAACAATGGTCAGACACACCTGGAGTAATCAGTTTGTCCAGTACTGAAAGACAGGAGACAAAGGAGCTGGCTTTAGTTCAGGGAGTAGTGGACTTGTGGCCCTTTGGTGAAATGAAACTAATGCTGTGTCCAAATGCAAACCCTATTCCCTACATAGGGCCCTATAGGGATCACATCATTTTGTAGGGGTGTCCAAATGTCCAGAAAGAAAAATAGTAGTGCACTCAACATTACCCACAATGCATCTTCTTAATCTGCAGAATGAGTCCACTAGATAGTGTGTTATTTTGGGTGCGTCCCAATACACCCACTAGCTCTACTTTTGAGCCCTACCCCTAAGTTTTGCGCGTTCCCGTGAAGGTAGTGCTGTCCCAATCCCTCTTTGCATGTAGGGGTAGTGGACATAACGAGGGGTAGGGGGTATGAATCTAGCCCTTTGAAGCGAGGGACGGCACATGCTGAATTGCTGAGGAGGGGCCAGAGAAAAGGGTTAGAGAGCTGTACGTCATTATTAATCAAACGATAACAGCAACCTCCGAACAGCAACAGGAGAAGAAAACTCAGATGTACAGATTACACTTTTGTTCATAACGTTAGCCAGACTAGCCATGCTAGCTAGACTAAAATAGTGACGAAAAAGCTTGCGAAGGCTTTTCGGCAGTTTACAAGAGACAACAGTCGTCATGGCGACTTCTTCCCTGTGTGGTTGTTTTGTTTATTAATCAACTCAAGCATGATGAAAAAAAGAAAAACGACTGCAATTGTTAACTCATTGTTGCTGGGGGTGTTGTTATGGTGAGACGAATGTGCAAACGTCACCACGCAGTCGCTTACGTGCCTGAATGTAAATGCAGCAAGTGGCGTCCCAATTCCTAAGGAAGATTACGAAGCCCTACCCCTTGTGGTTTCAATGGGCTCTATGCACAGCTCAGTTACTTCCTGAACTTAAGGTAGCTCCTTTGTTTCCTGTCTTTCATTACTGGTCGAGCTGATTAATCCAGGTGTGCCTGACCTCAGTAATTGGCCAGACGCACCTGGATTAATCAGTTTGTCCAATAATGTGAGACAGGAAACAAAGGAGCTACCTTAAGATCAGGAAGTAGTGGGGTCGTGCATAGAGCCCATTGCTGTGTTTCCTCTGGTTTTTTCTTTTATGTTTCTATATCGAGGTTTTCATGTTTTCTGCCAGTTTCCTTGACGTCTCCGTGTCATTTATTGATGTCTCCCTCTTATTTCCAGGTGTGATCCTGGGTGGGACGGGGAACGCTGCGACCGCTGTGTGCCGATGCCCGGCTGTGTGCACGGTTCCTGCCTGCAGCCGTGGCAGTGCATCTGTGATCCGGGCTGGGGCGGGCGGTTCTGTGACAAAGGTGTGTCATCGCCTCTTTATGCTTCTAGTTTTGGAGGTTTTGCAGGACTTTTGTTTTCTTTGTGTACTTCTGCAGCAACACCTTGAGTCTACATGCAGATCGCTGATGATACATGAAAACATATTTCTGTAAAAACCCGCTGAGTCCAGGTCACTCTGCTATCATGTCATACTGATAACAACAAAATATTAAATGGTTTTAAATCTCATTTTACAGAATAAGAATTAAAAGCCTCTGAGTTTTCTCATGGTTGTGAGCATCGTTATGAGAACTTGTTGAAGGTGATGTCAGTGGTGCTGATCTTTGTTCCTGACGTCTTCTGTCAGACCTGAGCGCGTGCTCGCAGCAGCCGTGTCAGAACGGCGCCACCTGCGTGATAGAGGACAGCGGAGACGTCAGCTGTCTGTGTCCTGAAGGCTTCCACGGCCCAAACTGCCAGCAGAGAACCGGGCCGTGTCACCGGAGGAGGTCGGTACGCACTTATCAGTGGTCTGGACCAGAACCACACAGACATGCAGGTTACAGTTATGTTGAAGAAGTTATATTTTCACTGATGATCATGTTACAAGTCAGTCAGAATGAAGATGAAACCGGATCACTATAATAAAAAAACTAAATTCAAGCAACTCAGATCCAAGATCCTGGAACAAAAATAAGGAAAACATGATCAGAGGCTGAGCCAGAAGTGGAACCAGAAACCAGAATCCACCTCAGAACAAAGCCTAACTCAGGGAAACAAAGATGACAATCACAGCAGCATCTCTGCGTTCACATCATCCGTACGCTCAGTTTCATCCCCATGTTTATCTGATAACCTGTTTTAATTAAAATAGGGATAATTAAAACCACTGCACAGTTAAAACCGTTTTAATTACACGTGGAGTGTCTCCACATGAACGCAGACATTCACACTAATCCATCTGAAATCTTTTCATCAGTTTTCTCATCAGAACATTCTCACAATAACACACCTGCATGCAGGGCCGTACCCGGGGGGTTAAAAAGTACTGAGATCCACCTCGTTATGTGGTCCATACACCTCAAGAGACCATTCAAAATGAAAGTAACTTATGTTTCACATAAACTACTCCTTCTTTTGCATGTCCTGATATAGAATAGAATAGAATAGAATAGAATAGAATAGAATAGAATAGAATAGAATAGAATAGAATAGAATAGAATAGAATAGAAGTCTTTATTGCCCACCAAGTTGGGAAATTGTTTTTCACTTACCAACAAAGAAGACTTATAACAAGAAAAAATGCACAAAAATAAATTTTTGTTCCCAAACCGTTTTTTAAAAAGGTATAAGAACTAAAGAGTAGCAGTTAAAATAAACTCAAGCAAATTGATCGTTCGTGTCTATTCTGTCCTCTTCTTTTTACTCTTCTTCAGAGATAACAAACTGAGACTGACTGACGTTATTGTTTCTTATAAAATAGATTTCTGTCATTTCTTTCTCTCTTGAATCTCAGGGTCTGTTAAAAAGTCAAGATGAGTTTACACTGGCAGTTTGGTCAGCTTCTAATGGACCGTGGTCCGATTCTACGGATAATCCACTTCATTTGGCGCAGTCTGAACACCACCCGTACTCTGGTGCGCACCAAAGAAGCAGACTCTGGTCCGCCTGAAAGCCGGGGGTCTCAGTTCACTTGCATTTGACTTTTGGACTATTGAGCGCATAGACATACCGTGCACCTGATGGGAGTGACGTTTGTCAACCGCAATACAGGAGGAGGAGGAGGAAGTCGGGTAGATTATCGTTTGGGTTGGAGGGAAAACAAAGCAAACTGCACGCTTTGAAGAAGCCGAGGTCAAAACAACATCAATAAACAACTGGAAAGTGTGTAGACAGAGATGGAGTGGGCAAAAAATAAGAAGCAGAAAGATTTCCACTTTAATCACGGAGTCCGTTTTTCTTCTTCTTCCTGATTTTTCATCATCATCAGTGGTTAAACAACTGCCCCTTAGCGGCAGTTGTTTAACTATGGTGGTTAAACCAGGTGGCTTAGTCCGCTTCGGTTACTGCAGTTTGAACACAAACGAAGCAAAGGAAGGTGCAAAATCTTTCCGAAATACCCGCCCAATCAGATTGAGTCCCGGGCTATCCTGGTGTGAATGCACCCTAAGTGACACAATGTGACGCATGCCCAAAATCAGCTTCTCTCGCTGACATAATGCCAAATTCAGATTTTTGATATGTATTAGTAAGAACTTACTAATCTCTTTGCAATAATGTGTTAATTAGACACATTATTAGACAGGAACCATCAAGATAAAGTTTAAAGTCTGTTCAAAGATAATCAGAATATCCTGAATCCTCAGATGTGACGTGTTCCTTCTTCCTTTCCCGGCTGCAGGTCTCCATGTAAAAATGGCGGTCAGTGTGACGATGATGACGGCTTGGCGCTGGAGCCGACATGTCGCTGCCTCGCCGGCTTCACGGGGCCGCGCTGTGAGACCGATCTGGACGACTGTCTGATGATGCCGTGTGCCAACGGCGCTACCTGCCTGGACGGCGTCAACCGCTTCTCGTGCGTCTGCCCCACCGGCTTCACCGGACGGTTTTGCACCATCAACCTGGACGACTGCGTCAGCCGGCCGTGCCTGAACGGCGGCCGCTGCCTCGACCGCGCCGGAGGCTTCCATTGCGTCTGCAGGCCCGGCTTCTCCGGAGCCACCTGCGAGACGCCGCTCAGCTGTTGCAACGCCAGCCAACCCAGCTGGACGACACATGGGTGGGAGGGAGGGGGCGGCGGGGGGGCGGGGCTGCAGCAGTGGGAACAGCAGTCGTCATGACAACAGGCTCCTAAAAGTGACGGTGAAGGAGCACAGCGCCAGCGGCCTCACGGACCTGCAGCTCATCGTTGTCCTGGTTCTGGGCGGGGCCACAGTGGGCGTGGTGGCCCTGACCGCCACCCTCATCCTGCAGGGCCGCTGCAGGGACTGTGGCCACGCCCCGTGCCTGTCGTCATCGTCGGCTTCGGCTTCATCACAGGGAGGTGAACTGAACGTCCGGCGAGCGAGTCACGATGAGGAGTGTCGGATCAGTTTCCTGAATGCAACAGAACCACAGAAGAAGAAACTCAACATGGAGGTGATTTAGACCGAGGTCAAGCGAGCATGTCAAGAACAGAGAGAGAGAGAGCTGGTCGGAGGTCGTGGTTCCGTCAGGATTCGGCTGCTCCGATTCTCCCAGCATGCACCTGGACTGTGACATTATGCTATGGTCAGATGGGCACTGTTACCCACAATGCACCTTTGGCAGCAGGTGCAGAGGGGGCGTGGCTTATGAGCAGCAGCTGATCAGAACTTTGTTTATAAGTTATGGAGAAGTTAGGACGTTTTCCTTCAGTCATGTACTGAAAACTAGTTTTTAAAGTTGTTCTAAGAGCGGAAACGTCTTGTTCCAGCTGCTTTGTCATTGGCCACGTCAGAGGCGTCGCATCCAGCCGCCGCCGCAGATGCGTCTGTCGTTTGATGATTTCTGCTTCAGTTTGTGGTCATGACGACGTTTTTCAGTGGTGTCAAGTCTACAGACTTAATGAAGCACGTCATGAGTTCAAGCTGTTAAATTTGTCCAATAACTCGTCTCCAAGTTTCCTGTAAAACTGTCACCACGAGTTTCAGACAGCCATTAACAGGAAGACATCTGGACATGAAGGTCAGCGGGGACAGATCAGGACATGAGGACGTTCATCTGATGACACGTTCATGTTTGGTTTAACTTTAATCATATTTAAACTGCAATAATTTATAAACGTAATAGATGATAAAATTGTTTATATGTTCATATCAGTGATCTGGTGCACGATGTGACTGATGTTCTGAAACTGTACAACAACAACAAAAAGCTACAAAGCAAAGTCAGCTTCTCAGATTAACGTTAATCTGAAATACTTTTCAATGTGAAGAAATAAAAAACAAAGCAACTGAGGAGCAGCATGTTTTACATCCCCGGTTCCCAAAAAGGTGGGATGCAGTGTAAAATGTAAATAAAAACAGAATGTAATGATTTCTAGGTCTCAACTAATAACTTATTCCCAATAAAATATAAGAAACATATCATGTATGGAAACTGAGGCATTTTATCATTTCATGGAAATTATGAGCTAATGAATCTGATGGCAGCAACACATCCTATTAAAAGCTGGAACTACAAAAGCACACCGCATAGGCCTTCACCAAGCAGCTCATGCCCCCCTCATACTGTGATTTACATCAAAAACTTGTACTCCTGCATTCATTTAATCTACATCATTAGATTCCTTGACCATAAAAACATACCAACAGCATCTGGAATAATGCTTGTATCACTATTACTTCAATAGTTATTTCCAAAAATCGATATTTCCATAATGGCGGTTTTCTTCTGGATCTAGCTCCGTTGCTATTGAAGATGCGTCAATTCCGTTGAAATACTCTTAATTCAGCAGAGTCTTGGCAACAATTTGGTGTTAGTCGTGTCGTAGCACAACGTCTTCGCTATCTGATCAGAAGTGGTGTTCGTTTAGGTATAATGATAAGAGAAGCTAATGTTGTCTTATGAGTCAGAGTACAGACCTAAATTATGGATTTCAGCAGCGTGTTGTTTTTAGTCAGGCACTTCGTTGGTCAGCCGGTCAGCTGAGGCTGAGCGGAGACCGGGAGGCGGCGGTGAAGAACCACAGACGCGTCTCTTAAGGTTACACGTTTATTACAAAATAACTGGCAAACTACGGCAGAGGACTGTGTCATCAGATCCTGTACGTGTCTCAGCGGTCAGTAACAAAGTTCGGCCTGGTCAGCTGTCTGTCGTCTTCCGGACTCGCCCTAACTTTATCAGTTGTCCTTGTCATAACTTTAACAGTATATATCTATTGAGTCAGACTGTCTGCCACCACAGTCCCATGATGTCTGTATCTTCATTTGTTACCTTTCAGCATTGAAAATTCCAGCGACTCCCTTATTTTTGTGTGTTCTGGGTCATAGTATCTAGAATTTTCTCTGGTTTCTCTGGCGGCGTGTATCGGCTTGTAGATGTAAACATAACCTCATTGTCGAACCCGTTAAAATTTCTTCTCTTTTTTTTCCTTTAATTTTTAAAGGAAATGCTGTACTTTCATTCTGCAACCCTCCAAACGCCTCGTGGAGGTATTGATTTTTTAAAATAGATATCTATTCATAAAAATGTTCCATATTCAACCTTTGAATTAATTTTTCAAGAAAAAAAATTCACGCTGGTTTGTTGGCTGTGCTGCTCAAGTGATATCGAGTACTTTGGATTTTCTCAAACTGTTGTGTTGAGATTTGAGGAAGATGTTGGACTTATTTTATGCAAACTTTAAAAACGCATCCAGCTCTTCTTCTCTGCCTCCTTCAAGGAGGTCAGACCATAATCTGTTTTTTCTCTCCTCCACCTACAAGCCCATCATTCAGCAGCAAGCAGTCCTCACACAGACTATTAAAACCTGGTCTAATGAAGCTGAAGATGCTCTGAGAGGGTGCTTCACACCCACAGACTGGAATGTCCTCTGTGAACCTCATGGAGACGACATCATCACCGTGACTGAGTGTGTTATAGACTATATAAATTTCTGTGTGGACAACATCGTTCCAACAAGAACAATGAGGCGCTTCCCCAATAACAAACCCTGGATCACCAGAGACCTGAAAAAGCTGCTAAACATCAAAAAGAAAGCTTTCAGGGATGGAGACAGGGAGTTACTGAAGACCACACAAAACTAAACAAATAAAACTCAAATTAAAAAGTGAAGGAGGATGACGGGAAAAAGTTAGAAAGCAGCTCAAGCAGAGCAATAGCTGCGTTTACATGGCACAATTTTGATCTGATCAAACGCCAACCAGAATAAAAATGCGCCATGTAAACATGTCAGCTGATCCGATCAGCCTCAATCGGAAAGAATTTCCAATCCGATCGAGAGGGGTGGTTTAAACCTTTTTACGATCCGGTCAGCAGAAAAAAACACGTAAACAGTCATTCCGATCATTTCTGTGGAATTTTGTCTCTGCATGCTTGAACCACGTGGGGGTTACATGATGTAGCAGATTCAGGGAAGACAGCGGAAGCAAAACACAACAGGACTTTGCTGGGACACCCCAGACAGCAAAGGACAGCGCCGCGTATCCGCGGCAGCTGCGCTGTTCGCCACGGATCCGCCTTGCACAGTCATGTAGGAGTCCGCTTGCACAGCGGAATGGATCCACTGATGATCCGCGTTCTGACTGGAAACTCTGATGTTAGGCGGAGCAAAGGCAGACCTAAAGCCGCACCTTTGCCCAGATCCATAGCAGATCCATTCATGATGATGTGCTTCAGCCGTGGGTCCAGTTCGGACCCGTTATATGGCTGTGTTTTATTTAAATCCCCATTGAAAGAGTTAATGATTATTGAGCATTTTAACGGTCAAAAGATTATACATTTAAAAAGAAAACTCCTCTCCTTACGATCCAGGAGCCATTGCGCATGTCAAAAGCATTACAAAAATATCTGTCCATCAAGTAACTGATCGGATCACTTTTCCACTGTCCATGTAAACATGTCAGCTGGACGCTCCGTTCGGAAAGATTTCAATCGGATAGATGAATTATTTGTCCATGTAAACGTTGCTGTGTGGTCTGGAATGAAGAAGCTTCAAGTTAAAGGAGGATCGGACTGATGGAGGTCTGGACAGAGCTAATGAACTGAACATGTTTAACATGTGTCCCCCCCGCCCGCCTCCACCCAACAGACCACCACCCTCCAGAAAGCCACTGCTTTCACCTCCACTCTGCCATCCTGCAGCTCAGACGTGGACCTGAACACAACCTTATCTCCCTCCACATCAGGACATCCTGAGACGTCCTCTGTCTCCACATCAGGACATCCTGAGACGTCCTCTGTCTCCACATCAGGACATCCTGAGACGTCCTCTGTCCCCACCTCTAGCCTATCTGTCTCCTACAGTCAGGTGAACAAGCAGCTTAGGAGACTGAACCAGAACAAAGCTGCAGGTCCAGAAGTCAGCTCCATCTGCCTGTATAACCAACTTGGATTCTTCAGCACATTTTCAACACCAGTCAGAGTCAATTATGAAAATTTCATGGCTGGCATGCAACAATGACAGTATCCAGCAGCTGCTGCACCATGACAGAGACATCTGTGGTCTGACATTACTTCAGCTAAAACCCAGCCAGAATAAGTTCCTGCTACAAAGCAAAAACTATTTTGAGTTCATCAACTTAAGTAAGATTAATCTAAATTCGTCATATTAGTACAAAATAAAATGAAGTTTGTGTGAAGTATGTCATCTAATTTATGTGAAATGAATCACATCAAGTTTCCTCCACAACCTCATTCACTTAAAGGGACTAGAGGCAGGAATTAAAAAACAAACATGCATGTCCATTTTTTTTTATACTAATGGGTGATGAAGCGCTAAATACCAAAAATAACGTTTCCACCCATGTTTCTCTCCGTTGCCTTGAACAGGCTGTGTGCTGCAAAATGCGCTGCAATTCAGTGTCTGAATTTCACGCGCTGCCCGGTGGACGTGACGTCAAATGACCTACATCCGCAGTTTTGATGCAGGAAGAAGACAGTCGCGGTCAATTCAAACACTGTAAGTGATAGTTATGGATTATTCTGCCGTCAGAAAACGATCCAGATCAACTGAAAGACACTAAAAAGTGTAACTACGAAGAAAATGCGTAGTAAAAAACATTATAGCTCCAGTTTGTGCACGCTCCCGTGACGGCTTGGCTTTTGGCTGCAGTTACCTGAAGTGGCAGTCGCGACAGTCGTGTGTTTCGTTTCTTAATCTTGCCTCTAGTCCCTTTAAAGGTGCATTGCTTCAGTTTAAATGTTAAATACTATTCTTTTTTTTCCTCCACATGCTCTTTTAATTGCCTGATGTGTAGAATGAGCTGATCTTTCTTCACTGCGGTGGTCTCTATTACTGTTTCTGAATGCTCAATTCAAGAGTCTCTGGTATGAAGCCTCAAGGGGGCGTTTGGGGGGATACAAGCTGCGCGTTCTCGTTCGTCTGGCCAGATACAGACTTACAGTACCATTAGGCAAAGGTAGGCAGTTGCCTGGGGCCCCCAAACGAGGGGGGCCCCCGACCAGTTGGGAAAAAATCATGCCGTTCTTTTATAGTGGCTTTTCTACCCATCATTCTCCTTCATACACACATAAACAGGCGTTATGGAGGCCTGGTACATGCCCACCGCTCCTCCTGTATCTGTGTCCTCTGTTCCTGCACTTTTATTTGCCATTACAACAGTTTAATTCGTAATTTACATGCAGCAACGTGTTTTTCCGAGCTGTATTTGAACACACCATGTGATTAAACGCAAGCATGCGGCAGGTCGCCTATAGGAGAGGTGCAGGTGTGCTTCATGTCCATATCAGAGCCAGCAAACGACAAAAAACGAGTTTTTCACCAAACAGAAGATGTAAGTTGAGTAAAGCTGTTCTGTTAATGATGACTGACTAGTTATCCTGTAAGCTAGCTGCTTAGAAAACTGTTGTTACTGAAGTTTCATTTAGTGTTGGGGAACTGCAACGCTGTTTCTTTTGCCAGTTACAACTTTAACACTATGTTCTTTAAATGAAATAGCTGAGTCACTGTTTACCGGTGGTACGGTGGTCTACAGAGGAAACTTTGGGCTTTTTTCTGTGAAGTCACTTGGAAATATAGAAAGTTCAACAAAAACACGCCAGTTTAGTGACATCATCACATTTTTGTAATATTTCATATACTGCATATAAAGTGCAGTGGGCTCTCAGAAAAAGCTGTAAATATTATTTTATTGACATCTGCATCAGCAAACGCCTCATGTGTCTGCTGCTGAAACTTTTTCTCCTTCAGTCAAACAGAAATGTCACAGACTATTTCTGAGCAGCTGTTATTATACAGTTTTACTCTTTTTTTCCAAATCATTGCTGACCCCACTCACTCATTAGTGTTTGACTTTGAATCAAATTTTCTACACTTAAATGAACTTATAAGGCCATTGGAAGCATTTTTAAGAATTATGCAAGACATTGCTTTTTGGAATAAGTAATCATGGTAACCGATTTAATTTTTGGATAAAGTTGTAACTAACTAGTTACTGGTTCCATCCCTGCTGATCAGTTCATGCTGGGAAAAAACTCAGTCCTCTTTCACTTCTGTGCAGAACTTGTGCTCATTATTGTTTTCCTCATATATAAAAGAAATCTTTCTAGAGAGGAGGACAGGGAGGAGACCAGCAGCATGGATGATGATGATGATGATGATGATGAATGATGATGATGATGATGATGCAAGGTCTTCACTGGTAAAGGAAAGATTAGAACTTGTGAAAGACATCTGTTGGAGGGAGAAACCAGGCAGGGTTCTGGTAAAATGTTTTTATTTGTCTTCTCTTAAAGAACTTACTCTAGTAAGTTGAATCATTTCTAAAGCTTCTTGTACGTAGCTCTACACTTGAGTCAGTAGGAGACTTTGAAGAAAAATAGATCAGAAAAATTGCATTTTGACATATACTGGTGCTATATCTGAAACTTATTTCTCACATTCTACCTTATTTCATGCAAGTGGGCTATTGAAAGGTCCAGATTTAAAGGGCCCCCTAGTTAAGTTCGCCTCGGGCCCCCAAATTGCTAAATCCGCCACTGCGTCTGGCTGCACTGGTGTCGTGCATTCTGCCACCGCAGGTCCGTGCATGTTGAGACAACACTGACTGCTGCTAAAAGATGGAGAACAGGTGCCTCTCGAACCCCAACTCAGACTCCAGTAAGACAAAGAAGAAAAGTTTTGTTTTGTGAGACGAGAGAACCAAACTGGAGTCTGACCCGTCCCCACGGCAGGGGGGTGTTTTTCAGCACAACACCGGTACCGGAGTAAGGCGGGAGTAAACAACCAAGCAGCTTTTTTTCTTTCTTTTTTTTAATTGGAGGGAGCTCCGATCCAGTCTGGGAATAAAACGGGACCCACAGTTGGCTTTCTTCTTACTAACAAGCTAAATGTGATGTGTGGCGGAAATAAGGATGCAGAATATTGCAATGCTAAGTTTTTAGCATGTAAATGTAGCAGTAGTATGACAGCCATATGACTGTTCCCGGGGAAGAGAGACACTCTTGACAACTTGTTAAATTTAGTTGATGCGGTAATTTTATAAGGTAATCGTGGTCTCAGCCTGTGAATTTAGATATTTGATCTACAAGCCAGTGTTAACCCTTAATTACCGTTAGCATGCAGTTCATCAGTTTACTCAACGATCAAACCGTAAACACCTGACATTTATAACTTTATTCCCTCAGTAGACATCGTGACTCTAACTCTGGACTGAGTGTAATGTGGGTTAAACTAAAGACCAACGCAGTTGAAGCAGCTCATGCGTGTGCATGATATTCACGTCACTTCCACTTGTCGTCAGAAGGGGCACGTTTCTTGGAAAAAGCTGGAACTTGCGCTGTACTTCTTTAAAAGAAAAAAGGAGAGAGAACAGTGTGCTGAACGAAGGCAGGAAAAGAAGCAGTGGCCAATATCCTCAGACAGGAAGAAAGGATTACTTAACTCATTTAAAGATCAATACAACAGTGAGCTGAACATCCCTTTTTGCTGAACAGCTCAGACGGGACCACCTTTAACTGCTGACACGGATATATTCTGCAGACGAAGCTGACGGGACTCTGATGCTCTCTGGTGTGGACACCAAGACATGAAAGTCATGGCTTCGGCTTCCTGGCATGGTGCATTCAAGGTCCTGATAGACACAAACTGTCTATCCATCCATCCAATAACTGTTTCTTTATTTTCTCGTTTTACACTTCTTTCATTTACCGTGTTACCAGTATTTTATAATCAACTCAAGTGTTTCTAATGGTGTGTGTGTTTTTTTTAATGTGATCCTGAATCACCATTTCTCTGCATCTCTTCTGTAATATGTCTGAATGAAAATAAAAGTGACCTGAATCTGAAATTTTTTATTAAAAACAGTAAATTACCTCCATATGTCATCAGATAAGTTTAATTCATCTTGTTCAATCAATCTTTACTCATAAAATGTTTTTCTTACATAGAACAGCTCGGTGTTGTAAAGAAATGAAGTAAAAATAAATAAATAAATAAATAAAATAAAATGTACTATGCCAACAAGTTAGCCCAACCCACACACAACAGAGGAAGGGCAGTGATGAAGACAAACCAGGGACTTGAAAAGGACATTAAACAATTCAAAATAGTAAAACTAAACAGAGAAAGTAAAAATAGGGACAAAGAAAAGTATATGTAAGTAAACAAGTTAAATAAAATCAGTAAACCACTAAAACATTCAAAACATTGCTGGTTAAAAGCAGAAGATGAAAAAGCAGGTGAGCTGATCAATTCAGGTTTTTGCTCCAGAAGTTTCATGGTGACTGACTCTCCTCTAGTGGCTGTTTTAGGAACTGCAGGTTGCGGTCACTTCCTGTTCCAGCTCACTCACAAGTCTTTTTCAGGTGTTTTAAAGCAGGGCTGCCCAAGTCCGGTCCTCGAGAGCTACTATCCTGCACATTTTGGTTGCAACCCGTCTCCAGCACACCTGAATCAAATGAATGGTTCGTTACCAGCCTCTGCAGAGCTGAATGACAGATGCATGAGGATATTAGCCATTTTATTTACGGTGTGTTGGGGAGGGGGGGTATGTTCTAAAGTTGTAGGACTGTAGCTCTCGAGGACCAGACTTGGGCACCCCTGCCTTGCACATTGTTCTGAATGGGTGGAGGGGGCTATGCAGGGTAGAAGCTTTGTGATTGGCCACTGGTTTTGTGACAAAAGCCAGTTTGTCTGAACTAGTGTGCCTTGAGAAAGTGGTGTCAACAGAAGTTAAAAAATCTGGCCAAAAAGTTCCTGGAAGTGCTTCAGGCAGTTCAAAACCATAGGAAAACCATGTATATCGATAAATAATGACATCAAATGGTTTGATTTGAAGTAGAACCGTCATGTTTTTAAGAGTAGGCTCAAGACCCACCTTTTTAGTTTGGCTTTTAGTTGATTTTTACTATGTAGGTCATAATTAGTTAATCTAATGTTTTTTAATCATTCATTGTTTGTCTTTTGATTGCTTTTTTATTACCATTTGGACATTTTTAGCTGTTTCTATTTAACGTTTTAATGTATTTCATGTGTTTATTCAATGCTCTTATACAAATTTTACTGTTCCTGGGTCCTAAGGTCCCTCCAGGGCCATCTGTATCCGGGGTTGCGGGTGGCTGTAGTGGACTGGGGCTGTGTCCAAATGTCCTCCCTACTCCCTAACCCCTCATTCACTACATAGGGCTGCACTATATACAAGACTATCTAGTGCCTGATTCCACCACAAAGCTGAATACTTTTTCCTCGCCGCAAATCACGTGATTACCAGCTGTCACCGTGGCAACAACGGCGGCACCCACGACGCACGAAAAGATTTCATTCCAAATCAAATTTGTCATTTTACTTAAAGATATTTTATTTACTTATACTGTTGACCCCTTCCTGGGCTGCCACCTTATCGTGGTGGAGGGGTTGTGTGTTCTGAGGATCCCAGGAGCTATGATGTCTGGGGCTAGATTATGCCCCTGGTAGGGTCACCCATGGCAAACAGGTTGCTAGAGGAGGGACCAGACAAAGTACAGCCAAACACTCGTATGGAGAAAGCCATTATCGGAGCCACGTGTCCCTTGCCCGGACACGGGTCACTGGGGCCCCCATCTGGAGCCAGGTCTGGAGGTGAGCGCCTGGTGGCTGGGCTTCTGCTCATGGTGCCCGGTTGGGCTCAGCCCGAAAGGATGACATGGGGCCCCCTTCTTGTGGACCCTCCACCCACGAAAGGGGCCATAGGGGTCGGGCGCAGTGTGAGTTGGGCGGCAGCCGAGGGCGGGGGAGACCCTGGCGGTCCGACCCCCGGTTGCAGAAGCTAGCTCTAGGGACGTGGAATGTCGGCACATGTCCGCTACATCTCCGAGGTAAAAGACCGGAACGCACATCTGAATGCAACGTTGTAAAGCACAAAGTCCTCACAATCATCGCTTTCCAGCGCAAGTCTGAAACGGGCTAAACAGTCATTTTTTACAGTTGATCCAAAATATCTTTTTTTTTTTTTTTTAATAAGTGTTTATGGATGTTGCATTATTTAATGTTTTTAACGTAATCACATTTTACCTTTCATGCATGACGGCATGAAAATAAAATTATTTACATATGTTTATTGTTAAGATAAGCTGAAGGAAGAGTAGATGTTGGGAAGCTGTCTGGCGTAATCCCTGTGAGGGAAGGAGCAGATTTGGAGTTTGGCTTCAACTTCAGTTCAAATGAAAATCACTGCAACATTTCTCACAAGCACAAAGCTAAATCCCATTTCTTCACCTTCTTAGGTTTGAAAGGAACCAGTTGAAGCCGTTTCTAATCAGACCTTTCAGATGCCTCCCACCAAAAAATTTATCTCTGGGCTAGCTAAACAATGCCTCCATTTGCCTCCATGGGGGGACCTGCAGGTGGCTCAAGTATCATCAGATCATAAACACACACACACATATTTAAAGTTATCCCCCTCAACATCCCCAAAAAGACACACACAAAAAAAAGTCAATCACCGGATAGATTTATATATATATATAAAAAAAAAGATATTTTTCAGCACTTTACACAAAAAGTAGTTGTTCCAACTACGTATTACAGTTACATTAAGAAAATAATCCATCCTACTAAATTATGTATCTGTAACCTTAAAGGATTGATGACATAGCAGTATAAACTATTTCATGTTTAGTTCTCCTCAAAATTATTCATACCCTCCAATTAAAGAAAAAGCTTAATTCACAATAGTAATTTAAATAATAGGAAATTATTGGGTCACCCCCATTCTTGCTTCTTTGCACTGGCTTTCCATTCATTTTAGGATTGATTTTAAAAATGCTATTATTTGCTTTAAAACTTGTTGCTTTTAATCATTTTACATCTATACTGGAAGATGTGGAGATGCATTTGCTTAATTTTAATTCTTTTAATTCTTTTCTTATAATGGTTAGATTCTCAGTTTGGGTTGTTTTAATCATACCTATGTTATCTCTTGTTTTCAAGTGCAGTTACTGTCTTGTAAAAAGACAGTGGTGATCTTAATGCGACCCCAGAGCAGCAAAATAAATAAACAAAGTGTGCACTGCAATCATACATCAGAGCAACTCAGACAGATTTACTGATGTTAAAAACAAGAAAATAAGATTATTAAAATAAAAGATGCCTAGATCATAAGATAAAATATTCTGATATTATTATAAAAGATAATACAGTATAAAGAGTTGTTTTATAGTAATGTGACTATAGACCAGAGGTGCCCAAGTCCAGTCCTTGAGAGTTACTATCCTGAAATTTTTAGAACATACCTCCCCAACACACCTGAATCAAATGACTAATTCTCTCATGTGCACGTCATTCAGCTCTGCAGAGGCTGGTAACGAGCCATTCTTTTGCTTCAGGTGTGTTGGAGACGGGATGCAACCATATAGTGCAGGATAGTAGCTCTTGAGGACTGGACTTGGGCACCCCTGCTATAGACTAAATTAAAATGGATAAATTCCTCAAATATTATGGAAATGGAAACATTTAAAATGGAAAATCAGTATAATCAAATAAAAATAATCAAATTAATTCATTCATTCATACACTCTCAAAAATAGAGGTACGAGACAGGAACATTTCTGTACCTGTAGGTACATTCTTTACAAATACTCTCTCAAAAGTACAAATTTGGTCTTTATGAGGCCAGAAGTGTACCTATATAGGCTACTATGAAAAAGGGTCCAAAGTAATATAAAGTGCAAATTTGTACCATTTCAATCCAAAGGGTACCTGCAGCATTGAAAAATGTGTGTAGCTTGTACAATAGCTATAATTAGCAGTACTTCTAAACAGTAGTATAATTATAGTCACTATATTATGATTTTCATAATAATCATAGATGGGTTTCTGAGCAACGTCACAGATAGGATGCGCACGCAACCAGGGGGCAAGAAAACAGAGGAAAAGCATTATTGAATATTGAAGAAGACGTGTGTTTTACATACAAAACTTTACTTTTAATGCAGATTAGGTCAAGATATGACGTGAAAGTGTCGGGGAAATATAATCTTTGAGTCCTGGTATTTGTTCGGTAAAAAAATCAAAACATTAATGCATGTGAACAGCTGAAAATGGTGAAAATAGGACAGTCAGCGTGACTGATCTTCAGAAAACCCTCCCAGATAACTTATTCCGGTTCAGACTATGATTTATTTAGTCTTTCACCATGGTCACATGTAGGATTAAACCACGGCGGAGGCAGAAATTTTTCCCGTATTCTAGTGGGAAGACTGTAATAGCAGCATCACCGCCGCGATCGGCTACATGACATAAACTGTAAACACTGTGTGACAGCCATCCTCTGCTGCTTAGACACGAACTTAAAAAAGAAGAAGAAACTGATGGTGGAGCCGTTTACGAACGTTCACGTGGCATAACAACGCATCCCGGAGATTTAGTACGAAGTACGGGGGTCGTAAATCAGATGGCGTTTAAGTTTATACTGTTAGACTAGCTAACTGCTAGCAAGCTGTCTGCTGTCCACCACGATCTCATACACAATAAAGCAGAACGTTACACAAGCAGCGAGACTTATCGACAGCAATGCGTGTTAGTCCCTAACAGCTGGAATCATCTCCTTTCCAAACGTAGTGATGATGTCGTCTTTGCCTGGTTTAATCCAAACTAGTGAAAGTTGCTCCTGTATGGAGGAGGTGAGGACGACACGGAGCTGAACTGAACCTGCTGCAGGCTGCAGATGGTTGTGGCCTCTTTTGGTTTTAACAAAGAGTCTAAATGAAAGTTTAAGCCGCTTTCTAACTCAGGTTTTTCAGGCAAATTTCAAATGAGGTCCAACATGAATAATATCCATGTTTTAACAAGAAAAATGCCGTTTCCGGGTGATGACTCCCTTGCCAAGTTAGTGTAATGGTGATAGAACTATAACACAGCAACGCAGCGTCGATATTTTGTTATTCGTCATCAAAATACAGATTTATTCAATATAATTTAAAACACAACGATCTCTGTTTGTTTCGTCGGGTTACTTTACATTTTTATGAATGATATGAGTGCGTGTTTGACCGTAGACTCCAATACAAAACACAGGCTTTTTGCCCCCTGGTTGCGCGCGCAACTGCCAATGTTTGTAAACAGGAAACCCATCTATAGTAGTCATAGTAATAATTATATGTACTGTATAATTATATTGTGTGTTTGGCCTAATATTTATATGATAATTATTCATTTATTATTAGCATCTTTTGATGCAACATGTAACTGTCTATAACAGTGAGCCTTATATTAGCTCTTGTCCTTATCTTTTACTTCTACGCCCTCTAGTGGTAAGGCAGACGGAGCGGTTGTTTAATTATTTAGGTTCCGCCCGGCCCCTTTTTTCAGTTACACACTCAGCCATGACACGCTACAACAGCAGCGTCGTAATGTCGTTCTCCACTCCGGTAAAGAAGTGAAATGTTAAATAAAGACTGAAGAAACAAGTAAATTAAGTAAGAAAGAGGACACCAAGAGCTCAAAGAACATTTAGCCCCTCGTGGATGTCAGCTCACGAGGTTTGTTGTGTTTTTTCCTTATTTCATTGTCTTTAAAATTCATGTTTTAATATTTATTTTCCTGTATTTCTTTTTCTGACCAGTTCTCACGGGTTGTCAAGACAATAAACCCTGTTTTTAAACTACCTCGTGCCTATGCTAAATCCTTGAGGGTGCTACACAACATGAAATGGACAAAGCTAAGACTGAACTGAGCCAGATTTATATTCAGCTCCAGTATCGACAACTGGACACCACAGAGGCTGAAACGACAAATGAAATCTCAGAAATCTGTTTCTGAGAAAGAGACAGCCACTCTGTTTGCCGAACTGAGGAAGAAACATCAACTCCAAGCAGATGTAACTCGCAGAGTTCTCCAACTGGAAGCAGATCTCACTGCTGAGTGGACAAGAGCTTCGAGAGCTGAGGCTTGCTTGGCCCAGGAGGTTGAGGAAACCTCAAGACTTAAGGCTGCTCTGGTGAAAACTCAGGAAGAACTTAACAAGCAGAAACACCAATGGGAGCAGATCAAGAACCGTCTCCTGGATGAGCAGCAAAAAGCTAAAGCCTCCATAGAAAGATCTGTGATGGAATCGAAAGGACAACTAGAATACCACGAACAGCAATGGCAGGATGAAAAATCAAGGCTTCTGGAAAAAATATACACCCTGAGGAAGGCTCAAGAAGAGAAAGAAGAAGAGAAAAAACGCTCTAGAGAAAGCTTACTGAAGCGAGTTGAGATTATAGAGGAACAAGCCAGAAAGAAATCTGTGAGATCAGAAAACCCATCACAAGAGGAAACAAGGAATTTCTCCCTCAAACAGATATCATAAAAAAAAATTCCTCTAGATCTGGAGGAATTTTGTCACAGCTCAGACCAACTCTGACATATCACCCTTATCTTACTATCTTAATCTTAAATTTGCCTTAAATCAGTTTATTTTCTCTCTCTATCTCTTTCCTTTCGCCCCACTAAACACTTATTGGGCATTTTTTTAAACCAGTAAGACTTCTAAATTAATTCGCTGATCTCTGTCATTATTGTTTACACTCTTAGAAAATAAAGTACTTAGTTTTACCTTTAGAGGTATGCAGGATTGTCACTGGAGTGGGACCCTCAGAGGTGCTGCTGTTGGACCCTTAACAGTGCAGTTTGTGCTTTTTGAAGACCAGACGACCCCCAGAGGAACAATGTTGGTCTTTATAAGGTATAAACTGTACTGTTAGGGGCACAACATTAGTACGTTAAGGGTACCAGCCTAGAGACAATCATTTGTACCCCGAAAGGTACAATTTGGTATTTATTTCCTGAGAGTGTAGCTGTATTAGTTCAACAGAAATTTTCAGCCACACAGTGATGACAGAGATGATTTTACCTGTACAGTGATACAGCAGCAAAAATCTGTTGGGACTCACAGGGTACAACAGCAGTACCTTTAAGGGTACCACTCCGGTGAGAATCCTTGTTTTCAACCAAAAATCAGTGTTAAGTGTTCAGTGGGTCTTTCTCCTTCTTTCTTTACTTTTAACCCTTTACACTCATCTCTTTCCTGCCTTTGCTGTCTTTCCTACTTTCCCCTCCTTGGGCTGCCACCTTACTGTGGTGGGGGGGTTTGTGTGTTCTGAGGATCCTAGGAGCTATGTTGTCTGGGGCTTTAAGCCCCTGGTAGAGTCACCCATGGCAAACAGGTCTCTAGGAGAAGGACCAGACAAAGAGCAGCTCAAACACCCGTATGGAGAGAAGACATTGGAGCCACATGTCCCTTGCCTGGACGTGGGTCACCAGGGTCCCCGCTGGAGCCAGGCCTGGAGGCAGGGCACAGAGGCAGAGGCTAGCTCTAGGGACGAGGAATGGCACCTCTGGTTGGAAAAGAGACTGAGCTGGTGTGCGACATTGAGCAGTTCCAACTGGATATAGTTGGACTCACTTTGACGCACAGCATCCTTGAGAGGGGCAGGACCGTGTTCCACTCTGGAGTTGCTCCCAGTGAGAGGCACCGATCGGGTGTGGGCATACTTATTGCCCCCCAGCTTGGTGCCTGTATTGAGGTTTGAATAAGAGGGTAGCCTTCTTCCATCTCCGGGTGGGGGGACGAGTCCTGACTGTTGTCTGTGATTATGCACCAAACAGCAGTTCAGAGGACCCACCCTTCTTGGAGTCCTTGGGCGGCATGTTGGAAAGCACTCCTTCTTGGGACTCCATTGTTCTGCTGGGGGACTTCAATGCTCACGCGGGCAATGACAGTTAGACTTGGAGGGGTGTGATTGAGAGGAACAGCCCCCCCAATCTGAATACGAGTTGTGTTTTGTTGTTGGACTTCTGTGCTCATCATAGATTGTCCATAACAAGCATGAGAGTGTGGACATGTATACCCGGCATCAGGGCATCTTAGGCAGTTCGATGTTTGACTTTGTAGTCGTGTCATCTGACTTGCAGCCACATGTTCTGGACACTTGGGTGAAGAGAGGGGCTAAGCTGTTATCGGATCACCTGGTGGTGAGTGGGCTCATATGGTGGGGGAGGATGCCGATCAGACATGGCAGGCCCAAACATGTTGTGAGGGTCTGCTGGGAGTGTCTGGCAGAATCCTCTGTCAGGAAGAGCTTCAACTCTCACCTTCGACAGAGCTTTCACCACGCAAGTCTCCATACAGCTCACTTATTTTTTTAAAAAAAGGAAGCGCAGAGGCTGCATGTGGCCTACAATGATGCTTTGCAGGTACTGCTTATGATGCCAAGATGGACCAGTGCTGTGAGATGTTTGTCTCAGCTGGGGTGAGCACGTTACCGTCCATGCAGTGGAAGCTCATTTACAGTTTCATCTGTTGCCTTAATGTGTCCACAAATCAAGTGATGGTGTCCTTAGTTGAGATCACCCATCGTGGTGTACACTTTCAGTCCTCGTTATGGAGGCACTGTTGTCATTGTCTTTTGTGTATGTGATTGTTTCCTTTGATTGTGTTTGTTTGTCTTTTTCTCATAAATCTTGTACTGCGAGTCTGTTATAAAATTGAATTGAAATTCAATGATCCCCAAGGATCTATCCTGGGACCCATTTTGTTTTCTTTATATCTTATTCCACTTGGAGAAATTTTTAAGAAGCATGGAATGTCTTTTCAGTTATACGCGGATGACTGCCAGCTATACATGCCTTTATCCAGGAGCAGTCTGACACCCCTGTTGGACTGTCTGTGTGAGGTAAAGGCTTGGTTGGCTCAGAACTTTTTAAAGTTAAATGATGGAAAAACTGAGGTTATCCTGTTTGGAAATGCTGCAGTGGAATTGGGACCATTGAGGGACTCCCTGTGTCCCAGGGTCACCAGCCTTGGCTTTATGATAGACAGTGATTTTAAACTTGACAAACAGGTGAATCATGTTTTGAGATCATGTTTTTACCATCTTCGTTTATTATCGAAAGTAAAACCGTTTTTATCTTTTAACCTGTTTGAGCAGGTTGTACACGCTTTTATTACAAGTCGGCTGGATTACTGCAACGCGCTGTATGCTGGTACCACTAGTAAAACTTTATCCCGGCTGCAGCTCGCACAGAATGCTGCAGCACGGCTTTTAACGGGGACCAAGAAACGTGATCACATCACCCCCGTTCTTGCATCTTTGCACTGGCTGCCCATTAAATTTAGGATTGATTTTAAAATTTTGTTGTTCGTTTTTAAAGCTTTACATGGACTTGCACCAGTTTATATTATCGGCGCGAGCACTGAGGTCTGAGGGACAGCTCCTCCTTGAGGTACCTAGGACAAGACTAAAAACCAGGGGTGACAGGGCTTTTTCGGTGGTGGGCCCAAGACTCTGGAATGCCCCGCCATCCCATGTCAGCACAGCCCCCACATTAGAGTGTTTTAAGTCTCGTCTTAAGACATATTTTTATTCCATGGCTTTTGGCACTGCGTGAGGTGTGTGGTCCTCTGTATTATTATTTTTTTTTAATTTCTAATTTCTTTTAGTGGTTAGGTTTTTATAATTCTGTGTTATCATTATTGTGATTTTTATCCATTTTCTTGGAATTTTACCTTTGTGCAGCACTTTGGAGACTTTTGTTGTTTAAATGTGCTATATAAATGAAGTGATTGACTGACTGACTGACTGACTGACTGACTGATTGATTGATTGATTGATTGATTGATTGAAATTAAATCAGAAATGTTTATCTGTTCTAGTTTACTGTCACCACAATCCACTTTCAGAGAAAACACAAAAAAGATCAAACTGTGCAGCTTGGTGCAGAAAGCTGGGAGTACAGCAGGTGAACATTGTGGAGCTTTTTGGTACTTAAGAGCCATAAATGTCACCTCGGCTGTTTCTCAGCCTTTCCTGAAACTGTATGAAGAGATTATTTAACCAGTAAATCCATATCCAGACACAGTCTGAAGTGAGTTCAGAGGAAGCATCTCCAACCATCTGACCAGAATGAACTTGGAGCTGCAGGGAAACTGGAACATTTTTATCCTTTTCAGCCACTAGAGGGCAGCAAAACATGTTTCTCTTTGCTCACATGGTGGGATTCTGTGCTAGAGAAATATTAAAGGCCTCCTTCCACTGAAAACCCGTTTAACTTGCTCCTTCTGAAATACGGAGGGTTTCCCCTTGTTTACTTACACATGCTGACTTGCTAGCGTTGCGTTCCCCCCAGTCGGCTGTGCTTCCTCATCACAGAAACAATACGAAGAAAAGAGCGAATCGGGAACAGCCTTGCACTTCTACGTAACATTGCAAATAGCGTATCCCACGTGAGGTTTCTATCTGTCCATTGGAAGGCAGGTAACCCTCCACTACACACTAGAAGTAAAGACGGCACGACTGTAGCTTCGGAGTTGAGAAGCTAATTAGCTAACTGTTTGTTAGCATGGCGGAACAAACTTGTTTGTCGGCTCTATTTCCTGTCTGTAGCGAAATAAGAGCGGAGGGCGGAGCTTCCTTCATACACTGATGGGAGGCAGCCAATCAGACGGAAATTCATGAGAAGGACCCGGAAAAGCCTGCCGTTGGACCACAAGCCTCTCTTCTAGTATACAAAAACAGCTGGATACTAAGCAACCAGAAGGTTTTTTTTAAACAGAAACGATCCAGAATGCATTCAATAATAATGGAGAACACAGAAATATTAATGAAATGACCACGGAAGTACAACTTTAAAGTACAGTTTGGCTTCACCTTTCGAGATTATTTACTGGCTTTTATTCAGCTTCTTTGATGAATCAGCCATGCTGAAAACGGCAGGTTGATACCGATGTCCAGGTGCTGGGATGTGATGCCGTGCATGCATCAAAACTCGGCTGTAAAGTGATGCATCGTCCCGGAAGAAGTTTCTCGGCCTTGGACGCTGCTGGACCACATCAACTCCAGAAATGTACAGAATAAATGTCACTGGGCAATTAAACCGGTCATAAACACACATCTGTAAGGTTAGAAAGTTAACATACGTAGTAAATTAATAAGTTATCTAATTCCAATTTCATAGATATTTAAAAAAATAAATAAATAAATAAATAAAACACTTTCTGGTGTCCTGTAATTTCTCCGGACCAAGAACACATCCAGTTCTGCTCCGAATCCTGCTGCTGCTTACCAGACAGGATGTTCTGATCCTAAGAAGTTGCTCCTCTGATCTTTTTTATGTTTCCCAAACTAACAAGAGACTGGAATCATGCAACAGATGATTTCATCATGTGGAGAAAAAGATTTGGACTACGAAATGAGGCGTTCAAGATCTGAGTCATCAGTGGGAGAGAAGAACGTCCTGTGTTTTGGGTAACTCACCTGGATGATACGGAGCGTCTGGTAGCTGCGACAGGTGCACTGTGTGCAGAGTAACCATAGCGAGCAGGTTGGGTAGTGTTTGTTTCTGCTGCTCAGAAAAGGACCAATCAGAGACTTTGGTTCTTATAAAGCTGTAAACTGTTTATTATTGTGACATCATAGCAGCATAACAAATCAACAGAGCCAAAGATACATTCATCATATAAAAACACACCTGTCTGTAAGCCCCTCCCCCTCGTGTACGGGCGCTACATCAAACCATGCAGAGCATGTGATTGGCTACAAGCCGTCCAGTGAAGAGCAGTGCAAGAAACAAACATTCAAACCAGGAAGTGGGTGTGTTTGTGGGAGGGGTCACAACTCAGTCTCAGCCAATAAGCTCTCACCTACACCTGACGTCAGCGTAACCATGTGGGGTCCGGAGTCTGTAGGGTCAAAGAAGGACATGTTTAGACCCCCACACCACATCTCTGGATCCAGACCACCAAGTCCACCGGGACCCTCATGTCCCATTTAAACTATGACTCATCAATTAACATCATTATCCTGAATCAATAACATCAACCAGCACAGTCAGTCCATCAGATTATGACATCTAAAGGAACAGTTCACAAACACTCTGGTCAGGAACCTGGGGGGGGGTATTCCATGAACACAGCTAAAGAAAGCCAGGCTGAAGCAGGAAAGCCTCGCTTGGATTAACTCCATCTTTCAATTAAACTTCAAGTGCGTCCACAAACACATTTCAGCTGCATCTAATCAAGGCTAATCCATGCGAGGCTTACATAGCCTGGCTATGTGTGAAAGTCTGAGGAACGTAGGAAGCCCTGGCGAGTAGAGTTTGGAAAATAGGATCCGATTTTGAAAGAGAGCAAGACAAGAGCTGTCATCTTCCCGGTTGCAGAGCAAACACTGCCAATGGAACACGTGAAAGTTTAACACAGCTGTGATGAATAAAGCGAGGGAAATGGCACGGCAAAAAATTAGCCTAAAGGTAGGCTATTAATTAGTTAAATTAATACCACAGTTTTCATTTGATTTTATGTAACAGTACTTGTATAGTTTCGTTTCTTTACACTGACTGCGTAATTTTTTTAAAAATTGATTTTACCAAACAGTGAAAGTTGGTGACATAATCACTTTTTTTAAAATCATTTTTTTTAATACAAGACACGACCAACTGGAGTGTGGAGTTCTACCCAGTGGAACTTTCTTTTGGGAATCTGTTTCAGCCCGTCAGACACTCCTTGAGACACAGCTAAGCTAAGCTTGAACGTTAGCCTGCATCGGAGCAGGCTAGTTCTGGAGCATAAGTTACCATGGTTACTCAGCGGGCATTCCGGTAAGCCACGTTGATGGAACAGAACTTGATCTTAAATAAACCAGACTAATGGAGATAAGCCAGGCTTTCCCTTAACCTAGCTTCATGGAATACCCCCTGGACTGTTTTCTGTTTCCTGTGTTTATGCCAAGCCAAGCTGAGCCAAGCCAGGCCAGGCTTAGCCAAACCAAGCCAAGACATAAAACTAAGTTGAATCAGGCCGAGCCATGCTAAGCTATGCTAGGCTAGGATATGCTAAGCCAAGCCAAGCCAAGCCATGCTATGCTAGGCCAGGCCAGGCCAAGCAAAGTATAGCCATGCTAAGCTGTGCTAAGCCAGGCCAGACCAAACCAATAGAAGCAAACCCATGCTTATTTATGCTTTACTATGCTAACCCAGGCCAGTCAAGCACAAGCCAAGCCATGCTAATCTATGCTAAGCTAAGCCAAGCCAAGCCAAGCCAAGCCAAGCTTAGCTAAGCCAAGCCTTGCTAGGCCATGCCAAGCCAGGCTAACTGGCTGCAACATCACGGTCTCAGAATGATCTCAAAACTCCAAAACTGGACTTTTCCAGAAACTGATCCCTGGATGGGAACGAGTGAATCTGTGCTTCCTCTGTGCTCAGTTATTAGAAACCACGTTGTCTTGAACTTCAGTCACAGGAGCAACGAAACGCAACAATTCTGGACGTTTAAAACCAGGAACCAGACGTCTGCAGGACTGTAACAGGTTTAATCTGAGTGTTTACATTCCTGCTGGATGAAAGCCAGATGTTGACCTGGTGACTACAAAGTTAGCAGTTAGCTAACCATGACATGTTTGTGTTATCATCAAGAACCAAATATCAGGCCTCAGTTTTTATTTTCAGACCACAGGAACTCTTCAGAGCTCTGATCATGAGGAGGTACCGTCTCTTTCTCAAGTTTATGGACTCTAATCTGTGATGGAGAGATAACAGCATAAATCTAACTCATCAGCCAGATGTTAGCTTGTCACCAGTGTCAGCGTGTTTCCTGCTACTGCCAATAAAGCTGGAGAAAAAGACTTCAAACGTACGTGGCCCTTCAGAAATCTCACTGAGTCCGTACAACTGTTTGGTTTGGTCTGAGTTATGTTTTATTTTTATAGACCATTCTCAGTGACATCACGCTGTTTTTCTACGCCGCCATCATCATGGGGGATGAAAAGCTAGCTATGGCGTGCTCCTGCTACGGAGTGACAGTTAACGCGCTGTTAAATGCTTCTCATCAAGGATGGTGTTAGCAGACTTCACACTTTCCAAGACAGTTCAGCACTTATGTGGCCAGACAGCCATATTTTGACATGTGCAACTGTTTGTGCTCCAGACTCCTTTGATTGTTCAAAAACCTCCAAAACTGTCAGTCGATGGAGATATTGTTCCCTGATTTAGCTTCCCGCAACATTTACAACTACTATTTTATATTTATGCCCGAGCACCGAAGGCGGTGCGAAGGCCTATTGAAATGCAAGTATTCCTTTGGACCAAATGAATCACATTTTGGGGGCCTGAACATGCTCGAAAACTCACCAAATTTTGGCAATAATTCCCAAACGAATCTAAAAAAAAATTTTATTTTGGTGTTTCAGGAGCCCCTTGAGCGAAATTGCATGACAGCGCCACCTTTTGTAAAGCTCCCAGAATTGCATGTCACTGATCTTTATGAAATTTGGTACACGACACTACTTTTGTCAGGGCGGACAAAAAAGCCTCTGGGACCTATGCTCTAAACTCAACAGGAAGTCGGCCATTTTGGGTCAAAGTCACCATTTTGGTGTTTACCTCACGTCATATTTGCATTAACTTGTCCGAACCCGCACATCATAGAGCCACCAAATTTGGTCTGTGTGTTCACAAGGCATGGGTGATTCCAAACAGTGCTCTGCAATCTCGTCGGACAATACCTGTGATGGGGGCGGGGCTTCAAAGTTTGATGTCTCGTCATGAAACTGATATAACTCACACACCCATATGACGATTTCTGTCTGAGCCATAGCCCCGCCCCTTGGAAACAGAAAGTGACTTATTCTAAAGCCTTTACAACCTGCATTCCTTTAAAACAGGGAGAGAATGCAGCAGCTAGGGATGGGCGATACCAAAATTTTTCATGTCGATACGATACCAGTAGTTTATTGCACTTTTTCAGCGATACCGATACTTTTTGTCCTTTAAAAAAAAATCACATGATTATACATTTTGCATTAATACCTTGAATACAAGGGCAGTATTAGATACAAGTAAAACCTGAGAACAGAAGTACCGGAAAAAAACGCTTTTAAAACAAGAATACATTTTTTGTGATAATAAAATTAAACAAAAAGAGATTAAAATGTTTTTTAATTATCAAATAACATAATATATAATAACTAAGATAATCAAATTTATTAAGTGGAAAATGTTAAAATAGAAAATGTAATAGTAATATTACAAATTTAACAAACGTTATGTACAACAATCAGCAACCACTGAAAGACAACAAAACATCATCATCATCATCATCAGTAACAGTAGGAACATCATCATGACATTTGATAGGCTACCACCATCATGTGATACAGAGGCTAGAATCTGGCTGCTTTCATCATTTCATTGCCTAAAACTCTCAGAAGTTGAAACAAAATGCATGTTTTGTATCTGTACAGTGGTATCAAAAAAGTATCGATACTCAAAAAAGTATCGATTCCGATATTTTGTCTGGCTGGTATCGAAGTATCGACTCCAAGGTATCGGTATGCCCATCCCTAGAAGCAGCATGGAGGACACGGAGTAAAGGTGCATTGCCTGGAGCGGCAACGCAGGTGCAATGGCCTTCAACGCCGCTTGCAGCCTTTCTGATGACTTTTACTTTTACTTCACTACATTTAAAAAAAAAAAAGTCAATACTTTTACTCCATTACATTTACCTGAGCATCTTAGTTACTCGTTACAAAATAACAAGGAACGTAATAGCCAATGGACAATCTTTGTTTTGTTGCAGTGGGACTTGTAGCCACTAGCAGCCTTGTGCAGCTGTCTCTAAAGCTAAACACACCTTTACCTGCCTCAGCAGCAGGTGAAAGGCTGTTCGGCATCGCTGATCTGGTCTTCAGCCCAAGAGGAGCGAGACTGAGTTCTCACCATTTTGAGAAACAACTTCTTTTGAGGTTGAACAAAAAATTTTTCAGGGTTCAGTAATGACTAGATGGACAGTTCAAGTGCTGTCGCACTGCAGTCATGTTAAAGTTCAACCAATCAAGTCTTGTTTGTTTGCATCACCTCCCAGCTCTAAGAGTTTATTAGGAATGATTTTATATTAAATGCACGTGGGTATAAATGTTGGTAGGCATGCATGCAGGTCTGTAAGGATGTGTTTGTGTGTATTATTCTTTGCGGTTGGGTTTATGTAAGGATGTATGTAAGGTTTATGAAGCTCCTTTACACTTTGCAAATTAAACAAAATTTAAAAACAAAATTAAACAGGAAAAAAAGAAAATGTTAAAGTCAAAGTTCTGATTGCGTTTTACTAACAGTACTTTTTACTTTTGATACTTAAGTACAAAAAAATACTAGCTACTTTTTTACTTCTACTCAAGTAATATTCTAGTAAGGCAACTTTCACTTTTACTTGAGTCATTTTCCAGTAAGGACCTTTTACTTTTACTCAAGTATGGCTTTTGGGTACTTTATACAACACTGGCAACAGCACAATCTCAACATGTCAGACCCAAAACCTCATTTGGCTCTAAACTAGAGTCATAAATATCTTCACTGTGGTCAGAATTTTAAATAATATTTGTTTTCAGGGCCCAACAATTTGCATGTATTTGGTAGAATATTGTATGCATGTTCAGGAGCTGAAAGTGTTTAGTTTCTCTAAGATTTAACTCCCAATACAGCACTGACTTTCTGGGGGCCATAGATCCACTGTATCACAGCTCAGTATCAACAGAGAAACTCAGAGAGAAATTAACTCACAGTTTAGGGGGAAACATGTTAGCAAACTACTAACCGAAAACTAAATAAGTAGTTGAAAACAAAACCTGAATGTAAAGGAAAAACTAACACCAGTTTTATCAAACAAAAGGTTGCAGTAAGGCTAGTTACAGCTAACAGCTGCGTTAGCCTTAGCTGAGCAATCGTCCAGCAGCTAGCTAAAATTAGTTGAGGCCTTTGCTAAGTCAGTAAACTGCTCAGTTAGCTTTTGCAGACCTAGCAGAGTAAAATTGAGCAGAGGCCATTTTTTTTCATATGCAGTATCTTAGAGAAATAAAATCTTTCATCACCCAGCAGTATGGACATAAAAGCTAAAAAATTAGAGCTAAAATAAGATTAAAAAAAAATAGAATAAAAAAAAATAGAGCTAACAGAGTCCTGGAACTTACAACTGGTTGAATTAATTTCATTCAATTGAATTAACAGTAAATCATATCTTTTTAACTCTGATTAATAAAAGGTCATAGCTACAACTTTTTTATCAAAATAATAATAATAAAAAATATTATTTTCCATATCATCCACAGAACATCTAGAGGGGTGCAGAGTAAAAGTATTAATTTTATTCATAGTGTATAAATGATTGTTTTGATCAATTTTGATGGGTCCAAAATATATAAATATTTACATCTGATTACCACTGTATACAAAATGGGATTCTGCACCATTAGCATTAGCTCAGGAGTTACTAGCTCAATTATTCTATTTAGAAATAGCATCTTCCTTGTGTTACATTCCTCAAATTAAAGCGGACAAAAACCGAAGCAGAATGTGGGTGAAGGTACCAAAGGGGCTCAAAAGCCCAGTAGAAGTTGCCGCTTTTGCTCCTGAACATGTAAGTTAAACATTTGGGAATGCTAACTAACGGTTAGCCGGTTCTGTAACGTTGCTAATGCTAATTAATGGTTAGCAGATTCTGTATCGTTGTTAATGCTAATTGTGTAAGCGGGTGTGAGTGCGACACCTACTGGTGGGCCGGAATTAAACTTGTAGCTACCACCTTTAATTAAACTTTATTTGCAAAAATAAACATTAGCCGGTTTTTCTTTTCAGTATATTCAGGGATTTTGTTCCCGCGGATTTTCTGATGCTGATCAGTTACGTTGCAGAAACGTTAAATTTTATGCTTCACCTGAGACTTCACTGTTTCTATATCAATTGCCACCTGTGACTGGAGTTCCTGCCTTCAAGATGGACCAGTTTCAGAACTGGAAGCAGGACCTGAACATTAGTGCACTGAGCTGGAACCACAGAAGAACCACAGAAGAGGGCCCTAAAGGGATATTAACTGTTATTGATTAAATATTAACAATAATAAACAGCATTATTCTTTGTTAACTGGGACTAGATAAATACCAGCAGCACCAGTTTCACACTTAGTCCACAATTATATAGAACACAAATCTCCTACTGTTACCTAAACATCACACAGGACACCACACAGTCCGAGGAGACAGTTTATAGTGGGGACAGTTTAGAAGTTTAGAAGTGGACAGTCTGTGGGTGAAGACAGGGGACAGTGTTCAGCCCTTACTGCTGTGAGGAAGCCAGGTGAGGGGTTGGTACTTGTCTCTGATTGGTTGGTACTTGTCTCTGATTGGCTGGAGAGCACTGCTGGAGGCGGGGCCTCTGTACAGGGGCAGGACCTCCCTGTCATCCTCATCATCTCCTTCAGACAGCAGGTCGCTGATCTGCTGCTGCAGCTCGGGACTGATGTCGTTTTCTGCCAGAACCAGAATCCGCAGACTGGTTGGATAGTTCTCCACCATGTCCAGGAACACCTGCACACAGAGACCATCTCCATTCAAACTTTATTCAAACCCTACCTTAAAATGTTGGAAAGATAAGAAGCTGCTTAAATCCTCTTTAAACGGGCTGGAAGCTGGTACAGAGAAGCTAAAAATAGTGTGATATGATCACTTTGAGATTGCATTTACATGTTTAGCAAACAGAAATAGATCATCAAAAATCCCTAGAGGCTTTTACAGAAGTTCTGTTGTTCAGATCCAGAGATCCGAGGTTGATTCTCTGATTTAGACTGAGGTTGAGGGGCTCAAATAACATGACTAGGGATGTAACGATCACCAGTAAAATGGTTAACCGTGATAAAATTCCCAATGATAAGTAATACCATTTCAAATTTCAATGATCGTTTAAACTGTGATTGATTACTGCACTTTGAAAAACTCCCGGTGATGCTGCTCGTTGGCTGGAAAAGCAGCAGCAGTCGCAGTTTGTAATGTTTAATTTATGAAAACATGGCAGAAAGCAACAAAGGCACCCACGTGGATGGTTCTCTTGAGATTTTTTTCCTCTTTAAAAAGGACAAAGTAGACATTTAGACCCATTTTGGATATTTTTAAAGATGCTGGGGGTTATTTTATAATACCGCGATAAAAAATGATAACCGTGATCATTTTGGTCACAATAACCATGATGTTAAATTTTCATATCGTTACATCCCTAGACATGACCTCAGAAAATCTTGTGCCGTCCAAGAGTCAACCTCCAGTCCATTAAAACCTCTAGAGAAGCTGAGGTGTTACACTTCATGGCAGCATAAGGGTCATCCATGAAGAGGGAAACACTTGTTTTTTAAGGACAGAGCAGAGAGGAACCATATAGAACAAGAAAAGGACCGGGCTGAGGATGGACCCCTGGAGGATCCCACAAGTAAAAGCAGCTGAGGAGGAGGAGAATTATCTAAACCAGGTTTACTCAATTCGGTCCTATGAGGGCTGCAGTCCAGCAGGTTTTCCATGTCTCTGTGCTCCAACACAAGTTAATGCGTCCTTGTGCAGAGCTTGATTGACTATTGAATCTATTTAATTTGAGTCAGGTGTGTTGGAGCAGGGAGACATAGAAAACCTGCTGGATTGCAGCCCTCGCAGGACTGAATTGAGTAGCCCTGATCTAAACAGCAAAGCTTCTATCACTGAACCCTTAAAACTCAACTAGATTTCTGGAGCCCTCTGGTGCTTATATTATCAATAACTTCTCATGAACAGCTGTGTGTAGTTCTGTAGGGTAAACTGTTATGGATAGTTTACCCTTTGGTGATCTATGGAAGTTTGCTAGCATTTCTGTCCCGTCCAAAAGGTTTACAATCCAGCCACTAAATATGGTGTTTATTCAAAGACTATCTGCTAAATCCACAAAGATCCATGATAACACCTTCATTTATCCCATTTACATCATAAAAAGATCACTATCCCTACTATGTTGTTAAAAGACCTCTATTTAGACCTGGAAATGATTATGTCAAATTTTCCACCAATCTTACATTGACAGTAATGTCCAATCAGGAACAGCCAAAGATCAACAAGTGAGCAGAAAGTTCTCTGTGTGAGAGAAGAAATTTAATGGTCTTCTATGGCTGCAATCAAGCCAAGAAGATCTTTCTGATGCAGCTGAGGTGGAGTTTGTTTGTGAGGATAGAAGGTAAAGTGTCACAGGGTGAACAACCGGGTGCTGCCAGAGACTGGACTCTGCCCACTAGCTTGGTTTTTAGCATGCTTTTTATGGTTTTTTGTGTGGTTTTTAACCCTGTTTTTATTCCCAAGCTAGTGGGAGCTTTTAACGAACTGATTGGCAGCACCTGGGGAGAAGGACTCCTCCCCTGACTTAATTGAAGGCTGGAAAGAATAAAAGCCGGTGTGCGGACAAGAGCTGGAGGAGCGACTGGAGCTGAAGGACTGAGGACTGGGTCCAGGAGGCGCAGCCGGGGGAGGACGTGAGTCCCCCGGCTGGGGGGCTTCAAGGCAGTGGTGGGGCAGCAGTGGAGACGGCGACGGCGATGCAGAAGAGTGGCCCGGGAGTCGGAGGGCGGCCGCGGAGCCTACTGAGGGCCTACGGCCAGAGGTGCGGCCGCCCAGAGGAGTGACTGCCCGGGCCACAAAGCAGGATTGGAGTCCCGGGGGAGCCTATGGCCAAGAGGGCGGCTGCCGGGAGGAGCAGCCACCATGGACCCGGGACGACGCAGAGAGAAACGCCAAGAGAGACGCCGAGAGAGACTCCGGCCGCTGCCAGCCCTGCAAGCCCCTTTTAGCCCTTTTAATCCTTTTTCTTTTATAACTTTTTAGGTTGGACTTTTAGGATTATTTTATTACTTTTTAGTTTAGTAGTTTTATTTGTTTTATTTCTTTAATAAAGCTTTTATTTCTTTTAACCACCACCTGCTGGCGAGGCCTGTCTTTCTTTCCCCTCCTCCTGCAGTCGCCGGTATCTAAAAGAACCACCCCCGTGACAAAAGAGTAGCAGAAATAACTGGAGATGAGGAAAAAGTGGAAACATGGAAACAGTTCCTGTTGTGTGTTTGTTTCAATGCCTGAAAACAAAGACTGGAGAGATGATATGCAAATGAGAAAAGGCTTCACTGTTGATCTGTGTGGTATTTCTACAAAGTTCTGTTAGTAATAAATTCTGGTTCTGGTTGGTCTTTATGGTTCTATATCTATTGATACATTCATTTTACATCATTGTAGCTTCATAATTTGACAACTGAGACTGACTCACGGTTTTAACAATAATTAAAATTTGAAACGGTATCACTAATCGTTGGGAATTTTAGCATGGTTAACCATTTTACCGGTAATTGTTACAGATCTAAGCCAGACCAAGAATAGTAAAATGAGTTGGAGTTTTAAGGGTTAAATTACATTTCTTTGTCAAGTGTTCAGTTTTATCCCAACATAGACCTCCATTCTAGAAATGACGACCCTTTGCTCAACAGTATAAAAAGCAAAGTGAGATTTGAAAGAACTAAAATGAATGAACCAGACTGACACTTTTGGGCAGTCTAATTTGGAATGGACAGTAGGGTCCACAGTTGGTCCACGCCACTTTATTTATATGGCAGGACATTATAAATCAACATGGTTGCCAACATGCTGCATGTATTTAACATAATTGTTGAACACAGAGACATAAAGACGTCCCAGACAGAAATTCTGCACCCCAGAAGACATTTGAGAAACCAAACACACTAACATGCCGGGAATACAGAAATCTGAAAACTGAAAGACACTAAAAGAAATAGTTTCGCTTCTGTTGAGTGAACATTGAGCCCCTCACCTGGGCTGACTGGTTGGTCAGTCCAGTTCCTTCCAGGTCCAGCACCTCCAGGGTTCTACTGGACGCCACGGCAACCGCCAGCATCCCTGCAATCTGGTCACCTGGAGACGGAACCAGAACCAACTGAGTCATAACCTTGAAGAGGCTGGTTTACAGTGTTGTTGTTGTGCGTTACCCAGCGGGTTGTAGTCCAGGTTGAGGACTCGGAGCTGTGAGCTGTGAGCCACGGCGATGGCGAGTCGGGCCCAGCCTTTGGAGCTGATTCCCGGGTTGGCGCTCAGAGTCAGCTCCCTCAGACCTGCATATACACATGGACACACACCCGTCAGTACCAGGTGGCCCGCGTATCATCATGTCTCAGGAGACCAAACGTCCTCGAAGCCTCGCTGAACGTCTGTTGCTCTTGTTATTTATTCATCCACTTTAGAAACACGAGTCGGACCTGAGAGCTGAGCAGGTGTCGGGTTCAGACCTGAGCAGAACCTGAACAGAACCTCATCACCGTCACCAGATCCAGAGCTACGATGATGAGGCAGAACAAGACGGGCCGCTGCAACAACTAGGTCAGAAAATAATGAATTCTAACGAGTGATCTTTAAAAAGACGACGGAGGAGTCTGATTAAAAATAGCAGCAGACAGAAGCACGAGGTTCCTGAACGCACCAGGACCAACTCACATACAGGGGTTAGACAATGAAACTGAAACACCTGTCATTTTAGTGTGGGAGGTTTCATGGCTAAATTAGACCAGCCTGGTGGCAAATATTCATTAATTGCACATTGCACCAGTAAGAGCAGAGTGTGAAGGTTCAATTAGCAGGTAAAAAGCACAGTTTTGCTCAAAACATTGCAATGCATACAACATTGTATCAGAGTTCAAAAGAGGACAAATTGTTGGTGCACGTCTTGCTGGTGCATCTGTGACCAAGACAAGTCTTTGTGATGTATCAAGAGCCACAGTATCCAGGGTAATGTCAGCATACCACCAAGAAGGACGAACCACATCCAACAGGATTAACTGTGGACGCAAGAGGAAGCTGTCTGAACGGGATGTTCGGGTGCTAACCCGGATTGTATCCAAAAACGTAAAACCACAGCGGCCCAAATCACGGCATTCGCTTGGCCCAGGACTTGTGCTGGATGGGCCAAGGACTACTGAACCATTCTGGAGGACCATGTGCATCCAAAGGTTCAAACATTGTATCCCGAAGGCGGTGCAGTGTATCAGGATGACAATGCACAAATACACACAGCCAGACTGATGAAAGATTGGTTTGATGAACATGAAAGTGAAGTTGAACATCTTCCATGGCCTGCAAAGTCACCAGATCTAAATATTATTGGGCCACTTTGGGGAGTTTTGGAGGAGTGAGTCAAGAAACGTTTTCCTCCACCAGCATCACGTAGTGACCTGGCCACTATCCTGCAAGAAGAATGGCTTAAAATCCCTCTGACCACTGTTCAGGACTTGTATATGTCATTTCCAAGACGAATTGTCGCTGTATTGGCTGCAAAAGGAGGCCCCACACCATACTAATAAATGATTGTGGTCTAAAACCAAGTGTTTCAGTTTCATAGTCTAACCCCTGTATGTTCAGACTCGAAAGTCCAGCTGAAAAGAATCATACTGGTTCAGTTGTGATGGACCAGGATTAAATAAAAGATCCTCCCAGGAGTTCCTGGGTGTTTCCCACTTGTGAATAGCTTCTCTCTGCAGAATGACGGACTCCAGTTATTTCAGAAATGACCTGTAACTCTTCTCAGACTGAACAGCTGTTTCTCTAAGATCATTGCTGATGTCTTTCCTCCTTGGCATTGCGTTAACGCCCCTGAATGCTGCAGTAAATAATTAGCCAGTTTACCATTATCACCATTAAAATCAGATAACTGGGAGGAATCAGATCATTATAAAATAGTCTCAATGTGATTGTTTCACTTTGCAGGACCCAGTTTTAATTTTTTCACTTTTTTTAAAGCCTTAAATGGTCTGGCTCCTTCCTGCCTGACTGACATGCTGAACCTGCATGTTGCCCCCAGGGCTCTGCGGTCCTCTTCCCAGCTCCCTTTAAAGGCCCCCCCACCTCCAGACTTAAATCCAGGGGGGGGGGGGGGCAGAGCTTTCTCTGTGACTGCGTCTAAGTTGTGGAAGAGTTAACCTCTCCACATTGGAGCCGCCCAGTCTCTCTCGGGTTTATGTCTATGCTCAAGACCCACTTCTTTTCACTGGCTTTTCAAACATAATTGAGTCTGACACTGTTTTATTGTAATTCTGATTTTAACTTTTGTAATTTGGTTTGAACTTTTTATCATTTTTATCGTGCCATTTTTTCTATCCAGCATTGGACAACCTTGGTCGTTGTAAACATGCTTTATAAATAAACTCGAACTTTGTTTAAACATGGATTTCCCGCTGCTGCACGCCATCTGCTCACACAACGTCACCACTTCCTGTCACTAGATTGTGGTGGTAAACAATCTCATTGTGATCTGCCATGTTTTTCATCTGAGGCTGGACTTCCCGGAGTTTAATACCTGATAAGGATCAGCAGATTTTATTGTATTTTATTGTTCAGAGCAGAGAAATCAATTAAACACATCTTCACTCTCATGCTTTTATTCATATTGCAAAATATAGTTTTTCAACTTATTTTTCCCTGCTCTGAGCTCGTTGAACAGTTCAGGTGTTCTGTTTAGTATCACTAGACAGTTATCGTGGTTGCCATGGAAACCATTAGAACCATGACAGCTGGTTGCCATAAACTCTAATATATTGGTTGAATTCAACCAGTCTGGTAGTTATGTGTCCGACCAATCTTTTGGTTGTTTTAACCAAAAGACTAGTTAGATTAACAAATAGCTACTGGTGGTCACTTTTAGCAAAATAATGTTAAAAATATTGGTTAATCACAACCAAAAGATTGGTTGGACACATAACTACCACTCAGACTGGTCAAATTAACCAATCTGTTTTTAGGGTTTAGTTTCCAGTTAGTGTGAATCAAGTTGTTTTTGTTTGCTGGTTTGTAACATAAGGAAGAACCTATCAGTCTTGGTGAGGTTTCCATGGTAACCATCACTTAAACTGATGAGGAGGATGCAGGAGTGTGTTCTCCATCAGTTCCAGGATTTCCCGGCTCTCCTCACCTGACTTTGCTCCGTCGGGTGGCAGCATCCCGCAGATCAGAGCCAGCGCCTCATCTCCCAGCATGCAGTCTCCCAGATCCAGGCAGACCAGGGACGGGTGGGTCGACAGGGCCGCGTTCAGGGTCACCAGGCCGGCGTCCAGGAGCGGGCTGCCGTGGAGACTGGAAGGACGGAGACCGGTCACTGACTTCACCTGCTTACCTCACTGGTTACAGCCTGTCACAGACCTGCGTACTCACAACAGGGTCTGCAGGGACCGGTTGGTCTTCAGGGCGTCGGCCAGGTGTCGCGTGCGGCTGATGCTCGAGACCACGCCCAGGTTCAGGTTGAGCTGAGCGAGCGAGCGCGACTCAGCGACGCTCCGACAGACCCGTCCGAAGTCCCGGTCCGAGAGCTGGCAGCCGCGGACGGACAGCAGGCGGACCCCGTCCTCCTTCAGACTCTCACAGATGTCCTGGACCTCTGCCGCGGACAGCAGCTCCCCCGTGATCTGGATGGAGGCCGGCAGCATCTGGACAGCACCGGGAGAACCGGACCGGGAGAACCGGACCGAGACACCTGCGGGAAAAGATGGAACACAGAGGAAGACTGACCGAACCGGACCGAAGGACAAAAACTGAACTGGATCTTCTTCAAAGCAGGCTTCAGGTTCACAACCTGGTAGACCACAAAGTCCAGGTCCACAACCAGACTAGCCCGGACCAACCACAAGTCCAGGTTCAAACGTTCAGAACTGTTAAATTCTGATTAACAATCAATTATGTATTAACTGAGAAGAAACTAGGTGACCCACAACCAACCAGAACCAAACAAATCTGAATCTTTTAGATCGACTGATTTAGAGGATAAATAGCTAAAAGGTGCAGATGATCAATACTCTATCTGTTCTGATCAATAGTCTCAGCTCTCAGGAACTCCTGTGGGGCTGTGGGGGAAACCGATCAGTTAGAAATCAATTATTAATCAGGTGTGACCATAGTGGGTCAGGTGATCATTGAACTTAGCAACCAAAATCTTCAAGCCAGAACATCGCCGTTAGTCCATAATCAATGATTAATCAGTAGCCTGTGGATAAGATTAAGTCTGTATGGAGCAACTGATTAATGATCAATCGGTCAGTAATAACCTAATATGTGATCGATCAGCTCACACGAGAAGAATCCAGACTGTCACACGCTGATGTCATCATTTACTGATCCCGCCGCAGGCCACGCGCCGGTTTGATCCATGGTGGTGGGCATCGGAGCTGATCGATCTGGGTATCGATTGATCGGGTTTGATCGGTGGCAGAGATGCGGGCTGTGGGTCGATGTCCTGCAGCCGAGCAGAAAGTCTGTCTGTCGGTCGGAAGAGCTCCGTAAGTCCCGGTGTGTTTCTGCAGGTGACCGTTACTATGACACCCAGAGAGAGGAGTGAAAGACAGGAGGACTCACTCTGAGCTGATTCCAGGAACCGAAAGCAGCGACTGACTGCGACTGCGTCACGAGTTACGCAAAGACATCACCCACCGCTCCTGAAATATTATCTATATATATTATAATAACTATTTTTATAATATAATATAATATAATATAATATAATATAATATAATATAATATAATATAATATAATAAAGCTGTTATAATATATGATACATGAAACATGATATGATTATAATTGAAAAATGGTCAATTTTACCTGTTCCATGATTGGATTTAATCAAAAGAACATAGAAAAATATTGTATCATTAAACGGAAATGAGGTTTTTTTTTTTAAGAAAAAAAAAAGTCAAAGATAATTGATTAACCATGGAATTGCAAAACATATATGTAAATTACATTGGGAAAATATATTTTATAATCAAGTTAAATTTCGAAGGTCTTTTAACATATTTGATTGTATCATTTAGCCTAAATACAAACAGATGATTGATGGGTCAGAAACTGAAGATGATTTGAGCTCACGACAAATTTGCTCAGTATAATGTGCAACTAAAGTTTCCAAAAAGCTTCCCTAAAAAACAGCCTCTAAACAGAACAGCTATCGAGTTCAAGAGTTACTGACATCATTTTAAGGTTTTGTTTTTATCCTTTAGCAAATCAAAGAATTTAGGAATAATATTTGTTTCCACTGTTAAATGATCAAATAAGCAGGGTGAGAATTTTTTTTTTTTTTTTTAATCACAGTAAAACCTCTTCTTAACTAGGCGATCTCTTCGGATGTTACGTCACTTCCTCTTGTCTCTCTTAGTCCTTCTTGATTCGCGTCGTCATGGAGACTGGGGGGTAATGCCTTGATTACTATTCAGTCTTCTCTATAATGAAAATCTTATTTCAAATTAATAACCGATCGATTAGTTATGACGTCATGAGGTGTCCAACGTGTATACAGGTATTTATAAACAGTAAATAGCATTTTACTTTTTATACTTCTATATATATATATGTGTGTGTGTGTGTGTGTGTTCTCATTTTCTCTCTTATTCTACAACACTGCCGTATCATTTCCCAGTATGAGATTAATAAAGTAACGTCTCATTCTGTTTATGCAACTAAATAGTAAAATATATAATTATTTTGCGTCAGTCTTACGTCTGAAAGTGACGTCGTGACGTATTCGGAAGCGTTTGAGCAGCCAGCAGCATTAGCAGCTAACTTCTGCAGCGGCGGACGGAAAGACGGACAGACAGGTAGGACAGGTCACCTGTGGAGGCTCGTCACTCTGACACACACGCAGACACACGAACACACACAAGGACAACCTGAGAGTTTTATTTGGGAGCTCGTGGCAGAACATAGTAGGCTGCTTCTTCCAGCTGGTCTCCATTATCATCATCATCATCATCCTCCTCACCCTTATTATCACATACCTTTGGGTCTGTCCGTCTGTCCTGCTTACGACAGACTGCTGCAGCAGGCAGAGACGGAACAGAACCAACAACCTCCGAACCGACTGGACGGACCGGTGTCACCGGCCCTGAGCCACAGCTGGAGCTAACAGCTAGCAGTTAGCAGTTAGCATCCAGCTGCAGTTCAAGAACTGCGTTCATAAAGTAAGAGTACTGCGATCCTGTAGTAAACTGAAGGTACTGCGATCCTGTAGTAAACTTAAGGTACTGCGATCCTGTAGTAAACTGAAGGTACTGCGATCCTGTAGTAAACTGAAGGTACTGCGAACCTGTAGTAAACTTAAGATACTGCGATCCTGTAGTAAACAGAAGGTACTGCGATCCTGTAGTAAACTGAAGGTACTGCGATCCTGTAGTAAACTGAAGGTACTGCGATCCTGTAGTAAACTGAAGGTACTGCGATCCTGTAGTAAACTTAAGGTACTGGTGCTGTAGTAAACTGAAGGTACTGCGAACCTGTAGTAAACTGAAGATACTGCATTCATGTAGTAAAGTTAAGGTACTGTGATTCTGTAGGAAACTGAAGGTACTGCGATCCTGTATTGTAAACTCAAGGTACTGCGATCCTGTAGTAAACTTAAGGTACTGTAGTAAACTGAAGGTACTGCGAACCTGTAGTAAACTGAAGATACTGCATTCATGTAGTAAAGTTAAGGTACTGCGAACCTGTAGTAAACTTAAGGTACTGCGAACCTGTAGTAAACTGAAGGTACTGCGAGCCTGTAGTAAACTGAAGGTACTGCGGACCTGTAGGAAACTGAAGGTACTGTGATCCTGTAGTAAACTGAAGATACTGCATTCATGTAGTAAAGTTAAGGGACTGTGATTCTGTAGTAAACTTAAGGTACTGCGATGCTGTAGTAAACTTAAGGTACTGCATTCATGTAGTAAAGTTAAGGTACTGCGATCCTGTAGAAAAAGAAAAGTACTGTGTTCCTGTAGCAAAGGTAATGTACTGCAATCCTGTACTAAAGTTGAGGTACTGCAAACTTATAGTAAAGTTAAGGTACTGCAATCCTGTAAAGTAAAAGTACTGTGTTCCTGTAGTAAAGTAAAATTACTGCGTTCCTGTAGTCAAGTAAAAGTACTGCCATCCTGCAGTAAAGTTGAGGTACTACGATCTTGTTGGAGTACTTAAAGTGTACTACAACAGCAGAGGCATATTGCTGTTTTTTTACAGAAGTGAAAGTACACAGTACGTGTTACGCAGTATCAGGCTGATTCGGCGTCCTGTTGACCTGTGAGATGAAGGAGTGAAGTCCTGTTCTCGTCCTCTCCGTCCCTCAGGTCGTCCGTCTCAGTGGATGTCTCTGTGCAGCTCAGCGATGGGACCAGAGAGAGTCTTACCGAGCTCTGAGGACGAGCTGCCGGAGGACGAGCGTCCCGTGGACGGAGGAATGCTGCCGGCGGGGGCGGTGTGGAGCGGGGGTGAGGAGGGGGGAGAGGTGGCGATGGATGGAGAGGAAGAGGAGGAGGAAGAAGAGGAGAGCAATGGGGGGTACTACTACCAGCCTCTGAACCAGGAGCCTGAAGGCCTGAACGGCGGCGAGCAGCCCGAGGACGAAGACGAGGACATGGGGGACGGGGCGTCTCACGCTGAGCAAATGCAGCAGGTGCAGCACAGGATAGAGGTAAGGCCCCCCCCCCAGGTGAGCCACACGTCTCGTCTCGTCTCGTCACGTCTCGTCTCGTCTCTCACCGGTCGGCCTGTACCTGCAGGTGATGGGGCTCCACCTCCCTGAAGCTCCGCCTCCTGACAGCGACGAGGAAGAGGACCCCGAGGGGGCGGCGGCCCTGAGGAGCCGAGCGTCCATCCCCATGGATGCAGGTGAGACATCCGCGTGTTCACTCACTGACCCGTCACTTCCTGTTTGCTGACATCACTTCCTGTCTCCGTGCAGACCACGTGGAGCTGGTGAAGAGGACCATGGCGGCCGTGGCGTTGCCGTCTCTGGGGGTGCCGCCGTGGGCCCGCGAGATCTCCGAAGACCAGTGGAAGGACATGGTTCAGCACACACTGCAGAGCCGGCAGAGTGCTGCCGCCCTGCGCCTGCCCCGCCGGGGCAACGTCCCAGGACCCTGAACATACCACGATCCCGATGGATCACCACCTGGACCCCAAACGCACCATGACCTCCTCTGACCCCGAATGCACCACAACAGAACCGCCAACTAAACCCTAAACACACCAAGACCCCTTCAGCCATCAGCTTCTCCGACACAGTCTGTAGACCCTGAACTCACCACAATGACTTGGACAGTCACAAGTCCCTGAACACACCTGACCAAGAACGTATCATAACTGCTAACAGCTATTTGTTGCTGTGGACCTTGAATGCAACATGGCCACTTCAGGAGCAGGCTCAGTATGTGGGGAAATCTCAGGTGAATTCATGAACCTGCCTGTGAAACTTGACCCCCAGCTGCTTCAGATCCTGGTTCTGGTTCTACAGTCGGTGTAAATGTAATCTGGACCTCATTTAAAACCAGTTTTTCCCCAGAGCAGGTCTCAGGTGAGTCGGTCCAGGTGGGTCAGAACACTGGAAGGATTCCACTTCAATAATAATCAATATGTTTATTAATGTTATCAACTTCTCTGTGATTCAACAGTGAACTAAATTCGGGGTTTATACTTCCCAATTATTGCTTAATGATTGATTGATTCCGTGTGTGTTATGAAGAATCAATACTGTTTATAAATTCTGTCTTCAGACTCGTTTTGTCCCAGATGGATAAAACTTGTGAAAAGAACTTTTTCTTTTTTTTTGTAAAAATATGAACACTGATCAAGCTCCGCCCACATTCCACATTGGTACCACCCCTGAGTCCAGGATGAGTCATCGCCCAGCCCTCAAGTCTTCATCTTCATCTCACTCTGAGCTTCTTAAAGTGGTCTTCATATGTTGTTCTTCTGTCTGACGGTCTTTCAAAGATTCTTTGAGGAACTTTTTCTGTTTTCCTCACCAAGTCCAGATCTTCTACCTGGGCCATGTTGGTCCCTCCATTCTTTAGTCAATAAAAAATATAAATTTGTTTGTGCTGCTATATCATTTGTTTGTGCCTAATTAAAAAGAAGAAGAAATTTAAAAGCTTAAAGGTTCAACAGTTCTGGGTGGCAGCAAATGATTGGTTGTATGTTAAGAAACCAACCAATCATTTGCTGAATCCTTTTCCACAGGTTTTTGGTTTCATTGACTGGACAAAAATGAATATAACGACTTCAGCTCCTGACTGACATTAAAGTTAAGTTAACTTTCTTACTTTGGAGAAAGTTAACCTGCCTCTGAACATGAAGGCTGTTGAAAACCAAACACCTCATCCTGCACTCGTTTGATGACGATAATGTGGCTGATTGCTCAACTTCACGCTTAAATCTTTCAAATGACAGCGGCACAAACCAAACTTTTAGCTGCACAAACATTTGACACCATTTTTGTTTGAGGCTTGTTGCATTCTGAGCTGTTTCACCCGTTTCCTTGAGATGCATAAATAACTGGACATTGATCCGGTTCTGGTTAAACTGGTATGTTCAGACTACGTCAGACCCAGTTTTTTCTGACAATGTTATTGTCAGATTTCCTCCTTGACATGAGAACATGGACCAGTTTCCTGGAGCATGAAGTGGTTCCTTGCCTGCATTTGAGGCAACTTTTCTCCAGGTGCTTCTGCTGTCGGATATCTGAGAATCTAAATTTAAAGCACATGAAACCTGAAGCTGTTGGAGGTTCAGACTCTTCAAGTGTTGATCGATTATAGAACCTGAAGGAAACCTGCAGACCAGCTGGAAGTCTGATCGATCCGACTGCTTGTGTTGGTCGTCATGAGGACTACCTCAAGTTTCAACCTTTGGATCGAAGACATTTTTGGAAAGTGTGGACATTTAGACTTGTCCTCACTTTTTGTGTCCTCATTTAAACTCCCAAGTTTTAGACAGGTCCTCAGAAAGGTGGTAGAATGACAAAAAAAAAAAAGAAAGGCAGCAGCTACAGTCCTCAAAATTATTCATACCCTCCCATTAAAGACGGAAAAAAAATCAGCTGTCAGTAAAATAAGTCTAAATTGACAAAATTATTAAGGAAAACTTCTATGAAATTGATATTAATTTTGAATGGTGCTCCAAAACTAAATTTTGTTGAGCACCACTTTGAGGCAATCACTGCAATCAGGTGTTTTTTGTGATGTTCAAAAAGACTTGTGCACCTGTTGGCAGGTATTTTGGCCCAGTGTCCATGAGCAAGGTGCTCTTTCTGCTCTGGGCCGGTTTCATTTGTTTGTTTTTCCAATGATTATTTTCAACTCCAATTCAAAAGCAATCTTATTATTGCGAATGTAGCCTTTTTGCCAATGGAAGGGTATGAGTAACTTTGAGGATGAATGTACATAATGCAAATGTGTACTTGAATTCTTTAGTTTGTTTCTAGCAACGTACTCCACAACGAGGTCCTCGCCCCGCAGCTTGCAAGCTGAAGTCTCCCTCCTTTTGTTATGTTGTTTTTAAACAGTCTGATGTGAGAAGTGTTGAAATGTAACGTGGAGCTTCGCTGCATGTTCAGCAGAAACGGTGGCCTCACTTTGCAGGTTGATGTACATGATCCTCACCTCGCCGCTTAAACAGGAATGTGTGTGTGTGTGTGTGTAAGTGATAAAACATGGTGATTGTAATTGTTTTTATTTGCTCTGTACATACATGAACATCTGTACAAAATCAGACTGGATGTAATGTTTGCTCTAATTAAACATCTGTACATGACGACAGGAAGCAGCGTTCAGATTGTAGTGTCACAACTCGAGTGCACAGAGAACATCGCCACCAGGTGTGCAAAGATCCGCTCGCTGCTGGACAAACAGCATCCACCGTCCCCCCCCCCCCCCCCAAAAAATAACCCTCACCTCAGGCGAAGGCGGCTGTTTTTGTCCAGCAGCGAGGGAGAAAGGGGGCGGGGCTATGCCACCCTATGGAATGGTCGCTGATTGTGATTGACAGCTGAATCTCTGAAGGACTCACTTGTTTGTCAGCAGCAGCAGCCAATGAGAACAAATTACACAAAAGGCGGGGGGAGGGGGACGCGGGGCGGGGCAGCAAGTGGAACCAGCCCCGACAGAGGAAGGTCGTTAATCAGAACTGCTGCTCTTCCATGAAATGTGGCGGTCCGACAGTTTGATTCCACTTTATGTTGACCGCAACCGAAGCGACCAATCACAAGCAGCCTTTCACCAACAACTTTAACCCTTGAATTCATCATTCCTGATAAGACACGCCTCCTCATCCTAACAACTTCTCTCATTGGCTGATGGCTTGAAGTGGCGCCATCAAAACAAATATTTTGAACCAATCAGGTTGTTTTTTCTGAGACGGGGCGGGGCTGCTTCCTGACTGGACATCCACGTTCACTGTGTCTCATCGTCCACTGCAGACCAAAGCTGAGGGGTGATTGGTTGAGTCAGACCCAGGGGGGCGGGGCTTCGGAGTGAAGCTCTACCTTTGTGCTGCATTCAGGTGCAGTAGGACACTACAGGACCCTGGAGGTGAAGCTGGGACGCTGCCAGCACCTGGAGAACATGGCCAGGTGTTCAGTTTTATATTGATGGTTTCAGATCAGCTGATCGTCACCTGACGTGGACAGATGAGCTGGAAACGTGCACGAGGGCGGGGCCCTCGCAGGGTGATGGGCTCCTGCAGTGGAAAGGCTGCCGGTGAGGCGTTCAGGTACCTTCAGCGGTGGTGGAGTTGAGGCGGAGCAGCAGCAGGTGGAGGTGTTAGTGTGACATGAAGCTGATGTCCAATCACAGTGGAGCGCTGACACACAAACAGCACGTGGACGGACGGACGGACGGACGGAGCTTCTACAGTGTCCTACTTGTCATCGGCCACCAGGGGGCAGAGCTCAGTTTCTTTTCGTCTTTTTTTCTTGAGTGCAGCGTCTGCTCCGTCCTCGTCTGATTCTCCACAACAGAGATCGTTTCCTCGCCACGGAGACGGGCCGGAAGGGGCGGAGCCAGGCTCAGAGAGGTCCACCTGTTCTGGTCAGAGAGCCTCCTGATTGGCTGTCAGGTACTCCTCGGCCCGTTTGTGAGCCTCCAGAGCTTTGATGGTGTAGACGTCCTGCGGCAGCTCCGACTTCCTCCTCATCAGGACCTTGTCCTTCTTCAGATCCTTCATACCCTAAGGACAGGGACAAACACGTGGACAATGAGCCTCTGCTGGGACCTGAAACTGATCTGCTACATCTCCAGAACCAAAACCAGTTTGTTTCCATCCACTGGTTTATTCTTTCTAAGCATTTTTGGGCCCAAGAGGACTTTGTGATAAGCAGGATGATGATGTGTTAGATCCAGATAGTCAAACACAAACACAGGACCATCTGGTCTCCAGTGAGTCAGACCAGTAAAATAATGGCAGAATGACCTATAAATAATGAAAACTCCTAATTTTTCTTTTTACTACAAAGAGGTATTTTATCATGTTTAAATACAATAAAGTCTTTTTAGAAAACATCCTGATGACTTCCTAAAAAAGATCATGTTGCCTCAGTTACATGTTTTCATATTTAATTTTAATTCTATTTGTTATATTTGAATTGCATATATTTCAAATACGAGGGCTGCCACAAACGATTATTTTGATAATTGACTAGTTGCCAATTATTTTGGTGATTAGTCGACTAATCGGATCATACGAAAGTTGTATCATATTTACAATTGCAGTCAAAAGTTTGGACGATTTGTCATTGAATCTAATGGAAAAACATGTCCAGACTTTATATCAATACAATCCAAGAAAAGTTGACCAGACAGAAATGCGGACGAGGCAGCGGAAGGGACAGCGGCAAATTTCAGAGGAAAAACAAAACTTAAAGACAATAAACGGTTACTCGATTATGAAATTAGTTATAGGCCATTTTGATAGGCGACGATTAGTTGATTAATCAACTAATCATGGCAGCCCTAAATAATACACATTTAAGAATGTAAATGCATCTAAATTTATAAAATGTAATTAATTTTAAACTCATTTTAAATTTTTGAATTAAAAAATTGTATACGATTTAATTAAATATAAAAAAGTTATATATCTTTACTATGTACTTAATTTTACAGTTAATTTATTTAATTAACATATTTACACATTTATTCTGTATGTGCATTACAATTGTCAGCTAATAATGAATCTATAAAATATCCCAGGTATCTGATCATAATTAAAACACTGGATTTTTCAGTGTCAGAGTAACTTTTCAAGATCTAGAAGTTATTTTAAATGCACATACATGTACATTTCCACAAAAAAAAAAGTTATCGCCCTGCCTTGGAAATGTTTTAGATTAAAAACTGAAAATTCGTGAACTAGTAATTACAGTTACTTTTATTAAAATATTACAGTTTTCTGTGACTTTCACGTTTTCCACATTCATCCTGCACCTGATTGGACCCTCTGGTGGGCCAGTTTTAGCCCCCGGGCCACATGTTTGACTTCCTGGTGCTAGTTGGATAGAAACAAGCGGTTAAGAGACGGGTGATGGAGACGTCGGGCGTACCTGTGAGGCCTCGCTCTCCACCGTCTTCTTCAGCAGCTGGATGTCTTCAGCCGTCGGCGTCTCCGTCTCCATCGAGTAAACGGCCACATTACTGTCGCTGTACAGCATGTACTGAGGACACACACACACACATCAGTCAACATCACACACACGCACGTACTGATCCATGTGAAAATCCAAAAATGAGCTGACCTCTTCCTGTGGGTGGAGTCCAGGGCGGAGTGGGTGGAGCTTGTGAATCTGAAAGAAAGATTTAATCTGGAGATGAACTTAACACTGGAATTTATCTACATGATAGAAAACCCAAATATATGCAGAAATAAATCTGTAAAAAATAAAATTCAGTTACACATCAGATAAATTAATTACAATTAATAAAGATAAATAACTGATATTAAGTTAAAAATACATAAATAAGTAAAAGCAAATAAACTAAATATCAGAAGATGCTGTTAATGGTTCTGAGGTTCTGGAGAACAATTTGATCTAATCTTCCTCAGATTATGCGTCCATCTGTTTATTGATAAAACTTTTTTTTTTTTTTTACTTATATTTGTTTTTATCTTTTTGTTGTTTGATTTATTTTTTATTTCTAATCATCTTTTATTAATGTGTATATTTTCAGGACCCCAGGAAGAATAGCTGCAGCTTAGCTGGGATCCTTTCAATAAACTAAACTAAACCTCGCGGTTCCAGCTGGTTTTACTGGTGCTGCCTGAGACAGATCTGAGCCCAACAGAACTCAGAGGATCGGTACCAGTAAAACACGCGCTACAGAACCAGCACACTCCTGAATAAAGGAGCAGCTGCCGTGTGACGGTTCTACCCAGAAGGGTTCCGGTTCTGGATTACAGGAGCAGCTGGTCTCACTCTGACTTAGGACTGGATCAGGATTTCAGTTTTTGGATCAAACAATCTTCAAACTCCTATAATCAAGTTGAAACGATTTGTTTGCCATTTTTCATTACACAGTTTCTGCAGGTTATTCTGGAGTCAAAATAAATTTTTGTGGCTTCTCACAAAAATGCAGTTTGTTTGGTGTCATTTTGGAATGTTGCGGCATTGCACTGAAGCTTTAAGTTTTTAATGAAGATATTTATTTTCTTCTTCAAATATAGAGAAATTGCAGAACAGCTGGAAAAAGTTTATTTTGGATACATTTATGTTTCTCTATGCCTTATTTAAAGTTCAAAGTACATTTATTTTATTAATTTAATGTTCATACATTGCAAAACAGCTCTAAGGTACACATTTGTAGCTTATATTAATTCTAAATTTGAACGTTTTGCGTAAATTATCAAAGTGTTTTTGACAGCGAGAGAAATGCTGAATAAAAGCAACATGTTACTAAAAAATAATCGTTTGAATAATCGTGATTTCAATATTGACCAAAATAATTGTGATAAGATTTTTTCCATAATCGAGCAGCCTTAAGTCCGGCATACACGGTGCGATTTTTGGCCGTTTTTGAGCCAATTTTCCAGTCGTGGGACAAGTTTGGCAATCGGGCCGACTCTTGGCCAAATCGTGTGTCGTGCAGCATACTAGAGGGTCACGATGGGCGATTGACACCTCACGACGAGCTCACGATCAGAAATCGTAAGAAAATCAAACCTGTTTGATTTTTTGGTCGTGGCTCGTGAGTGAATCGCATGTTGAAGCGGCGCCACGACCAGACTGAGAACTCTTTCCTCGGAGATTTTCATATTTCGCATGCGCAAAACAAAAACTGAAGTAAACCAGAGGCAGCATGGCGACCCGGCGCGTCATTTGGATGGAGATCTCGTTGTAGAACCGGCAGACCGTACAGCCCACGTCTGCTCAGACAATTCCTCGTCCACACGCGACGTCGTCGCCTCTTATTCTTGGCGAATTCTTCACAAAGAACAGCGCCAATCGCAAAGGCAGCACAGTTTTTTTGGTGATAGCATGATGTTGTTGTTGCTGTTATTTTCCTTCTTCTCCTCCGTTTTCTTCTTCTTCTACTACTGGCTGTATTCATTGCGTTGCATGTCAGGATTCTTCAAGACCCCAACGTGTCTTTGAGGACGCACAGTGCGAGTAGTCAGCTCGCATTAGAGCGTCGTTTCGTACAGTATGAGGACAGAAACCGCAAGCTGTGAACTTTTGAACTCTGCGACTGATTTGCACAATTTGAGTTGGAGCTGCGAGCAACGATTGAAAAAAATCGCACAGTGTATCCCAGACTTTACTCTGACTGATGTTTGCATGTGAATGCACCGAGGTTCTGACCTCAGGAACCGGTTCAGGTGTGTGTACCTGTGGGTTCTGTCGGGCCAGTTCCTCAATCTTCAGCCAGATTTCCTCGCGCTCCTTCAGTTTGTACTTCTCTCTGCACACACACACACACACACACACACACACACACGCGCACACACACACACACACACACACACATTATATGAAGCTGAAAACTTTCATTTTTCATTCATTTATTTGTTTTATACAGGAAAGGATCAAAAATCAATTGGGGCTCAATCTGCAGGAAACTGATAAGCTGTTATTGATCAGCTATCAGTTTTATTCCGGTGCTGGCCGGGTTAAAGCAAGAACACTAAAAGCAGCTGGGCAGGACAATCTGTAAACAGATTTTTTATACATTAACCAAACAAATTATTCTAAACGATTTCCCTTCCTGAAGCAACAGCGGTTCTGTTTCATAGATAATTATCTGACAAAGTGGTTCCTGACAGACTATTTAAAAGGTTTGGAGATCTGGAGGAGGCGAAAGTACTCTGTGTGAAATCTTAAAAAGAACCTGATCTAATGTGGTCTAGATGTCAACAATAACAAACAATCAAATAAATAAATGAAGTGAGTGTTGTTTGCGTTTAAATAAATAGAATAAAGATTTTACGAATCATAAACTGTGTTGATGAATCTACGAGCCCCGTAGAAAATATCAGTTGACAGTTTTTCACCAGGACCTGGTCTAATGTGATCCCTGAAACAGCCCCGCCCTCGTGGAACGGCCCTCTGTCAGCACCACATTCTTCCATCTTCCAAATCTAAATGTTGTTATGATATTGTTATAGCTGCACTTTTTCAGGTCGTTCATGAAGTTTTCTACGAGGATGGTTCGTCTTACAGTGTGTTCAGACCAAGCGCGATTTGGGCGTCAAGGGCGTCAGGTTTACATGCAAAGTCAATGGCCGACGCGCGTCGAGGAGGCGTCGAAAAACCTGCGGCGCGTTTCGCGCGTCGGGCGCGTTACGCGCGTCGAGTTTTGAGATTTTGAGCGTTTTACGCCCGTTACGCGCGTCAAGGGCGTCAGACGCCGGAGTTGGAAAATCTGAACTTTGGCGTCTTGACGCGGGGCGTCGACCAATCAGAGCGAGTCATTTCACAGACACACTTTTTCTGACAGGAGAGGAAACACAGAAAAACCAGGGGAATCTCCTCTTTATCTGAAGACAGAGGAGGATAAAATGTGATCTGTGTCCGGTTCCGGTTTCTGAACGGTGGTTTTATGACCTGCTGTGCTGATGGGATGTACTGGGCTGATAATGCTGCCCCGCATCGGGACAGCGGGATGTTAAACTGGGCCGGATCAGACGGCTGAAAGTGCCGCTCGCCAGCAGCTCCTGAAGTAAATGATGAAACACATCACAGTCAGAACACCTGGAATCATTTTGTGTACCGGACACAGAGCAGAGATGTCCGACGATGACGTTCCCTGCTTTATTTATCACATAAAGCCGAGCCGCTCTCTCTCCTGCACCTGCCATGGTGCAGACAGAGCAGTGAAAGGGAAAAGAGAAAGGCGAGGCTCCTCCCACGGCGCGGCGAGCGCGGCTTGGCTGGACATCTCTCGCCGCGTGTCAGGGGCGTCAAGACGCTGGAAATCAAGCGTCTGACTTTTTAGTGACCAAGCGTCCAACTTTGGGCGTCAGGCGCGATTTTGACGCCCAAATCGCGCTTGGTCTGAACACACCGTTATGTAAACGTCATGTTTCAAGGGCAACTTTGGGAGATTTCGTTATTTATTGTGCTGCTTTTTTATTGGCCCAACCCACTGGAGAACGGGCTGCCCTGAAGGCCCCTGAACATAAATGTAAACTGACACCCTGGTTTAGGGGGTCCAGGACTGAAAAATTATTCAACATGGGGACAATGTTGAAAAAAAAGTTCAAACCCACTGATCTGAGGAACAAATGGATCTCTCGGCCAATCATTTTCCAGGTCCTGCTGAACTTCTGATTGGTTAGTGACGTGTTTATTTGGGAGCAAATCTGTGTTCATCTCATTCGGTTGGTAGATGAAGTGAATATGAGTCCAGTGACGGAGTATTTAAGCCTGACGGCTGCAACTCATCTCATCACTGTGTGTGTGTGTGTGTGTGTGTGTGCTGTAACCAGTGTGGTGTGCTTACTTCTGTTTCTCGGCCTTGTACTGCTGCGTGCAGTCATCAAACAGCTTCTGGTTCATCTCCATGAAGAGCTTCAGAGCGTTGTAGATCAATCCGTGGATGGTCCTGAGGAGGAGGAGGAATACAACCTCAGCTGATGTCACTGATCATGTGACCTGTAAGTCCTCAAGGTTCACCGTCGGAAACCATGAATCAGAGTTACAGGATGTGTTCTGAGCAGAGGTGGGTAGTAACACGCTACATTTACTCTGTTACATTTACTTGAGTTCATTTTTACATAAATTGTACTTTCAAGAGTAAATTTATAATGGTATACTTTTTACTTTTATTCAAGTATATTTATGAGAAAGAAAGGCTACTTCTACTCCGTTACAACGGCATACATCCCGCTCGTTACTTTCATTTTTGGTCTTATAAATGCGCAAATCACAGTTTTGTTTTGTTAGAGAGACACACATGTGAACGTCTCACTAAAAAAAACGTAGCTGCTGTTGACTACGTCACACGTTACGAGCTACGTATCACTACGTACCACCAATCAGGTGTAGCCAGGCAGTCACATGACGATGCGGCGCTGGTGCCCAAAGGAACGGTTTTAGCAGCAAGCTGGAGCACACAAACGCAGGAGGGATGAAGTCTACATGAAGACTGACTGACACAACAGCGTGTGGTTCAGAGTCGAGACAGAAGTGTGGAACGTTCCTAACCGCACATTCCAGCGACGTTTGCCTTCCAGACCGCATAAAAGATCAGCTGTGAAAGCCACGTTTCAGATACAAAAACTCAACCCCAAACTTACTGCACGCTGTAAAGTTGTTATAAGCTGAGTTTTGTGGACTGTTTGTAGACTTGTGCAAGTGAAATCCATCTCAATCCGCGCCTTTGGGCCTTTGCTCGCGTGCGGTGGTGAGTTTGAATGCACCTCTCTCTCCCCCTGCCTGTAATTCAGACTTTCACTTTGTTTTCGTCTAGTCGGGACGTTTCTGGGTGGAGATTTCTGTTTATATCACCAGCCAATGACAGAACTACGGGCATGATGCTGTGTGGGAATAAGCTCATGATTGGAGCAGACGCCACTTCACTCGAACTCTCGAAGGGAAAAAAGAAAGAAAGAAAGAAAACGGTGCAGATGCACCGAAGAAAAGGTAAGAACTTTAGATAGTGCACGTTGGAAAACCAGGGTTTATATTGGTTTGTCTTTTACCCGCTTCTGAGCTCTGAAGGAGGCTTGAAGCTGAATAGACTGAAGAACGAGGCGGCCATTAGCCTGAGAGGGAGGGGGCGCTCAGTTTGAATACTGTTGCTTGCAAACAGAAACGGTGGGGGGGACTTCGGACTCGACCTTTAATTTCTTGTTGGTTATAAAAGATGAAATGAGTGGACACCTGCAGGGCTGTACGGTAACTTTTTAGCTCCTAGCACTGGTGCTACAACGGTTGCGCATAGCACAAAACAGTAAGTTGTAGCACCAGCACAAAATGTCTCTAAAATCTAAACAGCATGGCGTACAATGAGGACACAATAATATATTGAAAGGTTTGTCAGTGAAAATACAAACAGAATTACCTATTATTAATTAATTCATATTCGTATAGATATGTTCATATGTTAACTGTACGAGTATGCAACAAGTGTGCAATTTGTGTCATACTGCAATACTGTATGTATTCTGCATGGTTTTTAGAGAAATGTATGGAGTTTATATGCATAAAACACAGCCATAAATATGTGTCTTTGTGTGAGATGTTACACTTCCAGCATGTCTGCTGGCCACTGTGTTAGTTGTAGTCAATATTTTCTTTGTGTTTTATTGTTAATTACTCTAGTTTGTTTTTCAGTTAACAGCCAAAAACATGCACTAGTACTTCTATAGAGCCCTATGAAATCCGTTTTATTTTTTCTAAAATTCTGTTTTAATTTTTTTTTTCCATTTTCAGTGTTTTTCCGTTTTTAATTTTTGAGAATTCCGTTTTTATCAAATTTACACAAATTTACACCAATACAGTGTATAAAATAATTAATTTTTATCCAATTAATGCCGTTATAATTACAAATTTGAATGCTTTCACGCTTTTAAACATATTTAAGGCAAAAACATGGCACAAGTTTAAACAAAAAAAAGAAAATGCCAATAGTAAGTAATACATAATTCAGAACATTACTAATTTACAGATGGTGGTCCACACCATGGACCATAAGAAACACATGACCGGGTTAGATCACTGGACACACAGGCTAATAATCATGGGGAAACGTCTCTGTCCTGTATTCTGCTGCTTTAAAACCGCGTCCATCCAGATCAGAGCGGATGGAAGTAAGTCAGTCGCTAGAAAACAAAGATGATCAATTTTTAAAATGAAACACTTTGCACAGACTCTGGATCACGTTTTACTCTGAAACATCAGCGTTACGTCCAAACCTGCAGCATCAAGCTGAGAGAATCTCACTTTACATTATGTGACACCTGGATGACGAGACGTTCACGGGCTGTAGTTTAATTCACAAGATGCACAATAACCAAGAAAGGTGATCAAACAAAGAGCAAACGCTGGTACGCAGGTCAGTCTGGATCAATAACCAGGAGGAAAGCTGGCAAAGCCGCCCCGCGGGGCTTCCTCGTGGAGCGGGGGGAGCACGCGCGGGGTGGGTGCTCTCTGAAGCCTAGTGACCCCCCCTTGGGGCATTTTTCCGGGCAAAGCGTTCCCTTTTTATAAAGAAAAAAAAACACATTTTCGGCAATCGTCGGCAAAGCGTAATACAATGGCTCAGATTTAAACCTCAGTTGTGCTCTTCATTATTTGCTAAAATCACTGGACCCACTGTTTCAGCTGAAACCGTCCGCTACCGCAAAATTTGCGTTGGATCCCGCAGGAGTCATGTCCCAAAGCAGGTTTCCAGACCAAGCCTCTGATGTTGATGGAGGGAGAAGCGTGCGGAAGAACCGTAGACAGTGGAGCACTCGCTGTTAGAGAAGAGTAAACATTACGTGCGTTCACATCGGTCTAGACTCAAGTACATTTACCAGTGGAATGACGATTAACACGAAGAACTGTGGGAATTGTTGTTTGATATCAGGCCAATTACACTGATATGGTAACATGTAGTTATCACAATAGACTACAACCACCAGTGACACTGCATGACTTCAGCTGTCACGTCTCCCTTCACGTAGAAAAAAACCAGCCCGCTTCCAAAGCTGTCACACGAGTGCTATGTAAAAAAATTATTTGTCGCACAGACGTTTTTTTTTCATAGCACGTGCGACATATATGTCGCATACAGCCCTGACCTACATCCCATCCTGGCATCACGTGACCAAAACAGGCTTGCAGCGAAAACATCCCGCATCATCCCGCCCGAATCTGTGGTAGAATGTGAACCTTCATCAACTTCTTTTTACGCGGTTCAGTTTTCTCTCGCGGTTTTTCCTAGAAAATGATCAGCATGTCCTACAGTTATCTACAGTTATGTTGGCAGCCTCTGTGTCTGGGCTGATTGGGGAGAACACATTTAACAACTGTATCCTTCACAGCAGTGATTCCCAACCCTGGTCCTCAAGGCACACTGTCCTGAAGACTTCCCTTTCGCCCTGCTAAGACACAGCTGACTCGCATTAATGGGTCAGAGGCAGACTGGTGCAGAGCTCGTCAGAGACCCATTTAATTTGAATCAGCTGTGTCTTAGCAGGGCAAAAAGGAAAGTCTTCAGGATAGTTTACCTTGAGGACCAGGGTTGGGAATCACGGCTTCACGGGATCACAGACAAGATCGTTCAACCCGCCTGAAGTGGCAGAAATGCACCAACTGGTTGCCAACCGCCATTATACAGAAAAGATGAAGAAGACAGAAATAATCTTCCAGATTCTCTTCTTCGTTCTGCTGTCGTAGCTCATTTGTTGCCGTACATCCGTGGTCATGTAGAACTTAACCTCTGAGTTCAGACGTTTAAGGTTTTCCGTTTGGTGGTGTCTGGGTAGCGAGCTGCTCTCTCTGCCATACTGCAGCGCGCACGGCGGTCGTGTTGAGAAAACCTCCCGATAACCAACAGAGAGTTCATTCTGAACTCACAGGACAATCGTACTCGTTCGTTCTTTCATTCTACTTAAAGCATTGATGAAATGGAGGAGTTTTTGCTGCAGATAATGTCTTATACAGAGGCTGCCCCGTCTCTCACGTTAGATAGATGCACGCTGAAGGGCGACTCAAGGTAATATCTTCTAAAGGAGCCAAAGTGATACAGAAATTTTACTGGTGAGTAAATGCACGTATAAACTTCTAGAAATAAGGTCCAGGCTGAAAAAAAAAGAAAGTTATCCTTTAATAGGTTAAGTTTACCTTCATGTCAACGGTGATTTTTTTTTCACATCTCTTCTGTTTAGATATTATTTAATCTTGAAATTACACAATTAGGAGTGTGTCCTTATAATTGTCTGCGGCAGACCGGCTGTCAGCGTTAGCGCTGGTGGCTAGCTCCGCGTTTGCTCTCAGGACGCCCTCAGCCAGTAGCAGAGTAGCACGACGATAGTTTTTAGCTGCAGCGCAGCTTCAGCCCACTTATCTCTGTTAGCCTTCATTAATTCTGTGTTTGCTCAGAGTTCGTTTGCTGTCAATCATTCACTCCACCAATTCAGTTCTTCTGAAACTAACGGGTCATGTGGACCGAAGGTTTGACAGTATATACAGCCGGGAGCAGGGGTGCTGTACTATCCTACAGTTTTTAGAGCATACCCTCTCCAACACACCTGAATCAAACGCTAATCCCCTCGTGCACGTCATTCAGCTCTGCAGCGTCCTGGTAACGAGACATTCATTTGATTCAGGTGTTGGAGCCGGAATGCAACCAAGATGTGCAGGATCGTAGGTCTCGAGGACTGGACTTGGGGACCCCTGGTCAGGTTTCAACTCTGAGGAAATCATCTTCCTCACAGTTTTGTTCACAAGCTCCAGCCTCAGAAAAACTGGCGCAGGCTCCCAGAAGGCTGTACTGATCAAAGTTTGGCGTCAGGAAGTCAACATGAGTCAGAAACGCACGACTCGTATGCAGGAGTGTGTGACTTACTTGTTCCAGTGGCTCTTGGAGTTCTTGTAGAGGGCAGGAAACATGATGGGGAGGATCTTGGCTGCGTTGTCGCTGATCAGACTCATGATGTACTCGTTGTTCCAGTAATACAGAGCTCTCTCTGCCACCTAGACACACACAGCCTTCATCATCATCATCATCATCATTTTCATTCTGATGTCAACAAAAACAGCGCTGATCTTCTTTGGGACCTCAGACTGGTTCCGGTTTGAGGTTCTGGTCGGGTTACCTGAAAGTGCGGGCTGGACACACACTTGGCGAGCTGCCTGAACAGCGGCTCCTGGACTTTGACGAACTCAGACGGCTCGATGACGTCCAGAATCTCCTCCAGCTCGTTCAGGAACATCACCTCTTTTGGACTGTGAGTCTTGGGCCAGAACTTCAGCAGACCCATAATCACCTGGAGGGGTCAGAGGTCACCACAGGACAACAGCTGAGGTCAGAAGCCTGTGGAACCGCCCGAGCCGGAGCATCACACGTGTGTGGTTCTGCAGGTGTGGTTCAGGCTGACATCACCTTCTACTGTTCAATGTTTCTGCTGATGTGACCACCATTTATGTTACCAAGGAAACCAAACATCCCCCCTACCCCTCAGTGTTGTCATGGAAACAGTCTCTGCAGAATACTCACAGGCTCCGTCAGACTGCTGTCCTTTTCCAGGAACTGGACCACGCAGTAGGCCAGCTGAAAACAGACGACAAAACAGTCACTAAATGCAGCCTGTAAGCTCCCATTACAATCACACAGTAACAGTCAGCCAGTAATCATCTGTTACAGACCCTCTGTAACAGTCTGTAACAGTCAGCCTGTAATCATGTGCTAGACCCTCTGTAAAAGTCAAAAACAGTCAGTAACAGCCTGTAATCATGTGCTAGACCCTCTGTAAAAGTAAAAAACAGTCAGTAACAGTCGGCCAGTAATCATGTGCTAGACCCTCTGTAAAAGTCAAAAACAGTCAGTAACAGCCTGTAATCATGTGCTAGACCCTCTGTAAAAGTAAATAACAGTCAGTAACAGTCAGCCAGTTATCATCTGTTACAGACCCTCTCTAACAGTCTAACAGCCAGCCTGTAACAGCCTGCAGCGGCAGACTGGTTCCTGACCTGGGGGTGGTAGACGCTCAGAGACTTGACTTTATGCAGCGGCAGCAGAACTCTGATCAGGAACATCTTGTGTTCTTCTTTCAGCGGCAGCGCGAAGCCATTGATGATGCTGAGGGACGGAGGACACCAGAGTTACGCAGGTCTGTGTGTGTGTGTGTGTGTGTGTGTGTTATGCGAGTCAGTGTGTGTGTGTTATGCGCAGGGCTTGACATTAACACCCGCCCCTCCGACTTGCCTCTTCGCTGGGCTTATTTCTACATTTTTAACTGTAGTTTTCTCACGTGGCATCTGAAATAAAGGAACTGAAATGTGAGACTACAACCGTGAGCACTGCCTGCACGTAGTTTTCTCACTTCAGACTTCAGACCGGTGTTCCCTGTGGAGAGCACTGTTGTGAGGCGGAGGGACTGTGGGGCGCTAATGTGGCGGCACATTCAAGCTGCTAGCCGATCTTTGATCGGCTTAAAAAGGAGGGCACATAACTTTCCTTCTGCACGTCTGATCTTCACAGTTCTAGCTGAAGGGCTTAGTTCATGTTCAAAATAACAAAAAGCACGTGTGTTTGAATGTGGCTCAGAGTCAGACCCCGAAGCGGAAGTTTTTTGTGTTTTACGTTAGCATTTTTTCCCCAAATAAAAGTCAAATCCAGATCCGTCGTACAGCAGCAGTTTTAACGTTGGTGGTCGCGGTGATGAAGATTTAATGTGTGGGGGTCGCGCTCTGTAAGAGGTGTCATGAATGAGAAGGATGTGGGGTTTTCCCTGGTTTCCTTCACCAGGAAACGTAGCCATGTATTCTTCTCAAAGCGGCAGCATCCTTTCTGACATGTTGGAGGCTATCTGGCTACGACGGCACAAAGATGAAGGGTCTCTTTTTAGGTCAGCCATTTTTCTGCTCTGTGTTAGTATTTACTGTAAATAAATATTGAAACGGTGTTTCTTATTAGCTTTTTTTTCCCAGTTAATTTCTTTAATCTTTTAAATTAATCTACTCCCCTGCTAGGGATGGGCGATATGGACTAAAAAATGTATTATGATCATTTCTGGTTTTTATTACAGTAACAATAAGTGACAATTTAAAAAAAAAAAAAAACTAATGCCTTTTATGTAGTGTTGATATGAATGTGTACAAGAGTCATTTACATTTAAAAATGTTGTAAATCTAGTTTGAGTAAACTTCGGCACGTCACAGTCAGCTCAGAATTTCCCAACAAAATAGTGGCTAACGATGAGCCACAGTGGCTGGTGAGCAAAACAGTTAATATCAAGCCCTGGTAACGCGGGTCAGTGTGTGTGTGTGTGTGTTACGTTCTGTGTGCGTGCATGTTACGAAGGTCAGTGTGTGTGTTACCTGCCCAGGATCTCCAGCAGCTCAGCGATCCCGTTGTGGTGTTCTGTCTCGTAGATAAACCTGCAGAATCAGAACACCAGTCAGATAAACTGGGAACATCTCTGTCCGTTTCTTGGTGGTCAGGTGTTTTCTCACCTGTAGAAAATGTTGTTGATCTGACGGCGTATGTACGCCCGAAGGCCGAGGAACTTCCCGTAGATCCGGTGGAGGATGGTCTTCAGAAAGTCTCTTTCTCTGGGATCTTCGCTGTCAAACAGCTCCAGCAGCTGTAACAGTTATGAAATGGTCAGCACTTCACCTGCTCCCCTCTTCCACCTGAAGTCACACAGCAGCATGCTCACATGTCTTACCGACATTACAAACTTTTGGTCGATATATTTTTTGGCAATGTTTGGTTGGAAGTCTGGAGACTCCAGGAAGCGAAGGAAGAACTCGTACACCAGCTGTGGAGACAAGCATGTTTCAGATCAGGTTCTGACAGGTGGCTCAGATCTGGGTCCTCCCCTCCATTTTAAACATTCATTTTATTTATTTATTCATTAAACAAGTAGAGGTCTGGATGCTGTGTGATGAATTTAGAGAACTGCTGTGAAGTCATTGACATTTTTTGTAATTTTCACCTGAAACCTCAGTGTTAGCTGTTACCATGGTGATCCCAGCCTTGGCTGTATAGATGGACATTTTTGATGCAATGACTTCAGTAGATAAACAGACGTGGCAGCTTCACCAGCAGCAGGTGACGTACCTGCAGGTGAGGCCAGGCCGCCTCCAGCGTGGGCTCGTCTTCCTCAGGGTCAAACTCTGCTCCGGTCGGGTTGGAGGATGGAGGAAGAGTCCGGAACAAGTTCACTGAAAACTGAGACGATGCACAAACGGCTGTGACTGAAACTCGCTCGTGTCCATTCAGACGACTGTTCTCCGTCTCTTTTAGAAGTGAGACATTGAGTTAAATGTGAAAATTGTGTGTGGTCTCACCATGATGACAGCCTCGGGGTAGATGGACTCCGTCACCACCTCACTGTTGTGTGTGATGTACTCCACCATCTCATTAAGCCCCGCCCTCTTCACCTCCTTGTACTTGAGGTCGCTGAGCGGGTCGCTGACAAAGTCGAACAGCACACAGCACTGCCGTAGCTTCTGCACAAACAGCTCCTCCCGATCAATGGGCGGGGCATCTGTAGAGGGCAGGAGGAGGTGTCAGTAACCACCACAGAAGAAGAAAGGAAATCATGACGCTGTGTTAACAGTTACTGTCAGTAACTTCCACTAGTGTGTTACCCCACAGCTGCTCATTCCTGTTTTGTTGTGTTCACTGGGTCTGGTCTTAGGTCAGGTTTAGGCTGTAATGAGTTTGAGTTTAGGCCAGTTTTCAGTTATGCTGAGGCTGGGTTTAGGACAGGTTTAGGTTATGATGAGTTTGGGCTTATGCCAGGGTTTGGTTATGATGAGGTTGGGTTTAGGTCAAGTTTAGGTTATGATGACGCTGGGTTTAGGCCAGGTTTAGGTTTTGATGAGTTTGGGCTTATGCCAGGGTTTGGTTATGATGAGGTTGGGTTTAGGTCAAGTTTAGGTTATGATGACGCTGGGTTTAGGCCAGGTTTAGGTTCTTTTTTGATGAGTTTGGGCTTATGCCAGGGTTTGGTTATGATGAGGTTGGGTTTAGGTCAAGTTTAGGTTATGATGACGCTGGGTTTAGGCCAGGTTTAGGTTATGGTGTTGGGCCAAGTTTAGGTTATGACGAGGTTGGGTTTAGGCCAGGTTTAGGTTATGGTGCTGGGCCAAGTTTAAGTTATGATGAGGTTGGGTTTAGGCCAGGTTTAGGTTATGGTGTTGGGCCAAGTTTAAGTTATGATGAGGTTGGGTTTAGGCCAGGTTTAGGTTATGGTGTTGGGCCAAGTTTAGGTTATGACTAGGTTGGGTTTAGGCCAGGTTTAGGTTATGGTGCTGGGCCAAGTTAAGGTTATGACAAGGTTGGGTTTAGGCCAGGTTTAGGTTATGGTGTTGGGCCAAGTTTAAGTTATGATGAGGTTGGGTTTAGGCCAGGTTTAGGTTATGGTGTTGGGCCAAGTTTAGGTCATGACGAGGTTGGGTTTAGGCCAGGTTTAGGTTATGGTGTTGGGCCAAGTTTAGGTTATGACGAGGTTGGGTTTAAGCCAGGTTTAGGTTACGTTGAGTTTGGGCTTATGCCAGGTTTAGGTTATTCTGAGGTTGGGTTTGGGTCAGGTTTAGGCTAGATTCTGGTTGGGTTTAGACTCGTGTTGCTTGCAATTCATCGATCTGGCAATGCGTCACGATGGTTGATGTGACGACTTGGCATCGATTAATTTGCTGTGATGCTTTTCCACGGAAAACGAAACCATAAAAAGGTAGAAGGCTCCCCGTCGCCGCCCGGACAGTTTTATAAGTGACACACAACAAGAAGAATGGCTACCCCCATGCAGCTCACTGCTCCAGCTAAAGAACCTGCAATAGTTTCGCCACCTGGGTATGGCTCACACGTTTGGAAGTCATTTGGGTTTCATGAAAACTCTAAAAAAAAAAAGTCCGGACAAGACATTTGCAATCTGCAAACTTTGCAAGGCTAAAATTAACTACCTTCGTAATACAACAAACATGCTACAGCACCTCAAGCGATTCCACCCCGAGACGGAGATTGCACCGCCGCCTGTCCCAACACAACAGAGGACCATCTTTGATACTATCACTAAATTTCCCAGGAATTTGGAGAAAGCCCGTCAGATCACGCATGCAATAGGCCGATTCATTGGCACAGATCTGCAGCCTTATTCAGCGGCGAACAAGGCTTTCCATAAAATACTGCTAGCCGCGGAGCCACGTTACAAATGCCCGCATCGCACCTATTCTGCAACGAAGGAGGTCCCAAGTGTTCTGTACTTAGAGGGTCTGTGTCAGTTGAACGTAATAGAAAAGCAAAGCCACCATTTTCCTAGCGTTGTTTTTAATGTACTGTACAATGTTGTATACATAGTCACTTCAACTACAAGCTTTTTTAGACTAATCTGGGCAAACGCTGTCAGTAGACTGACATTTCTTAGGGTGACATTTCCACATTAGTGGAAGTACCATGTGTCCTTGAAATAATAATTCATTTCAAATTTCTAATTTATTTACAAATGTAGCATCAAATGAAGAAAAAAAAACATTTTAGATGCAAAAAAGTCGCAATCATCGTGATAATTATGGATGCAATAGTCAAATCAAATCATAAATTGCCATACTCGAAAAATCATGGGTCTCATAATTGTAACTGAATCGAATCGTGAAGTAATCTAGATGGGGCAACACTAGTTTAGGTCAGGTTTACGTTACCTTTGAGGGCAGGTAGCTTCTGCAGCTCCCGGTTTTTGGTCAGGCTGAAGCGGGAGGAGCTCTGGCGGCGCTCCTTCTTCACCAGTTGAGGACCTCCAGAGTATTTGATCTTGTTGAGCTGGGTCGGAGGAGGCGTGCTGTTACTGGGACGTTTGCTACCGCTCTGCTGCTGCTGTGACTGTAACCACACACAGATAAAGGTCATATTCACAGCTTAATGAGTAAACTGTAACCAGGGAAGAACTCAGTGATAAATATCATCAATATTGATCAATTACCAAAACCAGTCAGCTGATCCATCATACTGTTTGTCCAACAGAGCAACCTCCTTCTCTTTAAAGGAATAGTTCACCCACGGAATGATCCAACTTCATTTTCCACTTACCCTCATGGTGAGCAAGACTCTGGAGCACTTTTTTAATATGTCAAATGCAGCCGGAGATCCGGACAACTTCTCATTTCCCCCCCAACTTTACATAATGGAGTTCGCCAGGGTCCCAGCCAAAAACATCCATAAAAGTCCACAAAAAATTGTCAATATTCCTCCATACTGCTCGTCCAATGTAATCCAAGTGTCCTGAGTGGGTAGCGTCCAGAATTTACTCGAAACGACGCCATTTAGTATATTTTTAGAGTCTAAACAATACTACAGGCATGTCTAGCGAGCACGCCGATGCACGTTCACGAAACTACGGAAGCCACGGCAGATGAGATTGCACGTTCTCTTTTTCTGTCTTTCTTTCTTTTAAATCAATATCCAACCCCTCCTGTGTTTGTCCCGGTTTGTCTAGAGCTCTGTCGCTCTTAGCAGAATGTAAACAGTGAATTTCTTCTTCTACCCTTTCATTATCGGCAGAGTAGGCTCTGAACACCGAGGCTTCCGTAGTTTCGTGACCGCGCATGTGCGTGCTTCACGCAAGTAAACAAAACTCCTTTTTAGGCTCTAAAAATATAGTAAATGATGTCGTTTCGAGTAAATTCTGGACGCTACCCACTCAGGACACTTGGATTACATTGGACGAGCAGTATGGAGGAATATTGACAAGTTATTGTGGACTTTTATGGACCTTTCTGGCTGGGACCCTGGCGAACACCATTATATGAAAGTTGGGGGGAAACGAGAAGTCGTCCTGATCTCCGGCTGCATTTGACATATTAAAAAAGTGCTCCAGAGTCTTGCTCACCATGAGGGTAAGTGGAAGATAAAGTTAAATCATTCTGTGGGTGAACTATTCCTTTAAGGAACTATTAGGTTGAAAATTTTTGTCCCTCGTGTGGAAAACAAATCTCAGTCAATAAACACATGTGCCTGGCTGTATTGGGCTGTTCCTCTGTGGTGGTGTATTGATCAGGACCAGCTGGGCTCAGCAGGCTGATCACATATCAATAACTGTAATTCTGAGATGGGCTGCAGTGGTGTTACAGCTTTACAGCAGCTCTCGGCTGTCAGAGGCTACCGGTGACCACACAGATGTGTTTGCTGGAAACTCCATGTTTTTATTTGACATCATCCGAGTTGGACCTGTGATGTACTGGAAACCTGTCCAGGTGAAGTTACAGCAGTGTTACCTGTCTGGCAAACCGCAGCAGCCATGTTGCCCTGCAGAGGTCATGTGACTCTCACCTCCTCAGAGTTCTCCGAGGCTCCATCCTTCCCGCTGCTGCTGCTGCTGCTGCTGTTGTTCTTGGTGCTGCTTTTGGCAGATTTGGTCGTTTCCTGTTCAAACAGAAAAACAAAATGTTTAAAACTCTTGGCAACTCTTAAAATAAGTAAAAGATTTTTTTTTTGCTTGTAATAAGCAAAAAAATCTGCCCATGGGACAGGCAAAATTTTCTTCATAAGAATTCTTGAAATAAGAAGCATTGCCTTAAAACAAGATCTTATATCTTCCTGATAGGTTTCTCTTTAACTAATTTTGTCTTATTTTGAGTGTGATGAGATATTTCAACTAGAAATAAGAAAAACATGCTTGCCAAGATTTGAGTTTTTGCAGTGCAGTTTCCTGTTGTTGGTTCTAAAGCTAAAACAAGAAATGGATCTTGAAGAGAACCAGAACTCTCTGTGGATCCAGGTCTACGACTTCAGGAGGACTCTGAACGGCATCAACACCAGCAGAAAAGGGACAGAAGCTGCAGGCTGAACCTGCAGCAGCAGAGCTGGTGGTCGCACCTAACATAGAAATAAAAAGTGGAAGCAGCATTGGCCACTCGAGGGAGAGAAATGTGGCCGCCATCTTGGACCGGTCGCAGCTCAGCGAGCAGCTTCCGTGGATGAACGATACCAGAGCTGTACAGCCGTTTTCTTGTTGTGATCGGCGGAGCATCAAAAGCAGCCAGCTGGGAGTTACTTTTCACCAGTAAGCCTGAACATCAGTATTAGTTGTATTTAGTGGTTAAAATATTTACTGACCTGTAATAATCTGTCCAGCAGTGAAATCATGCTCAAATAGTCAGCCTCACGCACGTTTAGTGCTCGCTGTTAAAGTTATGTCATGTAAACATCTATGAAACTTTATAAATCACACATTAAATAACACAGGTGTAGATTACAGCTGATATTGTGATGTTGTGGTAGAAATAATCCCGGTGTGACTGGTACTACTCTTTTTGACCAGAGTGTTTAAACAGGAGACGTCACAGACAGAATAACTGCATCACTTTTTTTTTAAATATTTTTTTTTTTTCTTCCAATTTTTTATTTAGTTTTTTTGTTTAATATCTTTAAGTGTACGTGGTGGTGGTTTTTTTTATTTTTTTTTTTTATTTTTTATTTTTATTATCTTGTTGATAATAATAAGTATTGAGGAGCACTGTAAATACTGCCTGTTGTATATACTGAGATTTTATCAGATTTTTATCATTATATATTGGTATTATTATATGTTATTTCTTGTATAATGTTGATATAGGAAGGGTTGCAATTTTACTATTTGATTTTATTTTATTTTTGCACTTTATTATTTTAACTAGTACTTTTACTCTCTCTACGTCTGTAAATTAGAGCAAACCAGAAAAAGAATTTCCTACCAGAGATAATGAAGTAATTCTGATTCTGATATTGTAACAAATGTAATTAAACATTTTGAATATTAAATAACTTTTTTCTGTCATTAATGTGTTGGACAGGTAAGTAATTAGTAATCATCTTAAGTTTTATTTGTGGATGTTATAATAGTAGAAAAATGAGGATATATATTTATGTATATTTGTATTGTTACTGTTATTAAGTGTAGAAGTATTATCAGTATAGACATGATAGGAGTATTGGTGTTGTATTTAGTATTACATTATACTTATACTATACTTTATGATTGTTATATATGTGATACAATATTGTACTCAATGAAGTAGTATTATGATAATTGCTAGCAGTAGTGGTGGTAGAAATAGTAGTAAAATTGACTATTATTAGTCGTACTGTACAAGCTAAGTAATTAAATAGTATCGATTTGCTAATAAGGCGGAATAAAATAAGTTTGTACTCCTTCCCACCCCTTTTAAGATGTGTAAATTGAATATATGTTCTTAATTTGTATTCTATTTTTGTTTTTCTAATTTCTTTCATTGATTCCATTTATGTATGATTTTTGTTTTGTTTTACATGTCTGAAACACATGCTCAAACACCAGAAATATCTCTATTGTTATTGGTGATTTGTAAAATCTTTAATAAAGTCAAACAGACCAGTATGGTTTCTATGCAGAGGACATCATGTAGCCTGAAAACAGACACAATATACTGTATTACAGTTAAGCCCATCAGCACGCAAATTACAAAAACACGTCTTTTAGATGTAACTAGCATCCTATATCACAACAGTATGTCTAAGTTCTGCAACAGAGGAAAGTCGATTAATAATCCAGGTGAGTGAACGGAGCTGGCGACCAGTCCAAGATGGCGGCCCCACGGCTCGTCAGCTCCCATAGGCAGCAGCGGTCAATGCTGCTTCAAGTCTTTATTATTTCTATGGCACCTAAGGTTTACCTGCAGGACGTCAGTCTGAGCGCGCTCAGTGTGAGTCCAGGAGCTGTGTAGTTCCACAGAGGTCAAGTAAATTAATGATGAGCTCATCAGTGGGACCCAGACCACCATTTACACATGGGAATTATTTTCTAAATAATGACTGATACCCAGTGTCTCCTAAGGATTTAATTCCAACATGAACCCAGTTCACTGTGGGATAAAGATGTCTTTATATTCAAAAAAACATGACAATATTTTCCCTCCAATATCTAAATCAAAGATCAATCACTTCAGGTCATGAACACAAAAACCATTAAGCACTGAGACTGAAAACAGTTCAGACGAGTCGGTTTAACGAGACAATGAAAAATGAACCGACTGTTATCCGAGACAACCAGAAGTAAACATGATTACTAGACCTCAGAACCGGGCGAGCACACACAGATAAGTCCTTCTGCATTTAACACTGAACCAGTTCCAGATGTTCCTCCGAGCTCCGCAGATGCTCCAAACTTCCATCTTCCTGCATCTTTGTGTAAAACGTTTTTTTTCCAACTGATCTCGTTCCCAGATTTCCCCCGTTCCGTTATCAGAAACTGGGACTGAAAAGCTGACTACGCGTCAATTACCCGGCCGTTTTCCAGACTGTCGCTCTGCTCTGACAAAATCCTGATTTGATGACACAACTCAGGTTTAAGACGCCCGTGCAGCAAAAGCTGTGATTGCAGAATGTTCCTCAGGTTGTCCTGTTTCTGATGCCAATACTCAGTCACTGCTTCGTTCCTCAGAACCAGAACCAGGAAGCTGGTGCTGGTTCAGGAGCAGGAGATGCTTCTCCAGCCCATGCACCTTCAGCACTACAGAAGAGGAAGAACTTCAGCACAAATTTGAAACGGTACGAAGAAGATAGGAATATGTTTAACAGGTTAACCCTGAAAGGGACTAGAGGCAGGAATTTAAAAAAAAAACAAACATGTCCATTTTTTTTTATACTAATGGGTGATGAAGCGCTAAATACAAAAAATAATGTTTCCACCCATGTTTCTCTCCGTTGCCTTGAACAGGCTGTGTGTTGCAAAATGCGCTGCAATTTGGTGTCCGAATTTCCCGCGCTGCCCTGCGGTCTTGACATCAAATGACGCTACATCCACAGTTTTATTACAGGAAGAAGACGGTCGCGGTAAATTCAAACACTGTAAGCGATAGTTATGGATTCTTCTGCTGTCAGCAAACGATCCAGATCAACTGAAAGATACTAAAAAGTGGAACTACGAAGAAAAAGCATAGTAAACAACATTATAGCTTCAGTTTGTGCACGCTCCTGTGACGGCTTGGCTCGTGGCTGCAGTTACTTGAAGAGCCAGTCGCGAGTTTCATTTCTTAATCTTGCCTCAAGTCCCTTTAAAACTCCAAGCCGATTTTTGTGCCTTTTTTTGGTCCACCTGCTTCTGTCTTTATAAAATAAATAAAACAAACAAACAAACAAACAAAAAAGAAGACATAAACATACATGTAGAGGCTAACCCTTTTAATCCCAGTCAGCATGCAGACATCATGTTCCAGTTCAGTCTCAGCTGTCAGATTATGAGGTCCATGAAGTACTCCATTTCAGACTTATTTATCAGACGGGGAAATTTCAAGCTAAGTGGGAAAGCTTCCTTTCTGTTATAGGTGACTCCTGATACCTATGTTAATCTAGAATAAATCAATTATTGATACATGTAAACTAATTTCTCTGAAACATCCACCAGGTTATTCCATGTGTGTATTTTTCTGCCTTTCGTGTACTTAGTTCTTGTTTAACCCCAGTCAGTTTCTGTTTATTCAGTTTTCCATTTTCTTACAAGTGCATCATTACTAAGACGTCTCTGTTATTATTGTACTGCTGGACTATGTAAAGAAAAGAATAAAACTCTAGTCATGAAAAAACAACAGGAACTATTTACATATTTCCACTTTTTCCTCATTTCCAGTTATTTCTGCTACTATTTACTAGAGGTCGACCGATTAATCGGTTCGGCCGATTAATCGGCTATCAGCTTTTTCCTGCTCCAAGCTATCGTTATTATATCGGCCTTTAAAAATCCACTATCGGTCGACCTCTACTATTTACCTTCTATCCTCACAAAACAAACTCCAACTCAGCTGCATCAGAAAGGTATTCTTTCTTTATTTCAGCCATAGAAGACCATTATTTTTCTTCTTTTCAGATACATAGAACTTTCTGCTCACTTGTTGATCTTTGCTTGCTCCTGATTGGACATTACTGTCAATTTAAGCTCTCTGATTGGTGGAAAGGTGGACAGGAAGAGTCTTCATCATAATTTCCAGGTCTAAATAGAGGTCTCTTAGCAACATACTGTAGTAGTGATAGTGATCTTATGATGAAAATGGGATAAATAATGGTGTTATCATGGATCATTGAGGATTAGGGATGCACAACTTAATCGGCCCCCTATCAGTATCGGCCTATATCAGCCTTAAAACTGAGTATCGGACATCGGCCACCCCACCGATATTTAACCAATATTTAACTGATCAGGCCGCTGTTTCTGAAGTCTAAAAAAACTAAAAACTTCTTCAAAAACTTATTTTTTTACAGACTTTAAAACTTCTAAAAACAGCTTCTTTTAAGATGTTCTGTGTGAACAGTTTCTACATGCTCATTGGTGTAAATAACCAAATATCCCTGTTTTTGGGTAATGTCTTCCTTTCTATTCTCAGGGAGAAGAAAATCCAGGTTGTTGTAGGGTATAATGCACATATCCTGTTAGTTTTGTTTGAACAACTGTCATTAAGTTTGACTTGTTATTAGGGGTGGGAAAAACATCAATACACTGAAATATTGCGATATTTTCATATGCCGATATCATATAGGCATTTAAAAACACGATATCGATCTATTTTACTAACAAAATCTCGTGAGATTTTATAACAGAATGATGAAATTTCACGAGAATTCCCAAAATCTCACGATTTCGTCACAAAATGATAAAATCTCGCAAGATTTCTTTTAAATATCAATACAATACTGACATATGAAAAATACTGCAATATTTCAGTGTATCGATATTTTTCCCACCCCTACTTTTTATACATAACACAAGTTGAGGTATTATTCTAATTTTGCACATGGAATGAATATTACATAATTTATTTTTCTGCTTTAATATCAGTATCGATATCGGTTATTGACCACATGAGTTTTAAAATATCGGCATATTGGATATCGGCCTAAATCCCAAAATGCATCCCTACTGAGGATTTACCAGATAGTCTCTGAATAAGCAACATTTAGTGTCTGGATTATAAACCTGGACGGGATATAAATGCCTGTAAAATTCCATAGATCATCTAAAAGATAAGTGATCCATCACAATTTATCCTACAGAGTTACACATTACCGTTCCTCAGACACGAGATGATAACAGACAGCGGAGATCTGGTGAAGATCTACTGGAAGGAGGCTCACAGCTGCTCCTGTTTTACTGGCTCAACTTTTCATTTCTTTCTTTGTACTTTTAGATGTTTTTAAAATGATTTCAACAGTGATATATTTCTTGCCTTTCCTTTACATTTTTCCAGTTCAGGTTTTGTTTATTTGCATATTTCATAACCCAGAGGAGCAGGTGATTCAGTGGAAACTGAAGTTCTGGTTCTGATAAAATTTTAATGAACTCAGTCTGTTCATATAGAAATCTTATATTTCACATAATATGTGCTAGAATTAAAACAAGCTGCAAAAAAACTCAGGCCTGATGCTTTTGACAAGCAGTTACGGAGGAGTTTATCTTTTAAATAGAGAGAAAATGTTGACCAAACACAGCTTTCGAAGCAGAACATCTGGTTCACGTTCCAGATGGTGTTCAGACTCCACCTGCCCTTCGCCATCAGTGTTTAAATGATGCAAAGCCAGTGAAAACAGCATCCCAGAATCAGTCCGATCCTTGTTATTCCCAGGAAGGATTATTACAGAGTGAAATATTCAGAAGTATCAGCCATGACACAAAGAGGGAACCTCACTGCCCTCTGAAGTATCAGAAACAACAGCAGTGGTGAGTTTTGGCCCAGAATTCCTTGCTGCAAGAGTCAAAGGGAACTTTTTTTAAAGGAATATTGTTCAATGAACTTCATTTTCACAGCCGAGCATCAGTGCGATCGTCTTTTCCCCAAGTTCTGATAAAAACTCCAGCTTTCATGATCCTTCCCAAAGAGGTCAGGGAGAGAGGGATCTTAAAACAGACCATGTCCCGCACCAGGTGACCATTCATTTCGTCATAATTCATCATTAATTAGAGAGGTCACAACTTGAGATTTCCTTGGTATGATCATTCCCAGAGACATACGTTATTATGCATTAATTAATTCCCCCAACACTATAAATGTATAAAATCACATCAACACTTCTTATAGACATTAAAGTTGGATTTGTTTCTATCTTTAATGCTCCAGAAAGAAAAGCAGCAGCTGATGAGGATCCAGAATAATGAACATATCAAAATAATGTGGAAAGTGAAGTAAGCATGAATCTCCTCTGCTGTGTGCAGAATAAATAAATCCTACATACTAGCACTGGATTTCTGTCAGAGAGAACAGGTGAAAAGGCTACAGGGCCGCTACCTGGACTTCAGAGGCTTCTTTATGGAAACTACATTATGGGAATGGTTTAAACATTTCTTTTCAAGCTGAATAGAGAAAAAACACTGAGCTAGCTTTGACTTCCAGCTGTCTTTTAGCAGAATAGCTGCTGTTTGACACATAAATAATACAGGAAAAGTGGAAATAAAGGAAGAAACATGTCCATAAATCTGACATTAAATATAATTTCCTTTTTTTTTTTTTTTTTTTTAGCATAGTTTTTGTTGCTTCATTGATCAGCACTTTGCACAATCCTCTATGGAAAGGAATGATATTGAGGTATCTTTGCGATTCACTGTGGCGTTTAATACCCTGATTAATTATAAAATTGAGTAATCATGACATCCCTGCAGGTGAGTCACAAGAAGTCTGACGCTCGTCATTTCTTCTGTGGTGTTTTAATGACACCAACTCTGCCACTGTCCAACCTCCGACAGAAACAGGACTGTAACTCAGGGGTGTCCCCGAAGGACGCTGGATGTTTCTTGCTGCAGCACCTGAATCACATTAACGGGCCAATATGTTTGGGCAGAACGTGACACCAAGATGTTGAGAGGTGACATTTAATTTGAATAAGGTGTAATGGAGCAGGAAACATCTAAAACCTGCAGGACTGCAGTCCTCGAGGACCAGCGCTGGACACCCTGCTGGAACACCATGGCTGGGCGATATAAGAAACATATCAGTATATTTTCAAATGACATATGGAATTGGACTATATCGCATATATTCATACTGGATAAGAAAGACAGATCTACTGAGTTAACAAAATGGAAAGGATTATCTCAAAATGATGATTAAAAACAATTTTCTTAAACTGAGCACGTTATTTTGTTCTCTCTTTATATATGCTGCCCTTACTATGGTTTGTCATAATTAAATCTTTTGTAATGTTCATTATTTGCATCTGCAAATTTGTTATTCAGTATTTATTTTTCCATTTTATTGCTCTTTGAACAGCTGAGCAATACTTCATCCGACTGGTTTAAATAAAACAACTTGTGACATGTTATGTTTGGTTTTGACTGTGACTTAACATTTGCTCTCAATTTAAGATAAAATATTGAGATATATATCGATATATTTGGCCTAAATATATTGGATGTGACTTGTGGTCCATATCACCCAGCCCTATGTGACGTTTAATTATCTTCATAGTATCATAGCTGAAGATGTTCTGGGGTGTTTTCATGATTTCACACAGAGATCTGATGCTCTTACAGGGGATAAATGCAATCGGCTGATCAGATGGATGGACGGATGCTCAGCAATATGCTCTTGGCTGTGTGGATAACTGACCCCAAGTGTGGATAATGATGGTGAATTGGTCCCACAGGGTGATCACGAGTGGAAACAACTCCTCTACAAACTGATGTGTTGATCACAGCAAACTCAATCACGTTACAAGAAGTTTGTCTGTAACAACTCATCAAGATGACCAGCAGCAGATTCTTCCCTCAGGAAACTCACCCACCGCTTACATTTTAGTTTATTGCGTTACTGTTGAGCGAATAATCAGTAACACAGCGTCCATTTAGCCGAACATGTGAACCCCCACCAGAGCTCCCAGCTCAGCCGTTAACCGGCCCCCTCCACCGCCGTGAGCCTCATCCACGGAGCCGACTTACCGCTCGCATTCACATCTGTCATGCGTCGCGAGCACAGATGACTCACATCTCGGGGACAGCTTAATAAGTGAACCCCGCTGTTTTCGTGGGGATGAATAATTCAGGGTTAACAAGCAGCGGCTCCTCCCGGAGCTCCTGCAGCGGCTAACCGCTCACAGATGGTGGGGAAGCTCCTGCTGCCAGCAGCGCAGGTAACCGTTACAACACCCGCATCCTACCGATGAAGCGCGAGTCCAGGTAAACGAATCAGCTGCGGCTGAGAACACACTGATTTGACTGCTGCTAGCAACTCTGTGGCTAGCATTAGCATAGCCGTCCCATGCTAGCGGGGCCTTAGCAGGTTAGCTTCCCGCCGCTCGATAAAATCTCGCGTCTCAAGTCTCAGCCGCCGAATTAAGTTCTGCTTCACGGGGCCTCCGTTATGTTCCAGCTTGAAATGCATCAAAAACTGAACCCGCAGCCGCCAGCTTACCTTCTCCTTCTTGGATTTATTCGGCATCTTGACCGCTTCGCAGGGTTTTTCCAAGGAGGTTCCGTGATGTTCCTCCACGGGACTCAGACGCTGTCACTCGGTCTGTTTCAGCTCTTTGCGCCCGCTACCCACACGGTGATTCCAATTGGCTGTGGGTCAACATATCTACCTAGCGACACGTGGTAGGATTTTTCTGATTGGCTTAGAGTACATTTTAACAGCTAGGGTGAGGCTGCAGGGAGGTGAGGCAGGTCTGGAGTCTTCCCCAGCAACAAAACACCTCCAACCTGATGATGAGGAGTCGTGTAGGTCCGGGTCGCACCGCAGGAACATCCAGAGGCGTCATTCCAGGAAAACACACAAAAACACCAGTCACGTGTCACAGAATAAGTTAATTAAGAGGTTTTAAAATGAAAAAAAAATTAAACTGAAAACACAGACTCACAATATGAGAGTGCTCTCTGCGCATGTTGATGTTTAATTTAGCTTATTTTGCGTTTATTTCTTTTTTTAAACAAAGAAATGGAAAAGACTGCTAAATCAGTGCAATTTCACCTGGTTTACACTCACAGAGTGCATCCAAATTATGAATGAACATAAGTTTAGAGTAAATCCAGATGTTCAAAACTGCCACAACCACATTTAGAAACAAAAACATGGACTGAAACAACCCACTGCATCTCCAGAACTGTGCAGTGCAACAACCTCCTCTGATCATGACAACAGAACCATCTTTGGCTTAAACTGTACCAGCTTGATCCAGGTGAGCTTGCTGAGCCTCACCTGTCTTATCTTATCTGTGCAGCAAATAAGGGCCACATTCCTGCAGCAAATGTAGTTTATTTTATGCTCCTCATCAGCATTTTTAAAAAATGAATTTATATTGCATTACAACAATGCATTATAATTGGGAAATCTACTGCACTTTGTTTGATGGTGAATGTGAGTCGATTGTTGTTCATCACATTGTGGCTGCAGTTGGGGTGAAAGCCCAAGATGAATAACCCCAGCTGGGACGATGAAGTTAATCGTGATCATGATAGTGTTTTTCTTTATCCTATATTCTCAAAACAGCACTCCTTCATGTACTTGAAAAATTAACTTTAACTTTTGAATTTTAAATCACACACTTTCTACAAAGCTTACTACAAAAGTTTTCATTTTACTTGTCTGTGCCTTATTACAGTCATACTCAAAACTATTCATACCCTCTAATTAAAGAAAAGGCTAAATTCACAACAGGAATTCAAATAACAAGAAACTAATAAATGCAAATTTACAAAATTATAATTTAGTGAAAGACCGTATCGCTTTTGAATTGTGGTTGGAAATAATAATTATTTTAATAATAATAATAATAAAACTGCCCCAGACACAGTAGAACACCTTTCCCATGAACTGTGGACCAAAATACCTGTCGACAGGTGTACAAGTCTTTTTGAACACTACAGAAAACACCTTATTTCAGTGATTGCCTCACAATGTTGCTCAACATTTTAGCCTCCGAGCCCCATCATGCTTGTTTACTTGTTTTATTTTTTGTGTTTGTTTTTAATATTTCTTTCAAACCAAAATTCAAAATCAATGTCATGATTTTCATAGAATTTTAATTTATTATTACTTTTGTCAATTTCAACTTATTTCACTGACAGCTGATTTTTTTTCCTTCTTAAATTGGAGGGTATGACTAATTTTGAGGACAGCTGTATTGCTGAAGTTTGACCTGCAAAGGGACAACTGACGTAAATTAGAAGTATTGCTAACTCTTCACACAACTGATTTATTTTTTAACATATGAGTAATACTGTTTGTCCCTTCCTAACCCTCATAGCTCCCGAGAAAAAGTTACGTTCAGCTTCTTAAGGGCACAGACTGGCCAACGTCAGTTAATGGCCTGTAAATATTATCTAAAAATGAAAAGTTGCCATTTTCTTTCATGGCTGTCAACACAGACTTCTAGCCTAACCATCAATAGCAAAAGTCAATGAGTTTTAAAATTTTAATCCTTTAAATTCCACTTTGCATACTCAGTGCTCCAACTTCCAAAAATTGAAAATGGGGTTAAAATAAATGTGATTAATGCAAAGAAATATTTTTTGTGCAGGATTTTCAGAGCCCTGGAGTATTTTTAAAAAGGTATAAAAATTGTTTTTTGATGCATTTTTACTTTTTGTGTTACAGTGTTTGTTTGTTTTTCTCTTGTTTTTTTTTTTTTAAGTTTTGTTAACCTCCTTAAGGGCACGGACTGGCCAATGGCCTGTAAATATTATCTAAAAATTAAAAGTTGCATTTTTTTCATGGCTATCATCACTGACTTCTGGCCTAACCATCAATAGCAAAAAATCAAAGAGTTTCAAAATTTTAACCCTTTAAGTTCCAGCCTCCCCTAAAAAAAAAAAAAATATGTTTTTTAAATAAATAAATAATAATTTTTAAAAATAAAAATAATTCGTTTCTTTAATTCAACCCTTAAAAACTTTTTAAAATATTTATATAAATATTTTATTTTTTATTCTTTTCTTCTAAGAATTTTTTTTTTTTTAACTAAGGTTAAAACCCATTAATTCATACAAAATCCCCCTTCCTTTTTTTAAAAAAATATAAAATCCCCCCCCCCCTTATCTTGTATTTAAAGTTGACTCCAGACAGATTCTAGACATACTGTAGACCGAGGGTATAACACTCATTTTAATTCAGGTTCCACATTTAGAACAATTTGGTCTCTGAAATAGCAGCATAATAGTCAATAAATAATTAAAAACGCCACATTTTTCCTTTAATTTTTGTACAAAGAAGTATATGATCATGCTGTTTGTATTTCATGAACTATCCTTTCAGAAAACATTATAAACCTGATATTTCTTGAGGAAAAATAAGTCTCATTTCAACAATATTTTGCCTAAGTTACACATTTATGTATTAATTGTAACTTCAGCTCTCCAAAATCACTTAACATCTACTCCCAGTTACCTGTGAGTGAAAAATCCAGCATTCCACATCATGAAAAGAGAAACTTTATTAGATCCAGAAAATTTTAGCTTTGGAGCCCCACCATGCTTGTTTTGTGTGTGTGTGCGTTTTTTTTCTTTCAAACCACAATTCAAAATCAATATCATGATTTTCATAGAATTTTTATTTATTATTACTTTTGTCAATTTCAACTTATTTCACTGACCGCTGATTTTTTTTTCCTTCTGTAATTGGAGGGTATGAATAATTTTAAGGACTGTAACTGTTGCAAAATCAGTGTCTCTATCTGTATCTTTAAATCATGTTTGTGATCTTTGATTAGCTGATGGTCAAGTCATGGAGCCAAAAGCAAAGAGTCCAGGTCACAGATCAGAAAGACTCCTGCAAAATTACAATGTCAGGTTTTTGAGGAGGGCAGCCCCCTCAGCGCACCATGTCCATGCTGTAAATTGACCCCAGAAATCATCCATTATTTCTCACATTGGGCTAATGTTTGGGTCAAAAGTTAAATACCTTTAATGAAACTTTATTCATCTCTGGGGACAATGTAAAGACACAGAGCAGCAGCACAACAGGAAGGCATTGATTTATCAAATCAAACTTTATTTAAAATCACTTTTCATACAGCAGTAGCTTTGAATAATATTTATGTTTTCATATTAAAAAGAATATCAAATATAACAGTATCTGAATTTTCTTGAGCAGAGACAGAATAAAACTCACCACCAGGACAGAAAGATACTGCAGGAAAGAGACAATTACATCATACAAACATGGAGAGTAGAGCGAGTGGAAAGGAGCTCAGAGCATCATGGGAAGTTTCCCCAGTAGTCCACAGCAGCTGAAGTACTTCAGCCCCCATGTTTTTACTGGCATTTCTTATGTGACGCAACAGGTGACATACTGGAATCAGGATGCTGTAGGATGCAGGACCGGATATCAGAACCTCCCCTCCTCCTTGATCGAGCTGCAGCCCTGATGTGGTGCAGAATTCATTCAATAAAAAGACAAACACCTCCAAAGCTTGGTCTCATGCTTAATTACATTCAGAGCTAATAAAGCATTAGAAATTATCATCTTAAAAAATTAAATGAATAAAAATGCTAAGATAAGGAGAATAAGATATAATCAGGGTTCTTGCAGGTTTCAGCAAATTGAATTTGACCTTTTAAAGACTTTTTACGACCTTTACAAATTAAATTTAAGACCAACATGATGCATTAGCAGAAACATTCACAAGATCCTAGAAATTCAAAACCTATTAATTTTTATTAATTTAGTAATTAAATTTTCCTTGCATTAAAAAAAAGACTACATTCTAAGAAAAGATCGGTTGAATACAACAAACCCAATTGGTAGTTATGTGTCCGACCAATCTTTTGGTTGTTTTAACCACAAGACTGGTTAGATTAACCAATATTTTGGTCAAGGTGACCAGAAATGACCCAAGAAATAATCCAAGTCATATTTTGGTCAAAGTGACCAAAATATAACCAAATTTGACCAAAATATTGGTCGGACACATAACTACCAATCAGATTGGTCAAATTCAACCAATCTGTTTTTAGGGTGTAAAACAATTCAGTACTCAAACTGATATCAAAACTGTACCTTCTTAACCAAAGTGACCTTCCAAATGCAGCACTAATATCTGTCTATTTCCAGCCATGACACAAAGGCTGTCAGAAATTAGATTTTCATTAGAAAAACTGAGAAAACTTTAAAACCATTAAAACAAGTAACTGTCACAGGATTTGTAGTTTAATCAAGTATCAACACTTGTACAGTAATTATCTGAGCCTCCTAGATAGACGGACAGTCAACTTCTGATTGCTGTGTTTTATAAAGCGTATTCTACATGGCCAATGCTTCTTCAGAATGGATAAAAGTAAAAAATTAAAACGAATCTAAATCAAACTTAAGACCTTGGATGAAAATCTGGTTGTTTTTAAGACATTTTAAGGCCTTAAATTAAAAGTTTAAAATTTTAGACTTATTAAGACCCTGCATAATGGTTCAAAGCAAATACTTATTAAGCAGAATGATCAGTTTGTGGGATGAAAAGAACCATTTTCTGTTTGTAGGTTAAGAAACGTGAAGCAGGAACATTCTGCATCATCATTTATAGAGAAGCTGGTTTTCTAACTTGTGATTTAGAGGTTGTGGGGAAGTTTCTCTGCTTACTTTACGTACATCAGACACAATTTAACATTTGACTCAACCTAAATGTGCATTAATGATTCAGGGGTGTCTGGAGTCGGTCCTCATGGACCGCAGTCCTGCAGATTTTCAATGTTTCCTGCTTTATCACACCTGACTCAGATCACATGGATCTAGTGGAGTTCTGCACAATGACCCATTAACTTGAGTCAGGTGTGGGGCAGGGACCCATGGAAAACCTGCAGGAATGTGCCCTCTGCACTGGGGCCAGACGCCCCTATAACCAGCTGGGTATCAGCATATAAAAAACCCTGAAGGTGGTTGAAGCAAACAAATCTTAAAAGCTTCAGATGCGAAGCTGAAACTTACCGTCGCTGCAGAGATCTGGAAAAACGTTTCTCCAAGGTTCAACTCCGGCCTCATTACAGGATCGCACCATGAAAAACCAAAGCTGAAACAGGTCCACTACAGCGTACCGGTTGCAGTTCTGATTTCAAACCTGGAGCATTTTATCTGTTGAAATGAATCATCTGGAAGATCAAACCTCACCTCAAACATGATCCATTAAATTATGACATCAACCGCTTTGGAAAGACTCAATGCAATCTGTTGGTTTCATCTTATTCTTTATAAATTAGTTTGCGCAGTTATAAACAGGACAAATGTGGTTTGATGTAACTGGATCACGATGAACTGACTAGAATTGATCGAGTCCATGAGCACTGAGATGAACTGCTGTGAACTGGTGCTGTATGAACTAACAGTGGAGGCGAGAAAAGCTGAATCTTCCACTGAGATTTAATCTGATATGTAAATTATCCAGCAAATTATGGATTTTATTTCTACATGTGAATGTCATTTGATTTTACTGAATCATGAAGCTAAATGTTCCTGAACTACATCTTTTCATTTATACAGGGCCATCTCAGAAAATTGAAATATTGTGATAAAGTTCTTTATTTTCTGTAATGCAAGTAAAAAAACATGAAATTGTTTTAATATTGCTGCTTACGGCATACAGCTTAAGAAAACTCAAATATCCTATGTCAAAATATTAGAATATCATGATTCATCCTATTTTCTACAGTGCACTTCAGTTTAATGTTGGACTTTTGGACCGGAGAAAAACTTAACTCTTCCATGAGGTCTACATGGTGCTAGTGCTGGACGATTATGGAAAAAATAATAACCACAATTATTTTGATTAATATAGAAATCACGATTAATATACACGTTTATTCGTTGATTTTTTTTTTTTAAGTATTTATTGAACCACCAAAACTCAACCTCAAATATAACCAAAAGAACCCCCAAAACAATCGGAAACAAATTTGGAAAAAGTAAAGGAGTAAAGTAATAAGAATATATTAAAATAATAATAGCAATATAAAATTAATAGCCAGTCTACATGCATTCCTGTTCTATTTTCTCTGCAGTTTGCTTGCTAAAACTCCACCAGTCTGTTCGCTTCAGGATTCTTCTGGCTCAGTGATGAATGAAAAATAGCGTAGCATTTTGCATACACACGGCGTTACACACAGTTTTTCTTCGATTAGTGTTTTTACGATCGTGAGAAGGCAAAATTGAAATCACGATAAAATAGAAACTGCCCAGCCCTACATGGTGCAGCATGGACTGACGCATCCGTATATATTGATGATAAGTGGGCATTACTTTTCATAACACCTACAGCCTTATTACCATCTGTATTTATTCTTATTTTGTGAACTTAATTTTTAATTTTTATTTAGTTTATTCTACTTCATTTCTTTTCCCCTTGCAGCTTGAAGGGTGGAACGGCCGTTTACGCGACGGAGGACAAAACAAACCATCACGATTTTCTCTCCAAACCGAACATCAGCTTTATATAAAAGCCGGTCTGCTCCTCAGCTGAACCTCCTCCAGGAGGTGCAGATGGTCAGCCACAAGCCCAACCCACGATGATGGGCAGAGGAGGTGAAACCCTGCAGGGAGGGACGGTGTGAGAACAGTAGGAAACTTTGTGGAGTCTCCATCACCTCTGAAAATATTTGAAACGCTGAAAACAACCGAGGAGGAGGAGGAGAGATGAGGAGAAAAAGGAAAAGAGGAGGAGCAAAGATGAGTGAAGGAAAAATGAGAGGAGTAGAAAAGAGGAGAGGATGAGCAAAATACAAGAGAAAATATAAGAGGATGAGAAGAGCAAAGAGGGGACTGAAAGTTGAGGAGAGGAGGAGAGACCTTGTAAGGAGTCTCACGCATCTTCTGGTGGAGGAGCAGCTCCTCCTGAAGACAACTTTGCAGAACCAGAACTCCTTCTAAATTAAGGTTCTGGATCTGGTTCTGAGTCCAGCTGATCATCTAACAGCAGTTCTGTTTCATCTGTTCCACCTGAGATCACCTCCCGATGATGTCACTATGAGGTCACAGGTTCTCAGGAGACGCAGAACCACGTTTTCTGGCTGAACTGCAGGTTTTTGTTCCCTCACAGCGGACTGACAGGCAGATTTAATCTACACTTGATTTAATGCCTGAATTTATAAATTTCATCAGAAAAGTTTCCGTTTCAGCTGAAACGTCTGAACGTTCAGTTCGGTCCGAACCTCTTCTGCGCCGTCCTTCGTACGTTTGTTTTGTGATCAATAAAGTTTTAAAATCAGCACAAAGTCATCGGCTGGATTTTCTACAACTTTTATTAAAACTACTGGAAGTGAAGAACATAACAGGAGGAGGGGATCACCTGGCGGGTGAACGGGTTCTTCCAGAACATCTACAAACACCGAGCAGAATGTTACCTTCAGGAGGACCAACTGAACCTTTTCGTTTGAAAAAAGCCCGGGCAAACACATCCCCCGGACCTTTAAAGGAGCAGGAAATATATCGGTTCCAGTGAAGAGTCGGATCGCCCGTTCCGCGAGCCGAACCCGAAACGTTCTGACCCGATGAGACTAAACTAGAACAAAGTAAAAACAGATTCTGGATCAGCTGGACAGGTTTTATCTGAACATCAAAATCAAACAGTTCTGGTTCAAAGGTTCTGATGCCTTGAGTCTTTTTCTCCTCCAGAACTTTCTGTGACCAGAACCGATCCGGCCCAGTTCTTACTCAAAGTTAAAATCGTATTCGAAGTCCAGAGAGATTATGTCTGATGGGAGGCCCAGGTTCTCCGGGGTGATCTCCATCAACGCAGGATCCTCCTCGCTGGTTGTTCCAGCCTCCTGCAGCGGCCCAGAGTCCAGTTCTGATGGCTCCAGACCTTTCTGGTCCTCTGACGCCGACTCGTGTTCTGGTTCAGAATGGTCCTGCTGCTGCTGCTGCCGGGTCTGGTATCTGGTCTGAGACCGGGTTTGCCGGACCGATGCAGGAGGCGTCTTTCTGGCTGGTGTGGTCTTGCCTCTCGTTTTGGGACCTGGTCTGGCTTTAGGCTGCGGTTCTGGAACTGTCTCGGTTTGGGACTTAGCATCTTGGTCTACTTGTGGTTCAGAGTGTAGTTCTTTTTGGATCTCAAGGTCCATTTTGGGCTCCGGTTCCGGTGTTGGCTCTAGTACAGTAGACTTAGTTTGAGGACTGATTTGGGATTTGAGTTTAAGAGGAGAGGGCGGGTTCTGAACCTCGGACAAAGCTGGTGTTGGACCTTTAGGATCCGAAGTGGACTGAAGGGACCAAACAGATGTGATCTGAATGTCCGGGTCAGTCTGGGCTGGAGGCGAAATCTTCGGTTCCGGTTGTGGAGCTGACTGGACCTTAGTTGGAGGTTGAGGTTTGTCCTGCTTTGAAGCGGGTTCTGGAGCTGGAGGTGGATTCTTAGTGGTGCCACTGTTGCCGGTTTTGGTGTCAGGTTCTGTTCTGGAGAAGGAATGGCCGGATGGCGTGCCGCTGCTGTAGAAGATTCCGAACAGCTGCTGCGCCTTGGCGGCGGCCAGGTGACCCCCCAGCTTCTCTGACCTGGGCGTGCTGTCGCCCATGTTTACTCGCGGTGGAGGCTTGATGAAGACCGTCTGGGTCTGCTCCTCCTCCGGAACGCCGGGAGCCGCCACGTCCGACTCGATTACGACCACCGCTGGCTGTGGAGCCTTGGATGGGGGGGCCGGTTTGGTGGCAGGTTTGGATCCAGACGGTTCTGGTTTTGACTCAACGGTAGAGGGTTTAGAAACGGGTGGAGCACAGTTCACCTTGAAGTGAGCCGGTTCTGGGGCTTTAGATGGACCCACTTTTGGCTCAACTGGGCCTGGTTTAGGACCTACTGGATCAGGTTTAGCTTCAAATGGAGAAGGTTTTGGCCCAGTTGGACAAGGCTTTGGACCTGGTGGAGCCATTTTCGGCTGAACTGGGCCAGGTTTCACACCAGGTGGACCAGGTTTAGCTTCAAATGGAGCAGGTTTTGGCCCGGTTGGACCAGGTTTAGCTTCAAATGGAGCAGGTTTTGGCCCAATTAGATCAAGTTTAGCTTCAAATGAAGCAGGTTTTGGCCCAAATGGACCAGATTTAGCTTCAAACGGAGCAGGTTTTGGCCCGGTTGGACCAGGTTTAGGACCTGGTGGACCAATTTTAGCTTCAGTTGGAGCAGGGTTTGGCCCAGTTGGACTGGGGCTAGAACCTAGAGCAGAACTACTTTCAGTTGGTGCTGGTTTGGACATGGATGGTGGAAGTTTGGGTCCAAATGGTTCTGATTTGGACACCATCGGAACGGACTCTACGTCAAACGGCCCGGTGATCCCGAACGGGCCGTGTTTCGGGAACGGCTTTAAGGGGGAACCGGGAACGGGTCCTAGTAAGCCGGGTGCTGGGGGGCGAAAGTTGATGAAGGTGTTCAGAGGAGCTGGTTTTCCCGCCGCGGCGGTTTTCCTCATGTGCGCGGCAGGCGGGGGCAGATTGGGCCGAATCCGTCCTCGGTTGGCGACCCAGGGAGAAGGGGTGCCGTGGTCGCTTTCCAGCTTCTGAGCGATCGCCTTGGCAACCGCCACAGACTTGGCGAACGAGTCCTCCAAATGGCCTGACCCGGGCACTTCGTCTTCCTTCATGAACTCGGCGGCGACTTTCTGCGCCTCCTTCGCCAGAAGGTTCTCCTTCTTCTTCCAAGTGAACTTCCCGAAGGAGGTAGCAGCAGCAGCTGGTCTCCCCGCCTCCAGGCTCTGCTTGCGGAGCTTCGCTCTCATTGCCGGACTGGGCCCGCAGAAGATTTTGGGCAGCTCGTAGGGTTTGGACGGTGGTTCGGACTTGCTCGGGTCCGGTTTGGCCATCGGTCTGTCCGGTTCGGGCTTTTTAAATCCCTCCCTCCCTGCCTTGCCTTCGTCCCGCTCCCTGTCGTATTTGGACCTGCCGTCTGAATACTTATCGTACTTGTATCTGTCCTCGTCGTTCCTCGGGCCGTGCTTGGGCCGGTCGTCGTATCGATCTTCATCATCCCTGCGGTATCGGTGCCGATACTCTTCGTCTTTGCTGTTTCTGTAGCGGCCGCCGCGGTCCTCCTCCTCCCTGCTGGGACGAGACTTCTCCTCCTTCTTGCTGTATTTGTGCTTTTCCTCCTCAACTTTCTTGCTGAAAGGAATCTTCTCCTCTTCCAGGCTCTTTTTAAAGTCGCCCTCTTTCCTGCCTGGTTTCGGTTCCTCCTCTTCCTCCTTCTTAACTTTGAATTTCTCCTTCTGTGCAGTTTCCTCTTCCTCCTTCTTCTTGTCCTTTTTTTCCTTTTTGTGTTTGTTTTTTTCATCCTTTTCTTTCGGGCCTTTTTCCTCGTCTTCGTGTTTGCGCTTCTTCCCGCTCGTCTCTAGGGCCAGGCCCGCCTGGCGGTCCAGATTCCTCCTCTGCTCGTACAGCGGGTTCTCGTACATCTGTTGCTGATGGAGTTAAAACAGAAACAAGGAAGATGAATCAGCATCCCTAACAATGTAACCATGAACATAAAAAGACTGAATGTGAGTCTTCATCATCTTCGCTATATTTTCAGTGACGGTTGGAGTCTAGAGCTTTCAAGGCGATCCAGAGGTGACAGATCTTCGGCTTTGGTACCTTGTACTTCTCGTTGTGAAGGTGCGTGACAACGTGCTCTTCGGCACAGATGGCGTCTCCATAAAACTCTTTACACAGCAAGCAGAAGAATCCTCTGACGGGAACCAGGAACTCCGAACCTGCAGCCAAACACACGTGCGCCACATTGTCAGCCTTGGTCGTGACCGTATAACCTGTCAATCATGTTTACCTGCGGTCCATCTCCGTGTTCAGAACCTGTCAGGACAGGAGAAGGTTAGAGAGAAAGGATGGAGGTTATTTCAGAGCAGCAACCGACGGAAGAGTGCTGCAGCGGCTCAGCGGCATCGTGGCTGGCCACCGCATCCGTACTGAGCAGCTACAGCACTGATCCGCTTCACTACTGACAGCAGCTGCAGAGGAGGAGACATGAGACATGAAAGGACATCAGAGGTGTGGACAGATGTCTCTTCTGAAGCTCCATCTGTTTTCATTAAGAGACAGAACCTGCAGACAGATCCACTCTGAGCTCCACCTGGAAGCAGAAGATGCTAACAACATTCAGTGGCTCAGACACCACATCACACAAAGGAATGATGATGTCATAGGAAGGCATGGCGGCGGCGTGTCAGTACCTTTGGCGGGTTTTGTCAGCTTCTCCTCTGACGGGATGTTCTTGGAGACTTTGGTTGGGGAGGAAGCCCAGGGTCGGTCGTACGGGTCCAACGTCTGCAAGGAAAAGGGGACAAACTGTAACAGGAGGAAGATGCCGCCGGGTATCCGGGCGGAAATATTCAAGTGAAAATAATTCCAGAAAAGTCTGAACTCTGATGAACTCACCTTTCTGTGCGATTTGCTGTGCAAGTGCGTGAAAAAATCAAACATTGAACCAGAGGTGACGTTACAGTTTTTACACCAATGGTTTCCAGCGTCATAGTATTCAAATGGCGGAGGGGGCGGAGCCGCGGCCGGCGCCGGGGTGGTGACGGGCTGCTTCTCCGGGGACACCCTGGATGGAGCCGCTGAGACGGGCTAAAACACAAAGATGGAGGACAGTGAAGAGCAAGCGGAGGCGGGTGCAGTCAGCTCCTCGGTTCCTTCCCAAAACAGCTGCACAAAATGAGAAATGTCAAAGTGTCTCACCTGGACTGAGCTCCAGAACCGAGTCCGGCCGCCGCCGTCCGCTCCCACACAAACGTCTTAGTCAACACAAAAACTCAGAATCCGCGCAATCCGACACTCCTCTGAGCTGCAGCGCCCCCTGCTGGAACCTACTTCCTATCATCAACCCATCTTTACTTAAAAATCCTTAAACATTACAGTTAAAGACGTTTATTTCCTCAATATTTGACAAATATTTCATTAAATTAACCTAAAAACAAGGTAAATTCTGATATCTAACGTTACAGGTTTGTTTTCCCGTTAAACTGAGACTCTGCAGCACAGAGGAGTCGCGTCATCGTGGTCCTCTAGCAGGACCGGATCAGTTGGACACGTCCACGACGCAGCGTTCAACAAGCTGACCACTCGGTTGAACACGGACACTGTCCATGTCGCAACATAAGCCTCAACCCGGCTCGTACACACTACCATCCTGCTCGTTTCCACGGCAACGCTGCAGCCTCATTTGTGTTCATGAAAAGCTGATCAATTCTCTTCATGTGGAAAAAAACTAGCTGTGATTCAGATTCAGGCTAAAGATTCCTAGAAAAACTACATTGTGGTGATCAGAATAATCATGACTAGATTTGTTTTTCTAGCTGATTTTGTTCTCAGAATAAAGACGGAAAATTGTGTTCCTCCTTAAATTTATGGAGCACAGGGTGGGAGGGTGTCCACTTGGACCGGAACCGGGTTTCACAGCAGGTACAAGGTGGCGGTTTTCATTCATACGTCTGAGTAAATTCTTTCCTTTAAACCTGCTTCACTTTCCGTCAGTCTGAACCAAACACCTGAAGAAGTTTCTCTTCACGCACACATACGACGTCAGATCTTAATCTAACACCGAACTGACGAGGAACCAAAACACAAAAAACAAACAAAAACAGAAACCAACAGAAAAAACAATTTCATTCTGGACAGATTCAACAAGAAAACTACAAACACTAAATAAAACAGCTAGTTAAAGCGCTGAATATTCTGCTAGCTAACATGCTAATTAACCTGATTAAGCTTTTTAACGTGACCGTGTTTAATTAACATGCACTGCAGAAATCTGTTTACAGACACAGCAAAAATCTGATCACTGATTTCTGGAGTTATCAGATTATTCTCGTCATGTCAACAGCATAATCTGATTATACTTTAATCAGATAATGGCAGCAATATGATATCTTGTTTTTTTTCCACTTTTATTTAACCAGAGAGTCCCTTGAGACAACATCTCAAGAAGAAGACACGCCATCGCAGTCGACACGTATGAAACACTGCACACAATGAAAAGAGTTAAATGAACCTATAAACACGTGCAAAACACAAAATAATCTTAAGAACAGCAAACACATTTCACTTACACAAGTTGGAGGGAGTTCAAAGAGAAGAAATGTTTGGTAAGTTAAACAGCAGCAGTCTGCATGAACATTCGTAAGTTATTTATATTTTTAAAATTCTCAAAAAACATTTAACAAACTTATATTTTAGAGTTAATTAATAAGTGATGTTTTCTTCGATTAGTCAGTGATGATGAGACAGCAGACAAAATTTCTCCCCAGTACTCGTCTTTGGGCTCGTTGAACCCCATATCTGATTTGTTTTTTTTTCCATCTGCACATCCTAAAAACTGTTTGCATGCAGACACTCGAGCGGAAGACAAACGCAGAGGGAAGTCAGAGTGTAAAAGACGGAAAACGTGTCGTCTATTGGAAGTTTTTAGCTCCCATATTAGCGGCTAACACAAAGGCGCAGGCGGCGCCTTGAAAACGGAGATGTGTTGAAAATAACAGGAAGTTTGACGATTATGTTGCTACGTAGAAACTGAACGAAATCTGATCAGACTGGAAAATGTGAATCAGCCAAAGATCTGATTATAACAATAATCTGATGACTACCAGTTACAGATTTTGATAGTTGTGTAAAAAAAAATTCTTTTTTTCCCCATGAACAGATGTAAAAAACAATAACCAGATTTATGAGCGTACGTGCACAAAAGCATCGAAGCATTGGGGAGAAATCTAGAAGTTAATCCGTTTCTGAGTCAGATACCTGCTTCTACCAGATAAAGCATAATCAGATTATGATTAACATGATCAGTTAATCTGAGAATAATTTCATGACTCCAGAAGTCAGATAATCAGATTTTGGTGTGGATGTAAACCAGGTTATTGACCTGCTACCTAACACTAGTTAACCTGCTAGTTAATCTAGTTAACCGGTTCAGGTATTCTGACTGTTAAAGCGTTACTGTTAGCATGAACCATGAGACTTATCACAGAGAAATAAGCGGACTAGAGTTAAACTGACGGAGGGCCCTAGCTGTGCTTTCTGACAGGAGGTCTGCCTGCTCCTCCTGCCTGCTCCTCCTGCCTGCTCCTCCCCTCCCCGTGTTACCTCCTCCGCAGGTCCTGTACCTTCACTGAGGAGCCGGCAGCCTGCCGGCCCTCTGGGCTCCTCTCCGGCTCCCGTTTCTTCTTCTGCGCCGGCTCTTCTTCCCGGACCTCCGGCTGCTTGCTGGTCTTGCGGGGCCGGTCCGACGGGCTCAGGCCGAGGATGAGCGCAACCTTCTCTATCTCGCTGCGTTTCTTCTCAGCAGCTTCGTGCTCCTTGCGGAGGCTGGAGATCTGAGACATGACCTCCTCCTGCAGCCGGCTGATCTCCTGCAGCAGAGGGTCTTTGTGGCCGTCCTTTTCCCGGCGCTTCTTCCTCAGCAGCTCGCCTGCAAACATGGAAATACGGCGCGTGAATGTTAGAGCACGAGCGGCAGGCGCAGAGGTCAGACAGCAATAAACATGGCATCGGTGGAAATCATGATCGTGGAAAGGACAGCAGCAGTCTGTGGGTCATTAAATATGTTATTTCTTCTTTCCCATCACTGGTCACATGTCAGCTAAACTCCGAAACTGCCTCCATGTGTCCGCTGGCATCGCTCGGTTTGCCATTTCTGGGTACGCTACCTGAAGTCTCGCTGTAAACAGACTGAAACACTGAAGCCTGAAACAAAATCAGAGATCAGTCACAAAAAAAACTGTTTCCATCTGATCACTTCGCTAAATTAACTCGTGTTTTTATTCTCTTAGAATGAACCATTTACATCCACATAGTCATCCTCAAAATTATTCATACCCTCAAATTAAAGAAGGAAAAAAAATCAGCTCTCAGTGAATTAAAATGAAATTGACAAAAGTAAAAATAAATAAAAATTCTATGAAAATCGTGACACTGATTTTGAAATTAAGTTTGAAAGAAAAATATAAGTAAACAAGCATGATGGGGCTGAAGCTAAAATTTTGTTGAGCAATATTTTGAGGCAGTCACTGTAATCAGATGTTTTCTGTATCGTCCAATCAGACGTCTGCACCTGTTGACAGGTATTTTGGTCCACTGTTCATTGGAAAGGTGCTCTAATGTGTCTGGGACAGTTTCTTTTCGTTTGTTTTTTTAATTATTATTTCCCACTACAATTCAAAGGCAATATTTTATTTTACTAAATCATCATTTTTAAAATTTTTGTTTATTAGTAGTTTCTTTATTTTCATATTTAAATTACTATTGTGAATTTAGCCTTTTCTTTAATTGGACGGTATGAATAATTTTGAGGACGACTGCACATGCAGCTGCGATCATGTTTTACTACGGTGTCTCTGAATGGACAAACAACTGTGTGTGAAACTTTAAAAGTGCAGTAGCAGCTTTAGTTTGAGCAAAGGGATTAATGACACTTTAAAAGGACCACAGAAGAAGAAAGTACACAATGTAGAAATAGTTACCTGTAGTGCAGTCATCGCTGCACCCGAGACTGCTGGATCCACCCACACATGAAAACACTGATGGCCACTGTTCATTCATGGCTATTATACATGTTTTTACCACTAGATGTCAGTAATTCTTATAAACTGGACCTTTAGATGGAAAGAAGGCTCCGTCTGTGCAGATTTAAAACACAACAGTGAAGAGAACCATGAAAGTGGCCAAAGTTGGTTCAGCATTTACGGGAACATCCAGATCTCTGACTCCAGCATAAAACATCGGGACAGACCCGATAGAACAACGCCTGGTGCCACCAAAGAGTCCGGTTCAGGACGGGATGGACATGTTTTTGTTTCCACAGGGCGGCACAGAGAAGGGTGTAGAATAGCTTTCCTTAGGGGTCCCAGTCTCACCAGTACAACCCTGAAGTATGTAGATAGACACACTGCAATCCACTGACTTATCCAAAGTATTGTCACTTCCTCAGCTATAAGACCACAGCAGGAACAGCTCAGTGTTTAAATATAAAATACAAGAGAAAAACAAGAAAAAAACAGGGGACAAAGTAATAAGACTAGAATAAGAGAAAACACAATTAAATATTAAATGAATAACTATTCATGAATAAAGATAAATGATAGATAACTAAGATAAAAACAAATAAATGAATAAATAAGAGTGAGTGGAAGCAAATAGACGAAATAAGTTTTTTTTGTTGTTGTTTTGTTTTAAAGAAATAAAACAAAAAGGCCAGAGGGTTTTGTTGTTGATTATCAGTGGTTTGATATCGTGGTGGTCCAACATCGCGGAGGATGAGGGGTGAAGATTCGACTCCGTTCGAAGAGACGAAGGCTACTGTTGATTTCCTGTCGACTGCTTCACGCTCAGTCAGCAGGAAACAACAAGAGACCATGAAAACGGTCATAATGTGAAGCAGAAACTCAGACCCGGTGCAGCAGAACCACCACTGAGGTCCAGCTGAGTCAGACCACCGAAGTGGACCTGCTGAACCTGCCTGTTTTTTATTATTTGTTTCTAATAAATAACAAACCGGAGCATGAAGATGCAACTCACCCTGCTGCTTCCGGAGCCGCTCCAGCTCCTTAATCAGATACTCCTTCTTCGTCATCCTCATGTCCCTCTCCTCCTTCAGCTTCTCTCGTTCCTCCAGAACCTGAACCAACACAAGGAGACGGTCAGATGTCGAGACATGACCGGGTCTCTTCTGGTCATTCCAGAGCCAAGGTCGGTCTGAATCCTGATGTAGACGCGACGAAGGAGAACGCATTACATTCTGGTGCTGATTGGATCTCTGTTCTGGTCTTTACTGACCGATCAATCAACATGATCAGCAGCTGCAGACCTGCTTTATGATCCTGCACAAAAACCGTATATCTGCTCTTAATAAAACAGGTTTCAATCTGCTGGAAGAAACATTAGAAAATGATAAATTAACGTCCTGTTTTAACATCTGACTGAGTTGTGAACAAAGAACTGAAAACCTGACACCAAACTGAGGAGGACTAAAGAGCTGAAACATCAGAGACCCGAGCGAGTCGGTCAGAACCAGCGGGGAGTGAAGCGTGACCTCCCACCTTTTGCTTCTGGCTCTCGTTGTTCTGCTCGTCAGAAACTCTTCGGTCCTGGCTTCTCGGCTTGTCTCCGTCCTGAGAAGTGCTCCGAACTGGACCTGAAAACACAAACATTCAATTCAAAGACGAGATTCACCTTCATCTGATGTTGCTGCTGTCATGGCAATGCCAGGTGTACAAACTGGTCGCTCTGTTTAACGCTGTCAAAGGTTGCTGCCCACATAAACCCCGTTTCCACCCGCGGCTCAGTCGGGTTGGGCCGGGGGGGGGGGTTTGGTACGGATATCTTGATTTCCTGTTGCGTCCCCACAGCAAACTGTAGCCTTACCCTGAAGGCGGAGTATAAACCAGATAGTGCTGCTATGTGATTGTGTGACATCATCGCAGTGCAACACCTTTTAACCAAAGCAGCACACGAGACGGAAACAAAGGGGTCATCTTTGCTTTGTTCTTATGCCGGGTCACGCAGGGAAGTGACCCAACCCCCCCACCAACCAATCAACGAGTTGTAAAGCGATCTAAAGTGTTAGATCAGTACCCCTACAGAAGTGTGACAGTGTGGGGTCCTGGCACTATGCCTCCAACTGAGCATGCGCCCTGGCTACTTGGCTGACTGTGGGGAGTATCTGGGATCAAGTCCCACCCAGGCTCTCTTTTCGGAGCTTGTCACACAAGGGTGCCAAAAAAGTAGGAAAGGTCAGGTCAGATATAAGGGCACCCGTCACAGTTTTTATCTGAGGAGTCACAAAAAATCGTGGACCGACCCGACCCGACCCGACCTGCTGATGGAAACGAGGCCGTACTTCTGTGTCCTCCACATCATCCTGGTACACTGCCCTCTGGTACGACTACTAGAGGGCAGTGTAGAGGATAAATGAACAGAGTTCTGGCGTCAGTTTCACATAAACATCATGATAGCAGTTGGCATATCGATACTCAGGAATTAATACTTTTGATATCTGCCAGTCAAAATATTGGGTGTGATATTAAAAGTTAAGACCCACAGCAGAACTTGTAGCAGTTTTCTCAGTGAGGCTCCCACTATCGACGGCTAAACTATCATCCATCTTCATCGTACCTGTACTGTGATTCACTCCAGCCAGTAAAAGACAGTCTTATCTTGATTCTTGTTCTGTCCATTCCTCTCTTTCTTTTCCTCTCTTCCTCCGGTTTGCTAGTAAGTGACACGGTGCACAACCAATAGTCAGCTGCAACGTGACAGCCCCGTCCCGGATGCAAAAGTTACATAGAGAAGTTTCTGAGCCTCGGGATGCCGCTGGGCAGTGACGGCTCAAAAGAAAGTAATTAAAAAATACCTGTCTAGTCAGTTACAGCACGTTTCCAGTCCACATTGAGTCCGAGGCCGTCCAGCTGCTCCCTACCTTCAGTACAATCCACCAAGATTTAGACGAGCTTTATTCCTTCTTTGGTCTCTCCTGCGTTTCAAGTTTCTCTCCTCCTCCTCAGTTTTGATGCTTGCAGGCTGTTTTGCTTTTGAACAGTAACAGCCAGCGGAGGTATTGCTACTTTCCTGTCAGCAGACGCCATGCGGTTCTGTTTACAAATGCTGCCGTGCACGTGCTAGGGGAGGGTGCTCCTCGTTAGGAAACGCTGTTTGTGGCTGATTGGAAACCGGAACTTCTGTAGAACAAACTCCATTGGCCAAGACAAGCGTCATGACAGCATTAGAAACCTAAACTAAAAAGGCCTGGATTCATGCATATGCGCAATCAGTGAGTGATTTATTTTCATGAAATGACCTCTTTTAACACGTATTATACCATGTAAAAAGCATTTTTCTTAGAGAGATTGGAATAAAATCAGGTACAGGGCCTTTAAGGTCTAAAAGTTACGTTGTGGGTCCTTAATGTGTCCTGTGATTTTCCTTAATGAGGCAAAAAACGTTGGTATTGATATAGATCAGGGGTGCCCAAAGTGGGGCCTGTGGGCCAATGTTGGCCAGCCACCACCTTTCCATTGGTCCGCCAATCACAGGGTTCCTACACATTTTACAAGTTAAATTTAAGAGTTTTTAAGACCACTTAAAACATAACGTAATGCCCATTTCATGGCCACACTGGAAAACACATCCCTCTACAATTACTGAGATGATGTCAAAAAAAGACAGATTAAACGACCACAAGCACATACTGTGAACAGAGAAAACGTCCCACATCACAAAATTCTCACTGTAAGGTTGTTGTCTTTCATGCATAAAAAAAGGCTTCCAGTGTGTGTGTTGTGTTAAATATTCCCTAATCATTTCTACCTGCGAAATCAATGATAAATTGGTTCCTAATTGAATTAATATAATCTGGCTGGAACAGGAGGAAATTAGTTAACTACCATCACTCTGTAGATGTGTGTGTTCATTTCTCCAACACACTTTAACACAATCAGGGATTGAAGGAAACGAGATCAATAATATGACTGAAAACTTCTATATTCATAGCATTTTTTTTCAAGCCACACAAGTGACAGAAATGTGTTGTAACGCAATACAATTTAAGACAAACCAGATAAAATTTAAGACCACAACTATCAAATTTAAAGATTTTTTAAGTAATTAAATGCAGATTTGTAAATTTAAGACTTTTTAAGACCCCGCAGGAACCCTGGATCAGATAACGTAATTGTAATTAAATATCCAATTAACGCCTTGATATAATGGCTGTATTCTCTAAATGGTGGCTAATTTTTAGACATTATGTTCAATTAAGCTGAAATGTTATTTTAAACCCAGCTGATACCAGAAGGGATTTTTACCTCCGTCAAGGAGGTAATGTTTTCGGTAGTGTTGGTTTATCTGTCTGTCAGCAACTTTACAGAAAAGGTACTGAATGGATTGACCTGAAATTTTCACCAGCCGCGTGCGTCAGACCAAGAATGAACCCATTAAATTTTGGTGGTGATCCGGATCACCTTCTGGATCCAGGAATTTTATGAAGGATTCTTTATCATTGTGAGATCGACCAAATTTGGGAATTTTTCCATATAACTCCATACAAATGGCCCGAGTATTTTGTAAAATATTACAAGAAAGGATCTCAATGATTTCTAGAATGTTTCAAAATGATCCGGATCCAGAAAAAATTCTGGATACGATGATCCAGAACAAACAAAAGTAAGGGAGTCAAGCTGCTTCTGCGTGACCCGCGACGGCATGAGGCGGGTGTCATGGTTGTTCATGGACGTTTGACTCATGGTGCAACAGAAGGTGCTGCAAAGCATGATGGGAAATATGTAAATAAGCTTCATGAAAGTACCATAAACTAAAGTTCATGCTTGGATCATAATGACGCAGCTGGCAGATGTACTAACATACATACAGGACATGAAGGGAGCAGAGAAGACTGACCTTTGACCCCTGGCTCGGGGGCCGGTTTGTAGGGCAGAGAAGGGGGAACTCCTCTGTTTTGGGGGGGAGGGCCCAAGCTGGGGGCGGGTACATGGGGGGCCACTGTTGAGTCATGTAGGGCATGTAGTTTCCGTACTGTCCGTAGCCCGGTGGGGGGTAGGTGGGGGGTATCATGCTGTGAACCTGTGAGGGGGGAAGGTGGGAATGGGCATGCCAGCATGAGAGGGTGGGACGGGGGTGGGGTTGGGGGTCTGAGGCGCTGGTTCGCTCCACTCTTGTTTGGGCTCCTTCCCGTCTCGTTCTTTGTGGGTCTTGGGTGGGGGCGCGCTCTTGGTGCGCTCGTCGTCGCTGCTCCAGCTGTCCCCCCGCTTGCCCCCCCGCCCGCGGCTTCGGCTCCGGCTCCGGCTGCTGCTGCTGGAGGAGGAGCTGCCGCTTCGGCTCCGCCTCCTCTGACGATCCCAGCTGCCTTCCGAGCTGCCGGAGGAGTACTGCCGGCGGCGAGTCGGCGTCTTCGGAGGTGGTTTGTTGCCATGGAGACGCTCTTTGGTTCTGGCTGCCATCTTGCCGATCTCGGCCACGCCCAGATCCAGACCGATGGTCTTCAGCAGGTCCTGGATTTTCTCGTACTCCTCCAGCGCTTGACGTTCGCTCTCCTCCAGAGGCTCAGTCCCCGGCGGGAAGGCCGGGTTCGAGACCTGGACCGTGATGTTCTGGTCTGGACTGATGGTGGGCCGGCTCAGGTACCGGGGGTCCACTTCCGACATAGTGGGATGGGCCTGCATGTGAGCGGAGGCCCCTGATGGGAGGCCGTACATCTGACTGACAGCTCTCTGTGGCGGGGGGTCCATGTACAGCGAGTCCTCCGTTATGTCTCCGTACAGGTCCAGGTTCTGCCGGACCGGCTCCGGTGCAGGCGCAGATTTGGGCTCCTCAGAGTCTCCATACAGAAATTTCTCCTCATCGTCGATGTCGTCCACCGTCCTCTCCTGAGCGCCCGACGCCGCACCCCCCAGCAGGTTGAAGATCTCTTTGATCTCGGCTTCGAGTCCGGGACGCTGGGCCATCTGGGGGTCGGACCGCAGCTCCGCCAACATGGAGGCCACGGCACGAGGATCCGAGGTTTTGACGGCCTGCAGGAGCTGGTCGGCCACTCGGGACATGTTGGACCCGTCCAGGCGGGGAGAGTCGGAGCTCTGCAGAAACACCGTCAGTCATGTGAGGCAGATTCTGGACTACCGAGAAGTTTCATTCATTCATAAATAAATAAATAAATTAATTAAGGATGCACAATATTTGATTTTTGGCCAATATCTAATATAACGATATTTCACAACGCATTTAGTTGATAAGTGATACTGATATTAAAGCTGAAATATTCATTCCCTCTGCAAAATCAGAAAAATACTTGCGCTGCATCTGCTGCAGATCAGGTATTTGCTGGAGACGTCATAATGTCTCACAGTGGGCGTGGCCTTATGCCCCATGGATTCAAAACAAACAACAACAAAAAACAGCGTTCCACTGGTTCGTCACCAAGCAGCTCCTGTTAAACATTGGTTAATTATATCAGTAGATATCAGGTGTATATTGGCGATATCAATTTTCTGTTTTAAAGCCAGTATCGGCCAATACTGACGTTGGGCCAATAATATTGTGCATCTTTAAAACAAACAATTAAAGACTGAAATGATCAAATAATCCACTAAATAACGAATATAGAATTCTGAAAGTTATTTTTATCAATAATGATTGTTATTCTGCGGTTTTTATTGATATAACCGTATAACTCTAATATTGTAAATGTGATGAGCTTATGAATTACATGAACTTGATATTTTTAATCGCTATAACCATATCACTATCACTGTTAGTAGTATAATCATTACTGATAAATAGCTTTGTGATTAAAATAGATTCTTTGGGGGAAGATATTGGTTGTGTATACAGTAACTACAGTTTACATACCCTCCCCATTAGAGAAAATGCTAAATTCACAATAGTAATTCAAATAAGAAACTCAAAAAAGTAATAGTAAAAAAATTATTAAAATACAATTTATTAAAATAAAATATTGATTTTTAATTTTTATTTTTAAAGTAATTTAAAGAAACAAACAAACAAAACTGTCCCAAACTAAGTAAAGATCCTTGCTCATGAACAGTGGACCAAAATGCCTCAACAGATGCAGAAATCTGATTGGACGTTACAGAAAAGTGTTGCTCAACAAAATTTTAGCTTAAGCCCCGTTTCCACCCGCGGGTCTGGGTCAGGTCGGGCCGGGCCAGGCCGGATCGGGTGGGTTTGGGTACGGATGTGTTGATTTCACGCTGTGTCCCCACAGCAACCTGTACCCTTATTCTGGAGGCGGAGAATTAGCTGGACAGCGCTGCTACGTGATTGTGTGACATCATCGCCGTGTAACGCAGTTTAACCAAAACACGGCGCCACATGTGACAGAAACAGAAAGGAGTCACCCCGGCTTTGTTTTTACGCTGGGTCACGCGGGAAGTGGCGGATTTTTCAATGAATCAGCTGATTGCTGTGTGTTAGCTCCACCTCTTTGGTCCGGATCGGTTAGATCAGTACCCCTACCGAAGGGTGCCAAAAAAGTAGGCCGGGTCGGGTTGGATATAAGGGTACCCGTCCCAGTTTTTATCTGTGGAGACGCAAAAAAACGTGGACCGATCCGGCCCGACCCGACCCAGACCTGCTGGTGGAAACGGGGCTTTAGAGCTCAATCATGCCTGTGCACTTGTTTTATTTTTTGTTTTTAATATTTCATTTAAACCACAAAACCAAATCAAACTCATGATGTTCATAAAATGGTCTATTTAAACTTACTTCACTTGCAGCTTATTTTTTCTGTCTTTAATGGAAGAATATGTAAACTTTCAAGCACAACTGTATTCTATCATAAGAATATATGATGTATTATCAATGACTGTAATAGCATAATGAATAAAAGTTGCACAGACCTGTTGTGAATCGGTCATAAAACCTTAAAGATATCATAAACTTATCAAATAAGGAGGATAACACGCTTTTTAGTAGATTCGGTTAACTGCTGAAGCAAAACAACCTACAATCCCAAAATCAGCTTTTCTCAATGAGATAATGCCAAATACAGATTTTCTATATCACGTTATAATTTAGTTTTTAGGAAATTTATCTATAAAGCTATCAAGTGAACTGTGCCTTGTTCATTTATTTACACTTTTGTCAATTTTTTTTTACTTGTTCATATTTATTGATTGACACGAGCCTTTTTTAATTCATAATGGCGCATGATATAAGTGGTCATTTTTTTTTTCTTAAAGCCCTCAATCATTACCATAATTAACGTCCTTGTGTGTCTGCTATGAGAGTAAAATCTTGGAATATTTGTCCTGAAAATATTGAAATGTGGGATTCTTTGAAATTGTTCATAAAGAAATGATAAGATTTGTCTTTATGGTGACAGATGTTGAGTTAATTTATTTTCTCCTTATGTGCTGATTGTCTTCTGTCTGTGAGATGTTATACGAGTATTTCCTTCAGTTTAAATCTTTTTGGTTTATCTTGTTTAATATCAAGTTTTTTGTTTTTTTTTTCTGCTTGCCTCCATGGGAGGAACCAATAAACTAAACTAAATCAAGAATTCAGAAAAATGGAGGAGTTCCTTCCTTGTTGGGTTCAGTTCTGGTTGTTCCAGCAGGGTTCTTGCAGGTTTCAGTGAGTTAAATTTAAAACCTTTTCAGACCTTTATAAATTTTATCCAAGACCAACATGATGCATTATTAGAAAAGTTCAAATAATTCCAAAAATTCAAAATAGAGGTGGGACTTGATAAAAAATTTAAAAAAGTAATTATGTGGTTTATAATTTATCAATCTTGATTAATTGCATAATAGTAATTGCCCCAAAAAGTAACTTTAAAAAATGGATTTTAGTAAATCAAAAAAAAAAAAAAAAAAAAAAATACACTAATATTTAGGGATGGGAATCGAGAAATCTCTGTCGCTCGATTCCATGGAATCGTTCATCTGCCTGCCTAACGATTCCTCTTATCGGTTCCGTAAACGTCGAACGCATTTGCGCGATAACATCACGTACGCGTCTCCAACATGGCGTGGAAACTATACCTCATAGCTATCTGAACCTTACAGAAATATGAACAGAATCAACTTCTGATGTGTTACTCAGCATATTCTATGTGGTCAATGCTCCTCGGTAATGAATGAGGGTGGGAAAAATATTGACACACTGAAATATCGCAATATTTTCATATGCCAATATTATATTGATATTTAAAAATGCAGTATTGATCAATTTAACTCACAAAATCTTGCAAGATTATCATTTTGTCAAAATCTAGTGGGATTTCATGAAATTTCATGAGATTTCGTAACAGAACAATGAAATCTTACGAGATTTTGTAAGTAAAATAGATCAATACCGGGTTTTAAATATAGATATTATGTTGGCATATGAAAATATTGCGATATTTCAGTGTATTGATATTTTTTTCCCGCCCCTAGTAATGAATAAAAGTAAAAAATTAAGACTTGTCTAGATCAAATTTCAGACCTTGGATGAAAAAATGGCCTAAAATTTTAAGTTTGGAATTTTTGACATTTTTGGACTTGGAGGCCCCGCAAGAACCCTGTTCCAGATTGTGGGTTAACGTTACAGAAGAGGTCCTACCTGGACAGACGGCGAGTCCTCGCTGTTGCGTTTCTTCAGGATGGATTTTGTCGGCAGACACAGGATCTCCTCCAGCTCCTTCCGCCGCCGGGCCATCTCCAGCTCCTTGAACCCTTTTGGGATTTTTGGCCCGGTTCCATCTTTGCCGTTCCTGCTCGAGCTGCTGCTGCTGCTTCTTCGGCCTCGACTTTTGCTGCGACTGCGGCTCCGCGGCCGACTCTTACTGCGAGCGTGGCTCCGCCCCCGACTTCGCCCCCGACTCTTCCCTCTGCTTCTGCCCCTGGATCTGGACCTGGACCTGGACTTCGATCTGGATTTGCTACGGGGCCGGCTCTTGCTGCGGCCCCGGCTCTTGCTGCGACCCCGGCTCTTGGCCCGGCTCCGGTCCGGACTGCGGCTCTGGCCCCTGTGGCGGCTCTTGCTGCGGCCCCGGCTCTTGGCCCGGCTCCGGTCCGGACTGCGGCTGTGAGGTCGGCTCCGGCCCCTGCTGCGGCTCCGCTCGTATTCGGGTCGGGATGGGTAGTCCCTACTCAGAGAAAAAAGAAAAGAAAAAAAGAAGAGGCAAACTGAGCATGTGCAAATCAAGAGTTTAACCTTACAGGATAACTTTCTTTTTATTCCAACCTAGACTTTATTTCTACACGGGAATCATTTTTGCCACCGCAGTGGTTCAATGCGACACGGTGACCATGGTGAAAGACTAAATAAATCATGTATCTGAACCTGCAGAAGTTATCCGAGAGGATTTTCTTGGGACAGTCACTCCTACTGTCGTGTTATCACCACGGTAACCGTTTACATGCATTAACATTTTGATTTTTGCAACCGAAACGAATACCAGGACTCAAACATTGTATTTCCCTGACATTTTTACGTCATATCATGACCTCATCTGCATTAACAGTCGAATCTCGCGTGCAAACACACGTCTTCTCATCGTTCAATAATGCTTTTCCTGTGTTTTCTTGCCTCCTGGTTGCGTGCGCATCTTATCTATGAAGATTCTCGGAAACCCATCTATTCTTTGTTCAGCCCGTCATCCCAACATGAGGGAAACTGGTTTTGTTCTGGTTCTGAAACCCAATTCACACCAGGTCCATGTGAGGCGTCGCCGTGACGTGTGTCATACCGCGTTGGGTCTATTTTCTTGTCGGAGCACGCTCCCAAAACGTGCTCTCTAGACACGAGGGCAGTGTAAAGCATCCGGTAAATTAAAAAATAAAAGCCCCCGGGATTTTTAATTGCTTATGTCATCATTACAGTACGTCATTACCAGTGACACCAGGTTAGAAGTCATCTGGTTTCGTGCTTTTTTCCAACCACGGACCACTGGACGTTTATCCATCCGTCCTTATCTTGGTTATTGGGTGATCCTGCAATTCTCTTGTGATTTTGTTATCTCATAGGTACATCTACAGGGACTGTTGATGCGGGCGCGCCATGACTGACAAGCTCCTGGTGTGTTGACGCACCACAGAGACCCGGTGAGAACTGGTCTTGAGGTCTCTGTGAAAACTGGGCACAACAAAACTTAAAAAAAAAAAAAAAAAGATTTAGAATCTGAAGTACAATGCGGGCCAAAAGTTTAGACACACTCCTTTAAAAGAAAAGGCTGAATTCCCAAAAGTAATTTAAATCACGAGAAACTGAAAAATAGTAACAAAAAATAAAAATTCAATAAATTATTCATTCATTCATTTTCTGTACCGCTTATCCAGTTCAGGGTTGCTGGAGCCTATCCCAGCCATTATCAGGCCAGAGGCGGGGTACACCCTGGACAGGTCGCCAGTCTGTCACAGGGCCAACACAGAGAGACAGACAACCATTCACACTCACATTCATACCTAGGGACAATTTAGAGTGATCAATTAACACAACACATGTCTTTGGATGGTGGGAGGAAGCCGGAGAACCCAGAGAGAACCCACGCATACACGGGGAGAACATGCAAACTCCACACAGGAAGGCCACAGCTGGAATTGTTTGAACCCCCTCCCCAGCCGGGAATCGAACCAGCGACCTTCTTACTGTGAGACTGTGGTGCTAACAGGTGGTGCTAACCATGCACCAACACTTGTCTTCTGCCCCCTGCTGGATTCATGCTGCATTACAATAATTCTGACGTTTCACGTGGAACTGGAGGTCATAATTACAACTTTTTCTATAAAAATTTTCAAATTAGAAAATACACCCACAGAATGTCCAGAGGGAAAAGAATAAAGTATTAATTTTACTAAGAATCGACAAGCAAATACATAATACAAATAACCACTTGAACAACTTCATAACTTGACATCTTTTACCTGTCATGATGACGCTGGGGAGCGGATCCAGATGGTCCAGTCAGCTCGTTGCCCACAGTAATAACCAGGTTGTGGTCCACAGGGCTGCGCTGTGCAGGAGACCTCTGAAAGACCCAAGCACATCACTTACAGAAACAATATTCAGCTTAATGTGTAATCAATCACACTGTCGATCAATTATCAATACATCCAGTTTAAGCAGAAACTGATTAATTTAAGATTAATCAACAGTACAATGACGGAGCTTTAACTGGTAAGGCTTTCTGATAAAACTGGCATCTGGACCGGGTTAAATGCAGATGTGAGTTAATTTCAGGTTTGTTGTGAAGCTGCAGTAAAACCAGGACGTCTCTGATCCTCATTCATTGTCTGTCTCCAACCTGAGCTGCTAACTTCACTTAAATTGCTCGTTTTTTAAACGGAGAAATCACAGTATCTGAATTTCTATGTTAACAGCGTAAATCAACCCCAGTGCACGCGGAGAAATGGCCGTTTCCATGCCTCACATCTCGTTCGGGTTCCGGAGCATCTCTTACCTCTCTCTGCGGACCAGAAGCCCAGTACTCCGCGCCGCGGTGGCTCCCTGCGCCGGGGGAAGGGTACCTCCTGCGGGGCGGGGAGCGGCGGTAGGGGTCTGAGTGCGGGTACTCGCGGTAGTCGGGGTGATAGGGGGGCCGGGGTCGACTCCTGTCGTCCCGGTAGTCCGGTCCCGCTTGAGGCCTCGGCGGAGGTGGACCTCGGCCTTCAAAAGGCGGCGGGTAGCCTCCTCTCGGTGGAGGCCGACCGCGGAACATCTCCCCCCGCTGAGTCCGTCCGGCGCCCTGCGGTGGTGGCGTGGATGTGACCGGTGGTTAGAAAGCAGGGAGCAGGAAGCAGCGGCCGGTCTCTCTCTGTTTGGAGTTATCGGTCAGATATTGGTCAGATAATAGAAACTTGACTTCCAGCAACGCTGCAAGCACGGAAACCTTCCTCTTCTACTTCTGCGGACAAAACCCAGCGCCGCGCCGCTACACCGCCCCCTCCTGGACAAGCCGGGAACTGGACAGCAGGAGCTCCTAGATAGCAGTGGCGTATCTAGGAAATTCTTAACTGGGGCAGATGTCAGCAGGGACAGCTCAGGTTGCCTGGCCGGGCAACTGTCCATTTGCCATCCTTGCCTAAAATTGCCCCTCACAGGGAAAATAATAATTTGAATTAATGTTAAAAAAAATAGTGCCGTAAGTGCAGAATATGACTCATACAAAATATATTTTTTAAAAAGTCAAATACTCAGTCACGGGAGTAAATTGTGAGTGTTCAGGTCCCTCTGCCTTAGATTCAAGTTTACAGCTGTGTGCGACGCACGTCACTGGCTGGGCACAAGTGCGTTTGTGTGACCTCAAAAGTTATGCTGGAGACAAGGTTTGTAGATAGTGTGATTTTGTGAAAGAAGCCCAAAATCAGCTTTTTCTCGCTGAGATAATGCCTAATTTGGAGTTTTAACATGGTTTCAGTAATAACTTATGCAACAATTAAAGGCCTCCTTCCACTGAAAACCCGTTTAACTTGCTCCTTCTGAAATACGGAGGGTTTCCCCTTGTTGACTTACACATGCTGACTTGCTAGCGTTGCGTTCCCCCCAGTCGGCTGTGCTTTCTCTTTAGAGAAACAATACGAAGAAAAGAGCGAATCGGGAACAGCCTCGCACTTCTACGTCACATTGCAAATAGCGTATCCCACGTGGGGTTTCTATCTGTCCATTGGAAGGCAGGTAACCCTCCACTACACACTAGAAGTAAAGACGGCACGACTGTAGCTTCGGAGTTGAGAAGCTAATTAGCTAACTGTTTGTTAGCATGGCGGAACAAACTTGTTTGTCGGCTCTATTTCCTGTCTGTAGCGAAATAAGAGCGGAGGGCGGAGCTTCCTTCATACACTGATGGGAGGCAGCCAATCAGACGGAAATTCATGAGAAGGACCCGGAAAAGCTGCCGTTGGACCACAAGCCTCTCTTCTAGTATACAAATACAGCTGGATACAAAGATACAAGAAGGTTTTTTTAAACAGAAACAATGCAGAATGCATTCAATAATAATGGAGAACACAGAAATATTAATGAAATGACCATGGAAGTACAACTTTAAGAAATGAATGTGTTAATTTCTGGTTGAGAACCCATCACTGTATAAGAACGCCAACGGTTTTCATTTAAACTGCTATTCTAAAGCCCCTTTCAGACTTTCACTGGAAAGCGGTAATACGGCGGACTCTGTCCTTTATAACACTTGCATTCAGACATGCGTTCCGGTCTTTTACCTTGGAGATGTTGGGGACATGTACCAGCTGGTCCCTACGTTATTTGGGCTGAATGCACAGGAAAATGTCCCGGACATAGTTGAAGGGAGAGTGGGGCTGTGCTGACTTTTCCTGATGTCTGAAAGAACCCAAGACACGATAAGTCCGCAACGAAGCGACATGTTTGAAAAGACGACTCTGTTTAAAGAGCGGATGGACTATCCACTCATGAACCGCAATGCAAGTCTGAAAGCAGCTAAACAGAAATGACAAAAATAGAATGATTTCCTTTCATTTTTAACTTATTCCAACGTTAGGTTTAGAAAGGATGGAGTGCTATGAAGACTGAAAGGAATACAACACACAGAGTGATGTGCCTTCATTTTGTACCCACCCTCATGCTGAGCAAGACTGTGGAGCACTTTTTAATCTCTCAAATACCGCCGGAGATCAACTGCAGAAGCCGTGGCGTTCAGTGCCTACTCTGCCAATAATGCAAGCGTAGAAGAAGAAATTCGCTGTTTGTTGTGGTAGAAGGTAGAAGGTAGAAGCCATTGTGCTAAGCGCAAACGAGCTGCAGACAAACAAATATAAGAGGGGTTGGCTGTTGATTTAAAACAAAGAAAGAAAGAAAGAAAGAAAGAAAGAAAGAAAGAAAGAAAGAAAGAACACGCGACCTTGTCTGCCGCGGCTTCCGTAGTGTCGTGAAGTCGCTGGGGTGTGCTTTGTGGCAGCAACATTTAGTACTGTTTAAGCTATAAAAATATATTAAATGATGTTGTTTCGAGTAAATAATGGACGCTAACCACTCAGGAAACTTTGATTACATTGGACAAGCAGTATGGAGGAATATTGCAAAGGTTTTGTGGACTTTTATGGACCTTTTTGTTTCAAACACCGGTGAACTCCATTTTATGAAAGTTGGGGGAAAACAAAAACATCTCGGATCTCCGGCTGCATTTGAGAGATTAAAAAAGTGCTCCAGAGTTTTGGTCAGCATGAGGGTGAGTCCAAAATGAAGGCACATCATTGTGTTGTATTCCTTTAAATAAGAGTAACCAAAGGGAAAACATATACAGATATGCATGAAAAACAAAGACTATCATTCTAAATACTCTACTCACAAAAAGTTAGGGATTTTCAACTTTCAGTTATAATTTCATCAAAATGTAAAAAGTTCATACCTCACTGACATATCATAAATATTGGACATTTAACTGGTATTGTAATGTCATAATCCCTCCATCTCAAACAGTATGTTGAAGGAAAATTGAACAACAATGGTGGGTATCCCAAAACATAAAAAGACAATGTCTTAATAACTTGTCATGTGTTTGGTGTCGTCTTGATCTGATGATGTCTAAATGTGAAGGACATAAAGGAATATCTAGAAACAAGGTGTCACTGAACTAGAACATTTAGAGGTCAAGTCATGGTTAAGACACTTCTTTTGTATTTTTTGTGGTTAATCATTTTTGAAACTGCATAATGTGCAGCAAATATTTTAACATTGAACAGTTTACATGTGCATTCAAAAGATTAGAAAGTCTAATCAGGTTTACCCGGAAAGGTAAGAGTGCACTTTAAGTTTATTCTATCATCAAACAAAAAAGACAAATCTCCCTAACTTTTTGTGAGTATTGTATAAGTGTAACATCTTGTCTTTGTTATTCCGCTGAATATGCATGTAACAGGATTTCCAAATCCCTCCTTTAGTTTATTTGCATTACCGCATCCTTCTGTTTTAGCTAGCAGCTAACATCAACTCATTAGGATCATGGCGGGTGGCTGTTCGCCCCAATATAGGACATCAAACACGTATCCCACTACTGCACAGTGGGTACGGAAAAGTATTCAGACCCCTTTAAACTTGTTACTCTTTGTTTCTTAGCCATTTGCTAAAATAAAAAGTTCATTTTATTTCTCATTAATGTACACTCAGCAACCCATCTTGGAAAAAAAAACAGAAATCTAGAAATTTTTGCAAAATAATTAGACAAGAAAACTGAAATATTACATGGTCAAAAGTATTTAGACCCTTTGCAGTGACAGTTAACTCACAGGCTATCCATTCCTTCTGATTCTCTGAGATGGTTCTACTCCTTCATTGAAGTCCAACTGTATTTAATCAAACTGACTGGGCTTGATTAAGAAAGGCACACACCTGTCTACTGTATGTAAGACCTTTCAGCTCACAGTGCATGTCAGAGCAAATGAGAATGATGAGGAACTGACTGAGGAGCTCAGAGACAGAATTGTGGTGAGACACAGATCTGGACAAGGTTACAAAAGAGTTTCTGCAGCACTAAAGGTTCCTAAGAGCACGGTGGCCTCCATAGTCCTTAAATGGAAGAAGTTTGGGACCACCAGAACTCTTCCTAGACCCGGCCGTCCAGCCAAACTGAGCTGAGAGAGAGGTAAGGTAAAGAAAATCCCAAAGATCACTGTGGCTGAGCTCCAAAGATGCAGAGAGATGGAGAAAGTTCCACAAAGTCAACTATCACTGCAGCCTCCACCAGTCGAGGCTTTATGGCAGAATAGCCGATGGAAGCCTCTCCTCAGTGCAGACATATGAAAAAGCCCGCATAGAGTTTGCCAAAACACATGAAGGACTCCCAGACTGAGAGAAATAAGATTCTCTGGTCTGATGAGACCAAGATTGAACTTTTTGGAGTTAATGATGAGCGATATGTGTGGAGAAAACCAGGCACTGCTCATCACCTGTCCAATACAATCCCAACAGTGAAACATGGTGGTGGCAGCATCATGCTATGGGGGTGTTTTTCAGCTGCAGGGACAGGACGACTGGTTGCAGTTGAAGGAAAGATGAATGTGGCCAGGCACAGAGATCCTGGAAGAAAACCTCTTCTAGAGTCCAGGACCCCAGACTGGGCCAAAGATTCACCTTCCAACAAGACAATGACCCTCAACACACAGCTGAAATAACAAAGGAGTGGCTTCAGAACAACTCTGGGACCATTCTTGACTGGCCCAGCCAGAGCCCTGACTTACACCCAATTGAACATCTCTGTAGAGACTTGAAAATGGCTGAACACCACTGTTCACCATCCAACCTAACAGAACTGGAGAGGATCAGCAAGGAAGAATGCTGAAGATCCCAAATCCGGGTGAGAAAACTTGTTGCATCATTCCCAAGAAGACTCATGGCTTGACTATCTCAAAAGGGTATTTCTACTCAGTACTGAGCAAAGGGTCTGAATACTTACGACCATTTGATATTTCATTCAGTTTTTCTTTAATAAATTTGCAAAAAATGTTTTTTTCTGTCAAGATGGGGTGCTGAGTCTACATTGAGAAATTTAATTAACTTTTTTGATTTTGGCAAATGGCTGCAATGAAACAAATAGTAAAAAGTGTAAAGGGGTCTGAGTAATTTCCGTACCCACTGTACATAAGGTTTGATTTATGGCTAAAATTAGAGCCTTCAATATGAAGTCTATGCAAAAATGGTGGCGAACTTCCAGGTTATGTAGCATCCTATAGCTACACCTGATAGATCAGACTGCATTCAGCGCCAGTGCAATCTGTTCGTCCTCAGAGGTAACTTGATGCAGTATCAGTGCTGAAGGAATACGTATACACTCTGTCAGAAGTCCTGTAAAATCTAATCAATCTTAAACTGTGTATTGGCAGCATACAATATATGAGGTTGCATTCCTTAATAGGGTCATTTAAACCATCGAGGCATCCCATCTGAATAAATTTGTTCGCAGTTTGATTCTTGACCACTTTATGATGTCATTTCTTAAGACTAAACCAACAAATCATAAATTAGCTTAAAGATGATTCTTCCACATGTATCTGGATGAATTAATATTAGTTGAAAACACAAAACTGAATTGTATGAAAAATACATGCTGTTCTCTTTCTGATGGGGTGGCGCCAGAGATGTTTAAAAGTCCTTCTTTTTGCAAGTCCAAGACAAGTCTGAGCTCAAGTCCAAATTGAGTCTCATGTCATCAGAAATACATCTTAAGTGTGACTTGAGTACAAGTCCCAGACTCAAATGCTTATCTCCGGATAGATAGGTCGACATATATATCCATAAATTCAGCCTGCAGCAGGATTCTTTGTTTTTTGCAAGGTAGCATGTTTCAACAGAGCCCCGGCTTTGTTTGATAGGAGCACCATTTGGGATAAGTACTGCCTTGAAAGGACCATAGAAGAGGACTGTACACAATAATGAAGTAGTCACCTGTCATACAGTCCTTGCTACTCCTAAAGCCACTGACAGCCACCTTACAGTCACTGCTATCCCAACCTTTACCACTAGATATCAGTAGTTCTTACACACCGGACCCCTTAGGTTACAGCTTACAGTATGAAAATAACAGTGAATCAGTTACAGCACATTTCTTCCCAATGCCTCATCCCAGAGGATAATTAAGCTTACCACTGTTGTGAAGAAACTTAGTCAAACCAGCAGATTATTCTTTTATTATTGAAAACTTAATACGATTCTTCAAAAATTTTTAACAAACTGTACAAAACCCAAACAGACATTCCAACATTATAACTTCATCTCATCTCGGAGGGAAAGTTGAACATATCAGAAGTCTGGATTTATCTGGGATCCCACAAAGGTTCATGCAGACGAGGGATATGAGGCTAAACATGTAACTTGAATTTGTTCAGTCAGGATTCACAGATAAATTTATTTTTTATTGTTCAGCCTTCAAACATGAGAATCTGCCGTTCACGTGGAATCTGGTGCTCTGTTGGTTGAAACAAAAATAATGATCAGTATAATCATCCTCCTTTCATGACCTGATGCAGCACATTAACACCTCAGAGAACCAGTTTGTTGTTGAGTTCATCCATCTGTATAGTGTTGCTTCCAGCTCATTTTCTGCAAACCGTCTGAGAAGTTCACAATGTTTCGCCCAAATGATTGTGTTTGAGGGAAACTGAACAAACAGCTGCTTTAAGGGAAAGAACTTTGATCTCAGCCTAGTGAAAAAAGTGAGGTCAGTCGCCAACAGTTTTGGTTCCTCTGAGCTGCCGTACATAATAATAATACATTTTATTGCATTGCATTTTATATTAAAAGCAATCTCAAAGTGCTACAGTTAAAAAATCTGGGGGGAAAAAAAGTTGTTAAAAACGTTAAAAACTTTCTTAACGTGGCAGTGTGGGGTCCTGTCACTATGCCTCCAATCATGAGCCCTGGCCATTTGACCACAGGGATGTCAGGGATTGGCTGAGTGGTTAGCATGCATGACTCTCACCCGGGAGCCTGGAGATCAAATCCCGCCTGGGCCCTCCATTGCCACATACAGAAGGTGTGTTTTAAGGTGACTTTCAAAAGTGCCAGTAGGGGGAGGGGTGCTCCAAAGCCTTGGAGCAGTAGATGAAAAGGCCCGGTTGCCCATGCTGCAGAGACGACGGTTCTGGGGACTTTAAGGGTGTTTGTAGATGCAGAACGGAGGGTACATGAAGAGGTGAAGGTGGCAGTTCTTGAAGGTAATGGGAAGCTTGCCTGTGGATGCATCGGTAGGTGAGGAGGGAGACCTTGGACTTGATTCTGAATGAAACGGGGAGCCACTGCAGTGATTTCAGAATGGGGGTGTGTTCATATATTTGCACCCTCATCAGGATCCAGGCAGCGCTGTTCTGGATGTATTGTAACCTCTGAGGCTCTTGCCAGGGATCCTGATGAGGAGTGCTTTGCAGTAATCCAGTAAGTACATCACAGATAAGCTGCAGGAAATCTTTGATGAAGAAGAACTCTGCTCTCCATGTTGTCTGAAGGTTCCTCCTGCTGCTTCTCCAGAACACTTAACAGGAAATTTCCATCAACCATCAGAACAGAGTGACCCCAAACTTTAAAACCTTCATCTCTATACATTGAGACCCTTTGCTCCATTTTAAGCAAACCCCCTTAAAAAAGGTTAGAATACAATCTGGATCATCAAATAGGAGATCAGGAATCATCACTCTGCACCGACCATCTAAACTGAAAACGTTGTATTCAGATATTTGTGACCATTTTATGTGATTCATCATGGCCCCAGTCGTTGATTTAAAGCAAAAAAGGCACTTTATCTTCATATACTGGATGGATATAGCAGAGAAAATTGTTCTGAGGTTCCTTGCATCATCTACTGTACTTCCATCACTTCATCAGTCCCACACTGATCAGGTATTTACAGATGAAACCATCATTTCTGTGCGTTTTTGCTGATCGTTGAGTGTAGCAGAAAACATGACGGAGGTGTGAACATTCAGGGCAGAAACAGCAGCCTTCAGTTCACATGACGAGTCTCTGACTCCTCCTGTGGGGCGCTTTGGTCAGAACCTGCAAAGAAAACAAACACTCACCTGGTCGGCTCCAACAGTTTGAATAAAGCAGAGGACAAACAGCATTTGTAAAGCCGGCAAACTGTTTATGGATGTGCAATGTTCAGAGCGACTCCTGACAGAGGCTCATCTACTAATTAATAAAAGTGACAGAATAACACTTTAAATGTGTAGCTGATTTAATCTGGATCCAGAAACTTCGCCTAAATGAAATTATTTCTAGAAAGAAGCAACAGAAAACAATACTAAGTAAAGGTAGAAGCCTGTATGCATGGCATTGAATTAATATGACTTTTATGAAACAATGTTTTATGTGTTTGTCTGTTTAAAAAAAAACAAATAAGGACTGATTTAACTTATTTACTCAAGGAAAAATAAAAACACAAAACACAAGTAACTCGTGAGGAACTGGAATAGTTGAATGAAATAAAGATGCTACTGCTTTGGATCTTCCATCATCCCGTTAGTTTCTTACTATTACAGATTAGTAATTCTCTTACAGAATTACAGATATTACATCAATTTTAAATTCCCATTTAATTTACACAGGCAAGGCAAGGCAAGTTTATTTACACAGCATTAATACCTAGATTAAAAAAATAAAAAAAGAGAAAAAATAAATAAGCTTTAGAATAAATATATGACCGGCGACCCTCCTTAAGTACACCCCAACATTTGCCTTGCAGCTGCTAGGATAGCCTCTAGCATCCTGCGACCTGCATGGGAACAAATGTTCATAGAAAATGGATTGATGGCTAATATTTAAATCAAACCAGCACGTCAAACCCTTAAATAAATATACTAATAAAGAATGAATGTACAGCCATCCTCAAATTTATTCATACCCACTCATTGAAGGTTAAATTCAGAATAGTTATTCAAATGACAACAAACAAACATCCATCCATTCATCAATTTTCTTTCTGCTTATCTGAGGTCAGGTCGCGGGGGCAGCTGCCTAAGCAGGAAAGCCCTAACTTCACTCTCACCAGCTCATCGGGGGGGGATCTCGTGATGTTCCCAGGCCAATCACAGTCCCTCCAACGTGTCCTGGGTCTTGCAGCGGCTTTACTTTGAGCCCCTCCTGGATGACAGAGCTTCCCACTGGGAGAGCCTGGCCACCCAGCGGAGGACACTCATTTTGGCCACTTGTCCACTACCCACAGCTCGTGACCATAGGTGAGGGTAGGAACATAGATTGATTGGTAAATCAGTAGCTTTGCCTTCCGGCTCAGCTGCTTTTTACCACGAAAGACCGATGCAGAGTCAGCATCACTGCAGACGCCGCACCAATCAGTCTATCAATCTCCTGCTCCATTCTTCTGTTACTCGTAAACAAGACCCCAAGATACTTGAACACCTCCACCTGGGGCAGGACCTTGTCCCCGACCCGAAAAGGACACTACCTTTTTCTGGCTGAGGACCATGGTCTCGGATTTGGAGGCGCTGATTCTCATCCCAGCTACTTCACATTCAGTTGCGCTGGAGCAATTTGCAACAGAGTGTGAAACAAACAAACAAAAACGTAATTAAAAATTTGCTAATTTAGTGAAATAAAAAAATATATATATTTTTTACTACTTTTGTCAGTTTCAACTTATTTCTAACAGCTATTTTTTTTTTTTTATCTTCAATGGGAGGGTATGAATAAGTTTGAGGACTGTACATGGGAATGATACAATTCATTGGGGTCTGATTTAGATCTGTGTATTTGTTTACATTTATTATCCAGTCTAAATGTATTTTAAATGATTTAAGTGTGATATCCTTTATCGTTCACTGTGCTGAATGCCTTTTTAAAACCACCACTTTTATCTTTCCTTGTAAATTTTTTTACCTTTCCCATCTTTATACATGTTTTCAACACAAGGAAGGCACCTAATTTTGTTGTTTGGGTTGATTTTCTGATAAACAACTTGATGTCAATGAAATCCTTCAGATCTCTGTGTCATGTGACCAAACTGTAAGATAGCATTTGTGCTAGTCGTTAGCAACCAGGATGCCGTCTCAGCAGCCGAGTGTTACTGATGAACTCCATCCATGATCTGCAGACTCTGCTCCGATCTTCAGTCTTAGACAGAGCCGGTTCAGACCTCCAAGGGGCCCTAGGCAAAATTCTGGTAAGGGGCCCTCCTAATGGAACAGCAAAAACTTTCAATAGTTGCACATGACACCCAGTGCTTTAAACATAATGTATATATATTGCACATCTGTGGATGTGCCTGCACTGGGTGATAAAGCTGGCTCCTCTGTTCCTGTCCTAGATGAACCTGGCTCTGTCTATAGTGCTGCTTGTAGGAAAAAACTTAAACACAGCACCTGTTATATGGATATGGCTAATGTTAATTCATCTCCATCAAATTGGCTATGCTTGTTTTACTTTCATATACTTCAAATGTAGGCAATTATTTACATTCTCATTTATCATACAAATGATTAATTTAGCACCATTGTCTGAGTATTTTGTGAATTTTAATTCTTATATTCTTATAAAATATCTGCATCTACAGTTGTCCTCAAAATATTCAGACCCTCCAGTTAAAGAAAAAATCAGCTGTCACTGAAATAAGTTGAAATTGACAAAAGTAATAGTAAATAAAAATTCTATGAAAATTGTTGATTTTTAATTGTGGTTTGACAGAAATCTAAAAAAAAAAAACACACACACAAGAAATAAAACAAGTAAACAAGCACAATCAGGCTCTGAAGCTAAAATGTTGTTGAGCAACACTTTGAGACAATCACTGTAATCAGATGTTTTCTTCTAATGTTCAAAAAGACTTCTATACCTGCTGACAGGTATTTTGCTCCACTGTTCATGGGAAAAGTGCTCTGATGTGTCTGGGATAGTTTTGTTTGTTTTAAATTATATTTTCAACCATAATTCAAAATCAATATTTTCCTTCACTTAATTATAATTTTACTATTTTTCAAAGATTCATTATTAGTTTCTTTAGTTTGTTGTTACTTGAATTACTATTGTGAATATAGCCTTTCATTTAATTTAAGAGTATGAATAATTTTGAGGACGACTGGACATTTGCCTGTTGGTTATCCAAGCAAACAAAATTAAATCTTAGTCAATATTTATCCATTTACTTTTTATTGTTTTGTTGTAACTTCAAAACCAAAACTAAACTGATAGCAGCCAGCAAACCGGAGCGCGACGGGTGGTGACGTCGTCAGGGTTTTTTCTTTTACTTTTTTTTTTTTTTTTTAAATCCCTTCACGGGGCCTTTATGAGTTTGCGGGGCCCTACGCAACGTGCGTAGTGTGCGTATTGGGTGAACCGGTACTGGTCTTAGAGAAACCAGGTTTGTAAATGTTGCTCATCAGATGTGTTGAATTTGTTTTTTCCATTAAAACATAACCAGTGGGCCTTGGCCCAGAGTGGGGCAGCTGGCGGGTTGATATAAAGTTTCAACATTGCAGACTACACTCAGGGCTCTGGTTTACCATCAGTCTGATACACTGATGTTGGAAAAAACTTGAACGTTGTCCATGTGAAATAGATCTAAAAGTAAAGGCCTCTGCTGAATATATCAGAAGTGGAATGAAAGAAATTTGTTACGAAGAAGCAGGCTAGAAAAATTTACATTTTCACACTAAGTAGAAACCTGAAGATCCTGTTGAAGTACAGTAGGTATGTATACTTGTTTCCACCTGAGACGTCTATATTCAGTGAACTGTTGATGTCTGCAGATGGAGGACAGTCTTCCCCTCTGGTTAGTCTTTGATGCAGCTTCATAAACAAATCGGAGGATTTAACTGTACCTGAAACCAGCAGCATCTCTGAATGTGAAGGTCATTCAACTGAACACGAGGTCCGATATCTTCAACACAAACCCATCGGTCCAAACATCCGTCTTACTGAGTTAATAAGAAACTAAACAAAGATTTTCTTTTTGAGTTAATGAGAAAAAAAAGAATGCTTTTTAAAAAATTTCAAAGATAATTTGGGGGAGAAAACCCCTATTTGGTATTTTCAGATAGATCCTTGTTTGGTTTTTACAAGATATGAAAATATTTTCCTTTGAATTAAGGTAAAAAAAAAAAACAGTTTTTCTTAACTGCCTAGAAAGCTGGCGCCTTTGAGTTAAGATAAATTTAGCCCCACCCCAAATAATGAATTTATTAAACAATTTAATGTTGATAAGCAAAACACAAATCTTGCATTAACATTGCAGCATTAAAAACATCATCTCAGAAAACTTAAGGTTAAAACTGCAGTTTCCAATCAAAGACGTCTGTTGGTCAACATAAAGAACCAATAAGACGAAACGGCTTGTTCTTCTAACTTTAAACTGACCTCATTATAATAGAGAAACCTCAGATGAAGACCATCTTTACTAAATCACTTCGCATAGAGTACCTAAAAAACAAACCATGAAAACACTCGATTGAATCAGTTTATTTAGTTGAACAAAACAAAATTAAATTTTTCTGCAGATGAAACCATTTTAAAATGTTGCCACTAATTTTCTAAACAACTTCATTAAATGCATCCTAAACCAGACTCAAGACTGAAAATGGTCTTTACTGAGCCGACTTCCAATTTAATGTTTCATGCCAGACAAGACGTTTCTACACAAACTACAAACACATGACTGGATGCTTGTGGAAGATAAGAGTCTTTGCGTTAGATGAAACTGCCTAGCTATTGTTATACATATAAGATAAAGACAAAAGAAAGTAGCGTCTACCCCTCTGAGCCCTTCTCAGAGTTTGCCTCCGACTCCCACTTCTCCAAAAACTCTTGCATGTTCAAATTGAAGACATCGATTCCTTTTGAGGACAGGTGGACGCCATCGGCCCGATACATGCCCGTGTTTGTGCCGCACCGAATGTTATCATGGGTCAGTGAGAAGCCACCGAGCTCAGAGATAATATTTTGGATCCTGCGATTCACCGTGGTTCGCACCAGATCGACTTCGTGGCTATCCGGTGAGTGACGCCAAATCCTCCGGGGGAGGATGTTAGACCACACCAAGACACACTTTGGGAAGATGCTCCTCATTGAAGTTAGGTCCTTCTTGACAGAGGCCAGCAGGTTTGTGGGGCTCTCGGTGCTCAGGTCGTTGCCCCCCAGGTGCATAATGAGGACATCCGGGTTGGGCCAGGTGATCTTCAACTGGTGGAGCTGGGGCAGCAGCTGAGGCCATGTCATACCCTGGGTGCCTTTCCACCAGATGGTCACCTTGCTGGGGTCCATGCCCAGCTGCATACCTACCTCAGGAGACTTGGCCCGTGACTCGGCCCAGTAAACGAGCGAGTGACCGCAGATCCAAACATTCTTGGGCTCGCTGCTGACTGGTTTACCTACAAATTTCAACAAGATACATTGTAAGTCACAAAACTTAAGAGTTATTTCTAAATATAGACTCCAGTCTCGGACTTTAACATACTCCAGCTGTTTCACAAAGATCTGCAAGAGTCCTCGATAGACTCAGAATGGTTTGTATTCATTTTTAGATTCATTAAAAGGGACAGAATTCAAATGCAAAAGAAGCCAATGAAGCTTCTTACCAAAGCTGCTACTGATGTGACCAGGGATAAGCAGAGAGAAACTACTTGAGTCTAACCCATAAATCCATTGATCAGTCGCTGATACATCTTTAACCTCATTCAGCCCCATCCAGTAGGTTAACCACACTGAGCCAGTAGCTGATGCAGTCGTCTGACGGATCAGTTAATTTATCACCATCACTTCCGCAAAACTCTTGTTTCAACCCAGCAGCCAGATATAATCCTTTAAAGTGGTCTGAAAGTTGTGAAATGAACAGAATCTGGGAGTTAACAACTTAAATTATCAATTAAAATGATTCGTTTCAGGGCACGATGAAGAACATGGGAAACTAATGACTAAACATTGTTAGCAGTCTTTGAGGTCTGTTAGTCTGTACATTTCAATCTAAACTATTCCTGAAGGCTACTTAAAGAGATGACAGAAAGTTTGTTGAAGATTGTTCAACATACAGTAAAGCAGCTCAGACCAAATAGTCATTTTCAAGCTCCTTAGAATTGGACCAGCTCTGTGTGCCTCTTCCTATCTACGTATTTCGTATATGTTTAAATATAAAACTTAACCAACACTATCTAGAAATGCATAAAGACAAGTGGCTGAGCAAAACTTTTGGCCAGTACTGCACCACTGCCAGATAACTCGGGCTTTACAAGTAGATGCTTTGGTAAGGATTCAGCTTCTGAGGCTGGGTTTAGTCTTCAGTGCCCCACATGATTTTCATTTTGTCAGATGTGGCTGAATGTGATACTGTTAACTGCCCAGCTGCACATATCCACAACGAAAACATCCAAAGATTATGGAATATGAACAGCTGATATTGAATGTCTGAAGTCTAATGAGGGACTAAAGTCTGAAGATCTTTGTGAAACCATCCAAACTCCCGACACCAGAACTGCTTACAGCTACCAAAAGATCCATGTAAATTAATCCTCAAACATGTTTGTCTACTTGGTGCCTCTTTGCTTCTGATCCTATGACTCTGATGCTGTTCTTACATCTGTTTAAGCTTACTAGCTCACTTTATTAATCACCATGTAAATGACTAAGGTGATTTTTACTGTATCAGAAGATATAATCAGGAATATTATTATTATTTTTTACATTACAGTGTCAGAAGTAAAAACCCCGCAGACTGACAACAAAAAACTTGGGCTGGTAAATGACGCTTTATACTTCAGTGTTCATTAAAAACCTTAACCCTATGATGGCAATTAAGAGATTAAAACCATCACCTACCTTCAACATCAAGACAATATTGTCATTCAGCAAGTTCCCAATTTCAGGTTAAACCAGGGATTTCAACATCAAATTGCTTTCATCAAAGGTTTTGACAACTCTGAGACTCTTAGAAATTTACACCGTGCCCCTAGCTAACAAATATCGAAACCCTTAAATATTGTCTGCAAACTGGAAAGAAACATGCAAAAAAAAAAAGCTTTATCAGTACCAAAATATGTTTAAGAAAAAATAACTTAAAATGGTACTTAAATACCTAAACGGTAACTGTAGTAAAACTATTTTGAGCTGCTGTGACTCATTTTACATTTTCTAAAGTCCAGTATTTCATTAAGGGAACAGAAATGATTAATATGGGATATAAAAAAAAATTCAATGATTTTTTTTTTCTTCCAAATGGCCAATGAGGTCTTAGTGACAGTTTAAAAGCTCAGAAGTTTACATACATATGCAAATAGCTCATGTATGTGTGTTTGACCTGGCTGAGTTACTTTTCCTCTGAACCAGGGATGATTTGTAGATTCTGTCAGGATGTGTAAACTTCTGAGCAGACTGACACAGAGGATGTGAAGCTGATGTCACGCAATGTTTGTGTTGTATTCTCTCTCTGAGGCCCGTTTGTCTACGCAGTTCCTGAAATCTGACTTCAGGATCAGGTTTCTACACTCAAACTACTAACTACAGAAGCAGTCCATTTTTTCACCTGCTGGTAAAAATGCTAAACATGTGCTTACTGCAAATTTAATAAGATCTTAATCAATTTTTAAGTTTAAAATATTAAGTATCACAATGGTCTGACTCATTTACTTTAGTCCCATTTCCACCAGCAGGTCCAGGTCCAGCAGGTCTTGGACAGTTTGATTCAGTAAACCCTATGGGTGGGTGAAAAATATCAATTAATCGATGCATCACAATACTTCCCTGTCCAATTCAATATCGATTCGGCAAATCTTCTGAATTGATTCACCTCTTGAAGTGGGGGACGCAGTGCGTTATTTGAATTGTATCAATGAAGGCCATGTTAGATCATACAACACCAATATAGCATTATTTTTGGATGTTTTATTACCCAAAAGTATGAGGTTACATGCAACATACGTTCACATGGGCATGAAAATAACTATTTCAAAATTTAAAACAGTCGTCTTACTGAATTGATATCAAAGCATTAAATCAATATTGAATCAAAATCTAATCGCAACCCAAAGAATTGAAATAGAAATGAATCGTGAGGTTCTTAACAATACCCAGCCCTAGTAAACTCTCGTCTTTGTTGCGTTTCCACTGCAACCATACCCCTACCCAGTGGACGGTGTGGTGGTTGGATTGCAATGGAGGCGTCAGCTACTTAATGACGTGACGTCATAGCTTTCTTCTTGGCATGTGGCTTTGTTTTGCTCTTGGTGCCAAGTCACACAGGAAGTGATGATTCATTCAAATAATGAAGAAATTGCAGTGGTCAAGTGCTATCCCTTAGGGTCAGGTCAGGAAGATTGGGGGCCCAACAAGGCGAGGGGGATGGTTCCAGTCAAATATTCTAACATTCTTCCCAGTTTTTGCTGGTAGAAACACAAAAAATGCGTACTGACCTGTACCATACTAAACAGGACCCTTTAGTGGGAATGGGGCTTTTGATAAAATCTGACAAAAAGAAAAAAGCTAAGATATCAGCTTATCAATTAACATCAGTGGCACATGTCAGGTTCTATTGGTTGGGTCTGGTTCATTTACCTCCTCCTGCAGAACTGACAATTTCAGATAACCAAAAAAGGAAAAACTAAACAAGCAACACCAGTCAAATGTAATGGGAGAGCCATCCATGCAGGGTTTTACTTGTGTCCCAGCATGCAACAAGGCGTGACACAGTTCAACATTCTCTGTTAAGACTCTTGGACTGCCCACACTCATTGTAAGGCCAAAAATATACTTGCTTTTAATAACGCATATGCATGATTATCATGGCTGCCTCGCGCATTTTGCATTTGTTTTAAGTGTCATTTGTGCACATCCTCAGAATTTTATGCTACACGTTAGCAAGTTGCGATATTCAAGTAACCACAAGGGGCAGCGTTGTTACAGATATGGCCAGGTGTAAAGTCACTGGGTAAACAGCAGTATGACAAAGCTTAGAAGACAGGACATGGTGTAATTGCTTTAAAGGCTTTACAAAACCATCAATTTATTGCTGCAGCAGTTTCTTTCTCTTGATCTCCAAGTTAACCAAATACTACCCTTTTCCATTATCACCATACTTCTTGTTTCCATCCGACAAATTTATTAGCTCCTTGTGGTCTGACTTCTCTAATGCGCCCTCTAGTGGAATCCTGTGTAACAAGCAACTATGTGAACATTTGCATATGTAAACACTAGGTTAAACAGCAAGTACAGTTTTGGCCTAAGAAATTAATGTGGAAATTAAACTCTGGATAGGGACTGTTTATAAAGACCTCCTGAGTCTTTAACTCCATTTCTTTCCCCAAACTCCATACTGGACTATACTGGTCTGAACCTGGGCTCCGGTTGTCTAACCTGTGAACACTTAAGGGGCAGCCATACGAAAGCGGACGTTACCTGAGCACAGGTAGAAAAGCTAAAGATGAATTAAATACGAGCCTTGCTGTGTGATAGACGGTATGTAGTGGAAGTGAATCAGACTGTTTCAACTATTCACCCAAACTTTTGAGGCAATGTCCGTTCTCTGTTAGCTTAGTCTACATCTGTACATGTGACACAGCTGACCATACCAAACAGGTAGCATCAGATGAAGTCCTGAGAGTTTGTTAGCTTCCTAAGCTAACAGAAGTACAGGCTGAAGGGCGGGCAACAGCCAAGGGACCAGTTCACAAAAATCACAGCATAAAAATACAGATGTGATGTGAATAAACAAAGATATATTTCTAGCATGTAGCAGGCTGTAAAGTTCTGATTAATCTTAATGCCAAAAGTAGTGTTATATCAATGTTAGCTACAGAAGCTAACACTTACCATTTCGATTGTTTTGTCTCCAACTGCTAAATTCAGTGAAAAGTACTTTCCTTTGCTTTCTGAGCTAACTGATGCTGAAGGGGCAGCAGCAACGTGTTATTATCAGAGCTCTATTCTCATGACAGCAGCAGCGAAGGAAAGTTCTCTGAAAGACACCCAGATGTTTGTACGTTAGCTTCCTGAGCTAACGTTAGCAGGGTCGAGTTTGCTTGAGTCCAGAGGATCCTGTTTCATGCCAACACACCGCGCAATTTACAGCAAAAGTAACTGAAATCTTGGCTACATTATAAACTCCACATTTCTTATTCTGACCACATTCAGATGAGCTGACAGTGTTCGCCGACAGCAGGTTACAGGTGTCCTTTTTCTGTTTTTAATAAGATTGATCGGTTCTCGTGGATGAGCCTCGAGCTCAACTTTCAGGAATATAACATTACCTACAAATCTTTACAGTACGCAGAACATTCGTACTTTCCCTTAAAACGTGCAGCTAACAAAAGTTAAGTATTTAGCAGTAGTAGCAAACAGATGTACCAACTCTGGGTTGTGATGCCACATCTTCAACACCTTCATATAAGAACATGATCAACCATGTGAAATTCAGGTGCATTACATGTTCCAGCTAATGTTAAAACGCCTTTACCTGGCTGACTAAATGAATGGCTCAGCCAAATAGTTTCCTAAGGCAGAACGCGAGCTTCTTCTACTTTACATGAAGTAGCAGGGCTTTACTTTGGATTATTACAAGTTATCTTCGTGATCTTATCTTGGATGTGAAAAAGTCGGCTTCACTCAGCTCAGATTGATGAAAGCAGAATTAAGCAAATTTGACTTACCCTGATGTGCTTTACTTGTAACTGCCTCAAAAACTTACCATTTTCACAAAGGTAAAATCCTGTGCAACGCAAAGGAATACAAAGTGTCCCAGCATCTTCAGAAAGGACGTGGTGTAGATGGAAACTCAAAGGCTTTAATGAACACGGCTTGAGTGTCTATCTGGTCAATGAACAAGAGTTCATGACAATGAAAGCTAAAACTGATAGTTGCACTTAATTAGTTTCAATAATTATTGAACCTTTAAATCAGAAGTGAATCCTGTGAAAAACCGAGCTGAATCTGATTCAAGTTTAGATTAATTATTAATTCTGTGAGTAACTAAAAAAAAAACAAAGATTTGGTTTAGGCCTTTGGTGAAATGTCATGGTTCTAGGAGCATATACTGAATTAATCCAATTTATTATTAAATGAATCCATAAAGCTAATGAACTTAATGCGTAGCACCAAGTCTGAAAGTGAGACTGCTTCAGATGGCATTGGCGCTAGATAAGAAGATGCAGGTTTCCAACACTGGAAAGTAACCCACAGTGTAGAAAAGCCCCCATCAAAGATTTGTTTAAACATGATGAAACTGACATTAAACAGAACCAGAGAGGAACCAGCTATTAGGATCCTCATGGAACAATGTGTTTACATGAAGGCAAATGTCCCTTAAGTAAGGTGTAGGCCACCATTCCTGTCATTTACATGAACACATTCTGCCCCACTAAAGCCTTAGTGCCATTATCTTAGCTCAGGACTGGGCCTCACCATACAACCCTAGATCTAAGCATTTTATTTAGATGGACTCCTCGGCTGATTAAGCCATGTCTACAAAAAGCTGCACAAAGCTGCAGCTGGTCGATAGAGTCCACCAAGTCTCGAAGCAGACGCATTACCCCTCATGCAATCGGCCTAAAAGCTCAGGAAAAACTGACTGTGTGAAGTCTAAAGCTGGATTTATACTCAAGCGGCATCTGCGTGGTGCCGGCGTTTGAAATGTGCAGTTGCGCGCAAGTCGTGTTGTAGAATCTGCCTGCTCAAATTCAGCGAGAAGATTCAGAAATCAATAAACCAGTAATCCCAAATTGACCAGTCACAAAGGAGTGCTGCCATGCGACTGTGCTGCGTAGACGGGTGCACGTCTGGTCGTCAAGCCTCCATGGAGACAACGCCATAACGGACATTATGCAGATGCTGAGCGAGTGTAAATCCAGGTTCAAGAAACCTTACTTTCGTAAATATGATCAAGAAAACTACATTCCTTGTAGAGGTGAGTAATAATACTGATATCATTGACTCAATAGCATGATTCCGAGGTTTCCCTGACCAAGATGAAATCAGTCTATCAGCAATACTAGAGTACAGTTGTATCACAAGCCAAAATATGACTTACTGTAAGCAATCAGGCTATGGGGCCAATGATAGTGTTGCAGTCAAGAGCATACCACCATGACCAAGACATTACTGAGACCACATCCCAAGACATTATCGAGAACAGGAACCGAGACACGACAAAGATGTTTCCGAGACCAGGGACTGAGATCCAGACATTATACAAGACTGTGTAATGTTTTGGGGCGCATTCAGAGCATAGTCCGCAAGTCTCGGTCCGGTTGGGGCGGGGGGTGGTCTTCCGGACCGAGATCGCGTTCATGTTGCCTCTCCAATGAGCCAACGGGCCAAGAATGAGATCTCGGTGGCGCTGCTTTCGGATTCACGAGGCGGAGAAAACACACGTACAAGAGGTTCTCCTCTTCTTTTCCTCCCAAAGCAACTTATTTTTGTACAAGGAGCTGGAAGCCTCAATCATTCGTAAGCTTTTACTTCCTCCCACTCCCTCTGCCCCAGCCATCTTTATAAGTACTGCAGTCCCTCCGTGTGTTTGTTGTCGTAGCGTTTACCCCGTTGTCCACGTTTGACCCACAATCCAGTGCAATTTGTAGTCCACTTCCTTATTTGGTTCACTTGAATCGGACAGAGCCTGCGTTTGCAGGCGGCCGAGTCCGCTTGTTTGTTCCGGATCAGAGTTCATTTGCGCATTCACACTCTCCTACGAGCGACTTTCCGAGCAACGGCTCTGATTCGAATCAAACTTTTAATGCACCCTTGGTCTCGGTCCCTGGTCTCGGTAGCGTCTCAGTAATGTCTTGGTACTTGGTCTCAGTAATGTCTTGGTCTTGGTGGTGTGGTCTTGACTACAACACTAGCCAATGATGTGTAAAAATTTGTAGTGCAAACAGAATCCCGGGTGGGGTTGATCTTTCTCCTAGAGTCCTTCCTAAACAAACTTGTGGGTTTATCTAATCAGCATCCATCAGCTTTGAGGTCTCTTATTACAGTAAAAATCAATAAAAAGCTGAGCCTTTAAATCTAGCTGAGCTGTGTTTACACTCAGTGGTCACTGCTGAGGTATAACTTCATACTAATGTACTGTCCTAAGTGTAAGACAGGGGTGCCCAAAGTGGGGCCCACAGGCCAGACTTGGCCCACCACCACCTTCTGTGTGGCCTGCCAATCAGATATCATAATACTATTGTATTTAAATAGCCGACGCCTCAACATAATGGACACTTTTTGTCATTTTTGCATACGCAACACGCGCATGCTTTGGAAGTCCATTGAAATAGAATAAAGACTAGTCTTTACAAACTTATCTACCAAGAAACACTCACAGGAACCTTTACAATAGGGGATTATCACGCTTACCGGAAGTTCCCGGATTTTGACACTTCCTCTTCCGGGCCATGTTAACGACAGCCGTTCCTGCTCTGTTACCGGGAACTTCTGGTAAGCGTGATAACCCCATAGATGACCAAATCCTGACCTCTTTGGCCAGTGTCTTGAAGGTTTTCAACATTTCCCTGCTCTAGCACACCTGGCTTTGGTGTTTTTAATGCAACGCGTTATTCTCACTGATGGAAAAGAATGAATTTATTTAAATATGGAACAATAATTAAATCAACTTTCCTATGAATTATTTGGATTGATGTTTTTGACCCGCTACTCACTGGCACTTTTTCATTTTGGCCCATGGAAGCAAAAAGTTTGGCCACCCCTAATGTAAGAAGAGCAATTTAGTTTTTGTTAGCCCTTTGTTTACACCTGTTCAAAGTGGTGTTGAATAAAACTCCACTTTGAACAAGTGCTTTCACAAAAATAAAAGTTGAACTTGATACCGTTCAACTGGTGATACTGAAATTTGGTGCTGGATGGAAATTAACTGCTGGCTTCGACTTATGCTATCTAGAAATTGTATCTCTACAAGTCGGAAGATGAACCCACCAAATGACCACTGAGTGTAAATATATAAACTATATATGGTTCTAGCTTGTGGCTACATGTCTAGCTAATGATGAGGTTTGGATATTAAAAATGTGTCAGTAACATGAAATGAACAAATTCAGGGATTAGTTTACTTATTAAATCGAACTAGAAGTCAAATAAACTTAATGTTTACAACTTTACCCATCTTTAAGAAATACATATCTAACTTACAAACCGATTATTTCAACAGGTGATAAACTGCAATCGAAAACCTTAAAATTAAAAGCTAGACAGCAATGTAGTCAACATATGTAGAGGAAGAAGATGTTACTTATTGGAGTTGCCTTTGCAGTTGGCTTCTTTTCTTGATCAGCAGGATGAACCACTCGGCTCAGCCAACAACTGTGGCAGAAAACTGAACTCTGTACATTCGAGATGTGTCGGTAACCTCAAAAACGGTTTCACGGCTCCTTGTCAAGCTCGAAGCGAATCACTGCGCGGCGGTTCTGATAATACGGCGGGCGTTTGATCATGCTGGGTGCTACTGGGACACACGTATCCATCCATATCCAGGGAAAACACCATCTTGATATAGAAGACATCTGAAGTGCTGAGGTAGTCAGATCCTGTGCTCAATCAGTAATTTTAGCTTAGGAGAAAGACTGGATTCTACCACTGCCCTTGCTAATCTCAGGTAAACACAAGCTGCATCAGTAGAAAGTGTAGCTTTGCTTTCTTTATCTTGCGTACATCCCTTGCACGCCTCCATGGATGCTTACCAATAATCTGAGCTTTGGCAAAACGCCTAGATAAGCAAAAGAGCTGCTCAAAATGCTGTCCAGTTCAATAAAAGAAAAATGTGGCGTTATGAGACAATGTCTTTAGAGATCTAGAATTTTAAGAGCATAACTTTACTGAATGCTAACTCCTGTAATTTAAAGGTTGCTAGTTAACTTGAATGTCTGTAAATCATTAAGGTCTGATACCTGGGGGGACCAGTGAACCATCTTTGTTCTTCTCCGCTAGTTTCTTGCGGGAGAGCATCTCTTTAAACTGCTGCTCTCTCTTCTCCATCAGCTTCTGGTTGTACAAATCCAGCTGCAACACAAACAGAATGTGACACGTTGGTTGGTCGATTTCTGGAACATAGGAAAGGCAGTCCAAAGGTTAACATGCCAAAGATAAAACCCATTTCCAGCATCCTAGGTGTTAAAACAACTAAAAGAGCAAGAATGCCTCACTCAACAGATGGCAGCTTGTACACCTTTTCTGAGGTTTCTACTTCGTGACCCCGGAATGCGTTCACCCCAGAATATCTAGCTCTTACACTTAATTTCATAACCACACTTCTCAACTACAGACACACCAATTTATCAGCTGGCTGATTAAATTATGATTACTTTTGAAAAGGGCTATAATCGTCCGATTTGATTGGCAGGGCATTAATCAGTCAAGCTCAAGTTAGCATGACTGATTACGGTTCAGAGAAATCCGACTGGTCTTTCAGTGCGTGTCTAAATGACTTGACCTAGAGCTGGGCGATATTGGAAAAAGTTCTATCACGATAATTTTTTCCATATCGTTCAATATCGATATCACGATATGAAATAAATATTTTTGACAGTCTTAAATATTCCCTTTACTCTTAAAACTTCTTTTGAAATTTAAAGATAGAAGATTAATTTAATTCTCAAATTTTCTGTCAAAGCTGAACGTGACATGTAACATTACACAGCAGTGTCAGATAAAATAGGTACACAAACAACTTTAAATGAATTATAAAAATCTTAATTCTCAAATTAAATTTTAAAGCTTTCCAGTTTCACAGGAGAACAGAAGCAAAATGGACATTTTTTCAATGTCATAACAATAAATAAATGATATATTTGATATTTTAACTAGTACCAATAATACCTTTTGTTTCTGGACAATGGATGATGGAAACTAAAATTCAAGGTATAAAATAATCAGAAACTTTATAAATAAGGATAAAGTGGGTTTTGGTGGCTCCAACTCACCACTGCAGCATCTACATGCTGGAAACCAGCTTCCTCTGAGAGATGATGCTGAATTCAGACTTTTATTTAATGGCATGAGTAGTTCATGTGTTATCTCTGTGATTGTATCGTGCATTAATACTACATGCGCATGCACATGAGTCATGAAGTCTCTACAGACCTTAAAGAAAGGCTCCCCTGAAAGCAACAGTGTGATCAGAACCTTCATCAATATATTTATTGGAATGTCTTCAACTTGTAAATCAAAAGCTAATTACCAGCTGTTACCTTTCGCTCCGGTAGCACTCCTGCTGCTCCGCCTCTGCCCCCCCGTAGCTCTGCGTGCTGTCCGCATGCACAGCAAGTGACAGTATCACCGCTGCCGCAGCGTCAGTTCAGACATGTTGATGCTTTTGTGTGAAATCATTTAATTCTCGGCATCCTGAAGGTGGTGGTGATGATGATGATAAAACAGCTGTGGGGGCTTCAGCCAGTGAAGGAGAAACGCGTTTTTTCCTGGGGCGATTTCCTCCTCTGTCATACCGAAGGCTTTGCTCTGTCCATGCGGTGGCGCGCGCTTCATCACGTGCTTGTGTTGTGGTTTGAGAGGGGGCGAGACTTGGAGACAGAGCGTGCCTGGGTCTGCGTTTGTGTTTGGTTAGGAGGGAGTAATGACGGTAGTATTAAGCTACATGATAGGCTGGAATGAAAAACGAAGGGAGACTTTTTTTCTATCGAACCTCCTATTGAGGCTTTCTTTTATCCATCGCAGGCACGCCTTTTTGATAGATATATATCATTATCGAATTATCACCCAGCC